>CM060950.1:311301792-311619292 GCA_030765055.1 Mantis religiosa
TAATAATAATAATAATAATAATAATAATAATAATAATAATAATAATAATAATAATAATAATAATAATAATAATAATAATAATAATAATAATAATAATAATAATAATAATAATAATAATAATAATAATAATAATAATAATAATAATAATAATAATAATAATAATAATAATAATAATAATAATAATAATAATAATAATAATAATAATAATAATAATAATAATAATAATAATAATAATAATAATAATAATAATAATAATAATAATAATAATAATAATAATAATAATAATAATAATAATAATAATAATAATAATAATAATAATAATAATAATAATAATAATAATAATAATAATAATAATAATAATAATAATAATAATAATAATAATAATAATAATAATAATAATAATAATATTTTTGCAGTGACTGTGTGCACAAATAGGGCAGAAGAAAGAAGAGCTTTGGTATCGTAACATAGACTATTCGCTGGTCTGTAATTCGAATGTTTTTATCATGAGATGGATTTCGGTAGATACATACAGAAATCAACTTATCAATGTTTACACAGCTGGTTTTCAAATGATCCTCCATATTTAGTTCTTTAAATGAGGATATGTGTTTTGCTTTTAGAGAATGTTTTACTAATATTAGAGAGTCTGTATTTCCTTTAGATTTTCTAATATAACCCTGTATTAGTTTAATTTATCCACATATATTACATAGTACTGAAGTACGGGTACTACAAAGTGCACACCATATATCTCTTTATATTGCAAAAGAAATACATTACCGATTTTTAAAATTAAAATCACAAAGAAAAATGTAAACATGCATTTACAGAAAATCAAGCACTCATAAAATGTGTAACGTTCTTATTAGTACATATCGGTTTTATAAGAAAATATTTTAGTATCTGTTAGAAGATACAATAATATTAACACTTTTTCCCATACATGTAGAACAACCTAACAAGTACTGTATTCTGAATTAACTAAATATTAACTTATGACGTTACAGACTAAATTAAGTGAAATTGGAAAAGAAACATGATAATTTTTGCCCAACTTTTCTATTGGTACCTTAGCAATAATAGTTGAATAACAAAGGCACAACTGACAATCTAATACTTTCTTGGACGTCCCTTGGCCTTAATAACTGCCTCACACATTTTCTTCATAGAAATAATCAAGTTTCTACATTCTGCTGGATGTTGATATTCCATTCTTCCTCCACAATATGTTTAAGCACTTGTTAAGACCTTGCATTGCTTTTTCGGACTGGTTTCTTCAGAATTCTCCACAAACGCCCCCTTGGATTCAAGTCTGGACTGTAAGGCGGTGTTTGCAGTAGTTTTGGTATATTCCATATTAAACCATTCATGTTCAGTCTTGCCTTATGTTTATTGTCATTATCTTTTTGAATTTTATAACCAGGTGTCATGCCCATTTTCTGGGACTCTGCTTTATGTTGTTCTTTGAAATGTCAGAATACATATTGTAACGCGGGCGCTGGAGCACCCTGTAAAGCAGCTGGCAGCGGAAGGTAGGGGAGGTTCGGTTAGCCACACCTCCTCCTCGTTTGTCTGGTGGCGGTGACAGACTGTGGTCAGGGAAAAAACATGACTGTGTCGCCGGTTTTCTCTACACCTGTTTCTCGATCTTTCTGTTACTAGAACAATCCTGTAAACACGAGAAACCGGCGATACTCCTATATAAAGAGAGCTACAGACAGACAGACGGAGTTAGTTAGTGAGTTGAGTTGGTTTTGGTTTAGTCAGTCAGTGAGTTGGTTTTGTCAGTGAGTGAGTTGGTTTTGTCAGTGAGTGAGGAGACAGTCGCAGTTCTTGGTGTAAGAGTTAGTCAGTGTTTGACGTGCTAGCGAAGGACGTGTTAATGAACGAGAAGACTGTGCGTGCATCAGAGTTTGCGTAATCGCGAGTACAAGGAAATTGTAACGGACGGACTGGTGAATTGTAATTGTGTGCAGTACGCAATTCTGCGTAATTGGCAAGTGTTTAACTGTAAGTCGGTGGAAATAAAGAACACTTTTGAGTGGTGAAATTGGACTTTTCATTTCACGAACCCACAAAGTCACAGTGGTGTCAGGAAGCGGGAAGATAACATCACCGAGCATTACAACCATGGACGCGGCATTGGAGAAAATTTTGGAGAAGATGATGGAAATGAAGGCGGAACTGACAGAAATGAAGACGGCAAATGAAAACCTCGCTGCAAAAACAGAAGCGGCAAACGACAGCATCACCGGGAAAATGGAAGAAATGAAGGCCGAATTACCAGCGAAGACGGAAACGGCTAACAGCAACTTGGCCACGACAATGACCTCAAAGATGGCCGAACTGACCACAGAAATGAGGGCAGCGAACGACAGTCTGGCCACGGAAATGAAGGAGGCGAACGAGGTCCTCGCCGCCAAATTTGAGGAACGTTTGGCCGGCGTGAGGGATGACGTCGCGAACCTGGGCAAGCGGAAGGGTCAAGTAGACGACCGCCTTAATGATTAAGAGGAAAAGGCCGACAACATCGCAAAACCCCTCACCCGCCTGACGGAGGAAAACCGGCCTTATGTGTGGACGGAGGACGCCGAAGACGCTTTCCAGCACCCGAAGGGGACCCTGTGCAGTGCTCCAATTTTGGGTTTCCCACAACCGGGTGGCGCCTTCATTGTGGACACCGACGCTAGCGACCATTACATTGGAGGTGTCCTACCGCAGTTCCAGGACGGCCATGAGCGCACAAGAGTGGAAGAGAAGGAGCGTGCCGCAGCAGTCCGAGTAGTTGTGGCAGTGCCTGCTGAAGGCTGGGATAGCGCAGGCCTGAGGAGGGAGCAGCTGGCGGACGCAGACTTGGGGCCACTCTTGAGGGAAGTGGACGCAGGGACGAGACCAACCTGGGAGGACACCGCACCGAGGAGCGCCACCTACAAGTCGCACTGGGCCCAATGGGACTCGTTGAAGACCAGAGAGGGCGTGCTGTTCCGGGTATGGGAGTCACCCGATGGGAAGGCGCAGAGAGGACAGTTGGTACTTCCCCGGAGCAAGGTCCCGGAAGTCTTGGAGGAAGTGCACGCCGGTACTTCAGGAGGACACCTGGGAGCGAACCGAATGATTCACAAACTACGGTAGCGCTACTTCTGGCTGAGACTCCGAGCAGATGCTGGTGGTACACCTGGACCGCCTCGCACGCTACGATGGGGCTGTTCGGGGCGAACAGCTTTGAGGAGGGAGCAGTGTAACGCGGGCGCTGGAGCACCCTGTAAAGCAGCTGGCAGCGGAAGGTAGGGGAGGTTCGGTTAGCCACACCTCCTCCTCGTTTGTCTTGTGGTGGTGACAGACTGTGGTCAGGGAAAAAACATGACTGTGTCGCCGGTTTTCTCTACACCTGTTTCTCGATCTTTCTGTTACTAGAACAATCCTGTAAACACGAGAAACCGGCGATACTCCTATATAAAGAGAGCTACAGACAGACAGACGGAGTTAGTTAGTGAGTTGAGTTGGTTTTGGTTTAGTCAGTCAGTGAGTTGGTTTTGTCAGTGAGTGAGGAGACAGTCGCAGTTCTTGGTGTAAGAGTTAGTCAGTGTTTGACGTGCTAGCGAAGGACGTGTTAATGAACGAGAAGACTGTGCGTGCATCGGAGTTTGCGTAATCGCGAGTACAAGGAAATTGTAACGGACGAACTGGTGAATTGTAATTGTGTGCAGTACGCAATTCTGCGTAATTGGCAAGTGTTTAACTGTAAGTCGGTGGAAATAAAGAACATTTTTTAGTGGTGAAATTGGACTTTTCATTTCACGAACCCACAGAGTCACAATATGTTAGTCTATGGTGCCATCAGTATTATTAAATATTACCAATACCGTTGGATGACATGCAGGTCCGGATCATAATGAAACCAGCACCATGTTTAACATTGGGAAGCGCGTTCCTGTGTTCATTATGTGAATTTGCTTCTCTCCAGAATCTGTTTACCCAATTTGACCCGAAGAGGTTTATCTTAATCTCGTCCGACCATATCACGGTGTTACAGAAGTTCTGATCCTTATGGATATGTTCCTTAGCAAATGCAACTTGTTTTTTCCCCTGTTTACTGCACTTTCAAATTGCTTCCTACTGGGTGCTCGACCATAACCGTACTTCCATAAAACACGACGAACAGTTTGTCGGGCATTCCAGACACATCTTCAACTAATGGACATAACTGAGGAACACTTAATTTTGGATTTTCTCAGATTCTGCGTACAATAAAACGTTTCTTTCTTACGTTCAGTCTGCTTTCTTTAAGTTTTCGTGGTAAATTATTTGTAGAACCTCGTTCTTTAAGCCTACTACCTATGTATTATATGGTACAATGCGTTTTATTTATTGTTTACACTCTTTTTCTAAGAGAATACCCTCTAAGTGCAAAGTTCATAATTACTTTTTTTCAGATCAGAACTGAGTTCCTTTTGGTTATCCATTTTTCCTAATAGTGTCAAAACGTATACAGCTGCGACAGCAGGAGCCTAAGCAACATTTGAAACGCATGCATATTGAAGTTGGTTGCGACGAAGTGGTCATTCTTAACAAACGTGCGAATAGGAAAATTGCATAAAATTGGGAGCTACTTCTTTAACATTGCTACTTCATACAATAGTGCGGTTTTAGCAATGAAATTTTCCATTATGATTTTTTGTTTCAGATTTATCAAGCACATATAAGTTACTGAAAGAAAAACAAGTTTTTAAGCAAGTAGAGACACATTTTTATTGAAAACCTGACGTGTACGAATAACAATGTTTTATTCTGTATGTATGGCTATAAGGCAATGTATATTTGCAGTGAAAAATGAAAGCCAAGGGAATAATGATCACCATTGTTATAGAAGAAATAAAACAGATTATTTTAGAAAGATGATTTCTAAGACATTATCCGAAAGTTTAAACATACAGGGTTTAATTATGTATATTAAATTACTAAATGACGTTAACCGAATAACGTAAACTGAATTTAAACTATAATGAGTAATGTCTGTATTGTCTAGACCACGTCTAGGCCAATTACAAGCACGTGTATACAGTGTAGATACGTACATGTAAACTCATTTGTAGTTAATCATTTTTAATTTTAGGTTTTAAATATAGGAAACTACTTGAGAATATTAGAATTTTCAAAACAAAGCTAATGACAATAAACTTATTAGTTGTGTATTTAGAATTACGGAACGTTAGTAAGTAGGTGCTGTTTATTCCAGGAAGTCTTGAAAAAGAGTAGTTTTGTCCGTGTACACAGAACACAATACTTTTAATGATTCGTGATAGGTTATGGTTATTGTTATTTTACGTATTCCCATTATTATATGTTCGGTGATTATTCTGTGGTGATGACGACAAAGGCTCTCTTATTTTGAGATTATGTTGGCTAACATGTTGTCCCGAAGCTGATTGGTGGATTTATAAATTTTAAAGCTGCGATTTGAATTGTCATGACTAAGAGTTGTTAGAGTTCAATTCAAACGGAATTTAGAAGTCAGGGGGTCGAAGAGCGGGACTTGGGCTATGTATAAAACAAACTTTAGGTATGTGTAATAGTTTATTTGCATGGAAGACCTGATAATGAATCTAAAACGACACAGTTTAATATATTAACCATAATAGTTGCATAGAATGCTTCTTAGATCTTATTAAATAAACGATATTTAAGTAGGTAAGTAATTATGCCGAAAACAATGCATGACTGCTCTTCGCCAATTAACTGAATTGCATATAGCATACGAGCCTGCCATAGCCTATAGGCACCAAGTGCCTTTCACCCGAACTTAATCTGAACCTTCTTCAACCTTTACTTAAAAAATAACTGACTGATGAAAATAAATGGTTTAAGACGGTATGTGTGACAATCATTTAAAGCAATGCCATGTGCAAAACAGTATAAGGATAATTTTGAAGGGCAATGTTCTTTCTTTATTCACTAGTTGTAAATGGGCGTCAAATTCCAGGTTTCAGGATTTAGTAGAAATAATAGACATATATACCTTATACATTAAAAGAGTGCTATAAGTATAGGTAATAGTCAAATTGATCCTGAAAAACTAAGGCCTCTAACGAGGGGTGGCTGAGGCTAAAAGCCCAAAACATTAGTTAAGTGTTACCTGCGTGTTCTTTTAATATGCTTACAGCCTCTGCTATCTCAAACAACTTTAATCTGCAGTCTTTCAGTACTGAACAATGAATTTTTTTTCAATCTCTGGAGTTGCAACTACCACAGTGTCCAGAGCTAGGGTCATTACTAATGCTTGTACGTCCCATTTTAAACTTTGTAACCCACTTTTTAGTCATTCTTTATGAGGGGGCAGAGTGTTTCAATATACTGTTATTTTCTCCTTGATTACTTTAGGCGTTTAACCTTTCAAATGGAAGTATTTAATCACTGCTGGGTTTTCCAAATTCTCCATTTTTGTGAAAGCTCTGCACTTGTCATGTTTAAAATGCTGTCATTCAAAAACTAAACAAAGTAACTATGGATACAAGCTGGTCTAGAGTTAAACTACATATATGATGCTATCCATCAAACTGACCCAGTGCTGCCATCTGTATGTGAGGCTTGGGACTTATCAGCCAACCCTTGTACATTATCTACTGTTCGCTCCTTTTCTTGCTTGAAATTCTGATACCTTTCCTTCTGCCCAATCCCTTACCCTGTTGGCTAATAACCTGAGTATACTTTACCTAGAACAGATAAGTATATTCCTTTGGAATTCCCTGCTTTATTTTCTCCTCCTTTCCCTTTGTATATTGGTACTCGCATACTTATTTTCCAGCACTCTGGTATCTTTCCTTTTCTTTGATTTTGTTTAACAATTTGTCACTATGTTTAAACATTCCTAGTATTGCCATATCTTTTCAAAAAGTCTCCTGGTATCCCATCTATCCCACAGCATTACCTTTTCTTTTTAAAAGTTTTTAACTTTTGGTATACTTCCAGCAACGTAAATTTTCTCTCTAGTATTGTCTTTTAAATATTTCCTTCCATAGCCTTCTAATATCCCTGTCCACTGCTTTATCATCCCCTATTAAGCCTTTAAAATACTTTAACTATTCCTGAGATATTTTGTGCCCTTTCCTCCCATTCTTACTTGCTTTTTCATTACTTCCTATATGGTTTTACTATCTTTTTCTTCTAGTGCTTCTCGTAATTTCTGTTCACAATATAAATACTCAATTTGGAAAACTAGAATCAGACAGAAAATTCAATACCATAAACAGCTTTTGTATCACAGATCTGCTTTCATACCATTGTTTTAATCAGCTGTGTGATTCTACCTTTACAACTTCAGCCTGCACACAGGATGAATGGAGGAATAATTATCAGCAGTTCAGTCCTTTGATTAATGGAATCTTTGTTGGAATGTAATTTATTCATAACTTTACAGAACTGGCAGTCAACCTGGAGAGAGACAAAAGTGTGATTCAGTGCCCCTTTCCAAATCAGAGTCTCAGAGAAAAGCTGTGTATTCAGTCAGTCAGGGTGGCAGTGAAACCAGGATGCAAACTTCAAAGGCACCAAAAGGTAAAGAATCAACAGGTTTTTATTGTATTTCTGATATTTCTTTATATAGTTAAAGCATATTTTATATTTTAATGCAGACAAAATATAAATAATAGTGGACCTTACCTCTCTTAAAATGTGACATACTACTATATGCGCACGATAAGTTGAGCGCTGGCAGAGGGGAAGAAGCGAGAGCTAATGCTCTTTTGTTTCTGCAGTGTGGTCAACCTCGAAAAACACAGTTCAGCAAAATAAAGTGTAAGATGAGCGAAGATATGCACTGCAAATTAGAAATAAGTTGACAAATAGTGAATTGAACTCGATCCGATAAGCTGTATATTTATATACTCTTTATACAACATAAAAATAGAAAAATATTATGACAGTTATAAATACTCATTCACTGTGCGATTTTTCCAGTCTGGTGCATCACTTTCATTGCTAGTATCCTCTGATGTGTGTACGATAATTTCATCAATTGCATTTTCTGTTACACCATTGTTTCTGCAATATTTCACTTCCAGGTCTTGGACCTTCTTGCAATGCATTGCGGTTATAGAAGATAATGCTTCTGCAGCAAGTTTCCGCAGATTTATAGCCGACATATCAGTAACGTTGAATCTTCTGGAAACATTCCTTAGTTTTGCCCACACCAGATTGAATTGCATTTCAATTGCATTCAGATCAGTTATACGGAGGTAGACAAATAATAATGTCCCCTTTCGAGAGCCATAACATGCACAACATACCTTTGTTGTAAACTGGTTAGCTAATTAACCTCGAAATTGATCAAAACAAAATATGGCGGACATGATAAAGCTTAGTGCATTAGCCAGCAGATGTCAGTGTATAGCGCATTACAAGTTTCAAAATTCTTATGCGTTTACGGAGTTAGACGAAACTTACCGAATGAGGACTTGGAACCCGAGTGCTCAACTTATCCCGCGCATACTGTATATGATCTATTATGATTATTTTATACTTCAGTTGTGGCATTTTATGCTTCTTATAGTTCATAAAGTTCATACTGAGTGACAAGCACTATCACATTGAAAATATGTGCAAGTATGAAGTGAGTTGCAGTAACTCATTAGGGTCCCATAGTTTCAAAATTTATCCCAATGTTGTGCTTAAAATATCTAGGTTAGTATGTGTATATGTGGATGGGATTTGAATAATGGGTTCTTGCAGATTATACTTATACAATTGGGTTTTTAGCTTCTTCTGTACATGTACATAGTAACAAGATGGAGTCCTTTTGATTCTGCAATGATTTGCTATAAGAGTAGAGCATCCATACTTCCATAAAGTACCAGGCAATGGCTGTGATTCCAGTATGCGAGCTGTCCAGCTGTCACATGTACAAATTCGTAAGCGCAAAAGTCAGTGTTTGTGACATGAGTAAGTACTGTACAAGCTCTGTGTGGTTGCAGGATGCAGGAAAATCAGGATAAGGGGGATAAGTTGGTCAGAGAGGCAATGCTTGCTTAGACAGAAATTATCATCTGAGGTTGTTGTTTCTTACATGATTGAAGCAGACAGTGACATCACAGAGCTTCTCCAATCCCCTTAGAATAGTACACCAGTGTCGCACCTCATACCACTGCCACCGACTGGATAGGACTTGCTTCTAAGCTTAGCTACATTAAATGCAGGGACTTTATGGAAGTATGGCTACTCTAACTTGTCTATAAAGGGAGGGCATTCACATTTCTGGCTATTCTTTTAGGACCTCATGTACAAGGGCTGTTCAATAAAGAATGATCACAATTTTTTGACAACGTACCTTTACTCATCCTCATAATTTTGATGGTCCTTCTCAAAATAGTCTCCCCTGAATGCGATGCACTTGTCCCAGCATATCTGCCAGTCTTCAAAGACATGCTGGGAACCATTTTTTGAGAGATCCTTCAAAATCGCCTCCGCAGTCTTCACCACTGCTTCTGATGATGGATAATGCCTCCCATGAAGGCATTTCTTCAAGTTAGGGAATAGAAAAAAGTCACATGGGGCTAAATCCGAAATATAGGGAGGGTGAGGGATGCACTTCACGTTGATTTTTGCAAGATATTCAACAACATTGGCAATATGCAGCCGTGCATTGTGGTGCAGCATCCAGCCTGCTTCACGGAAATGTGGTCTTTTGCACCTGATATGGACTTGAAATGTTTTCAGGACATTCCTGTAGTATTGTCCAGTTACTGATGTGTGTGCAGGTACAACATGCTGATAAACCATTCCATGAATATCAAAGAATGAGATGACCATAACTTTCCCAGCAGAAGCAACCACTTTTGCTTTTTGGGGGTTGGTGATGGAGATTTCCACACTGAGCTTTGCTGTTTGCTCTCAGGATAAAAATGATGTAGCCAAGTTTCATCAGCAGTGATTATGTTTGAAAGAAACTCTGAATCTTCCTCTAACATCAACTTTAACTGCATGTTACTGCCATTGCAGCGGTAGGCGATACTGAACATGTCTGAACTTGCCTGGTTCTCAGAGGTGGGAAACAGGAGTACCAACAATGAAACTACTACGATGTGTATGTTTCACATTAAGCTAAAAGAATATAATAAGGTTGAATTTTAGTGCGAAAAATTATGACCGTAAAAAAATTATGATCATTCTTTATTGAACAGCCCTTGTATTTCAGTGTAATCTCCATTTTTAACATTCATGGCTGTGTATTAGACCTAAGGCAGTCCAGGTTAGATCCCAGGTGACTGCACGTGGGATTTGTGGCGGATAACATGGTGCAGGGGTGGATTTTCTCCAAGATCTCTGGTTTCCTCCACCATTGTTCCACCAATTGCTCCATTGTAGCTGCTCATGCTTACTCTTTCACTGCATGAAATATACCGAGCTACCCCTGGTGGGAGGAAGCCATAGATGGCAGCAGTGACTTCGGGGTTCACACTTTTCAGCTGTCTCTGTAGACAAATTGAGGCTGCAATTGCTCTGACATTTTAAAATAATTTCTTTTAATTTAATGTAGTAATTACTGGACGAGGATTTAGTAGCTGTAATGTAAACTAAAATTATTGATTTTGAATTGATTAGTTATACTAGTGTACCATTAGAGTATTTCGTGTTTCAAATGGGAAGAGTTCTTGCCTGTAGCGAATCAGATGCGTTAGAGCCATCACCTTTGCCATCTCGTTATCCCTACTCTTAATATTTCCCTCTCTGTCGCACACTTGCAAGTGTTCTTGGCGCTAATGCAAACTGATATTTTGTAAGTTGTATAATAATGCAGTTGATGAAATCACAGTTGCAACTTGGATATTCGTATATTATGCAAATGGTTTAAATATTTAGTTTAAAGTTAATTATAGTTTATGAATTACTTATTTTTCTAATCCAATGAAAATACCAGCGATGTATCCATATAGCTGTGAATGTTACGTTAAGAGATAATTTGTTATTGTCATTGTCTTCGTTTGAATAGTGCAAATTTATGATGATAGGTTTCAAAATCTCATTACATGCTATTTCTTTCCAAAAGTTGTCTTGTAGTTTGTAAGGTCTCGCGCAGTTTTCCCAGTCTTGTTGTGTTCCTTGTTAATTTCTTCGTTAATAAGCCGTTCAACGTGAGTTTAAAAATATTATTTCTGCTTGTAACATAATTTGGGCCCACATTAACTCAATTGGATTTTTCTAGCAGTAGTAAGGAGGAAGGTGGATCGTGTCTCATCGATCCAGCTGATACACTTTTTCATGGAAGAGTAACTGAATAATGCTGCTTTGAACTCTCTAGAGTAAATAGAGATTACGAACCATTCATAAACAAAGATATAATGTGACCAGGCACATTCTGCCAGACTAGCAAGAAGTGTATCGTTTCCTCTCATCAAATTTAAGAAACACCTTGGCTTATTCAAAGTACATATTTGTTTCACCATGTCATGTCAAATGTTTGTTTCAGTTCTGAGTAATTTCAAATATACGTTTATGCATACATGCAACAAATGATGATATTCTTTACAGTGCCTATGTCGCAATGTATTGTTATGTTATTTACTTTATTTGTATTAGGAGAACTATTTGAGCTAAAAATATGATGTTTTCATGGTTATGTTAGATACATTACTGTCTATCTTCCACTTGGATCAGTTTTGGCAAAATCTGAATTTTCGTCTTAGCGCAAATAGTATTTCATACAGATTGATTAGGTTGGCGCTCATCACACACCACTTAGTGGGAATGCAATACAACACGACAGGACTCCGATTGGCTGCTCACCTTGTAGCACTCAAGGACAAACACCTTCCCATTTGAAACACATAGTAGTCTGAAAACTTAAAGACAAGTGAATGCTGGCCGATGTCCACATGGAAGGTTGTTGCCAAACGTAATAGACATATACTGGGCTTGTAGATGGATAATCATGTTTTTCACATCAAGTAGTGCTGCTGCTCATGTTTGTTGGATTAAACAACACCTTAAATGTCCTTAAAACATTAAAATCTTACCTTGTGCTGTTAACATAGGACGTTATGTAATTGGAGCAGCAAGCAGTTCAGGGGTGTCCTTGTTTGATCTGAAGCCTTATAATTTATTTTGTCCTCTTGTATGCTTTTGACTACTGCCCTTCATCTTAGAAATGTGTAACATGTGTGTTATCCAACGTGTAACATGTTTCCAACTTTGGGGTTTTCCTCAGATATAAATATAGGAACAGTCCCTTTTTGTTAAGCTGCTTTGCTGTAAATTATGACAGTATGCAGAACACTACATACACCACAAGATTTCACAGTTAATTCCCAGGTTTTTTAAAAATCTACAGTTGCCCTATATTCTGGATTGGAAAGGTTCTT
The DNA here is from genome assembly GCA_030765055.1 of Mantis religiosa. Lineage (NCBI taxonomy): Eukaryota > Metazoa > Arthropoda > Insecta > Mantodea > Mantidae > Mantis > Mantis religiosa. The sequence continues at coordinate 311,314,146 of CM060950.1, forward strand.
AAAAAAGTTAATTGTATAAAATACAATTTTCTTGCCGTGAGGATGAATCACTTCATGATTAATTGAAAATTAGGTTGTCCCACTTTTATGGACATGTTCACTTTTGTATCATACTACAAACTTCCAGCTCAAGTTTGAAGTACAACTTAACACACTCCTATTCACTTTTAATATTCAGTAACACACCACTAATCAGAAAATGAATCAAATGGTAACTTTTTTTTTTTTTTTTCTTTCTTTCAGACTGATGAGTTTGTATTTTCATAGTACACTGAGTGTTATTTTGAGATAAGTGCTGTTTTGAAAAAAATGGTGCATGGTATTTTTCAGGTTTTATTTATGTTGAATGTTGAGTCATGATAAACATGTGAAGATGAAACAGGCATAGCCAGTATTCTAGGTATCGTAGATACCAAATTTTTATACAGCCATAACCAGAAATTAAAATTCTGCATTTAAAGGTTGTAATATTGGCATCTATCATTTTCAAATATTTATCTGGTCATAATTAATAGAAATAGGTTCTTAACTGAAGCATGCAAAATGTGCATCACACATTTGCATCATTGGTGGAAGGGGCAAGCATGTCAGTCCAGGCAAGTTATTAAATACATTACTCATCTCTTTTTTGGTAGAATTTATGCTTAAGATTTTATTTTAGCAGGTTTTTTTGCTCTGTTACTTTCTCTTGTGAGTAAGAGGAAGTATGTATTTGTAATAAAAATTTCATTGGAAATATGCTTTTAGGCTTCTACAATCCTAAAGAAAAAAAGCCTTCAAAGTATGTATCACCAGTATAACTTAAAAATGAAATTTTGGGTGAAGATTCAAAGGAGGTGACACATCCAACTCCCATACTATCTTTACATAGTTATATATATATCTGGCTTTTGCCATGACTTGTTTTTTAAAGGGCACTGATGACCGCCGTAGTTGAGTGCCCTTATTCGCATCATCATCATTTACATGGAACATTTTCAAAAGTTTTGATTTTCTCAAAAGTGTGTTTTGATTTAAATGCTATTATGTTAAAGATATTTCCGTGACTAATGAAGTTTATCTATCAAATTTTCTGGGAACAGTCATCATTCTGAAGGACTTTTGCAAAATGATAAACCGTAAGTGGTAGACTCTTTTTTTTTTTTACGGGATGTGATTAACCATTTCTAAGACATACGACGATGAGTCAAGTGAAAACCTTAAATATTTTTTAAATATTATTTAATGTGCAGAAGTGGTACAAAGCTGTATCACTTTTCAACATAATCTCCCCCATGCTCAATGCAAGTCTTCCAGCGCTTACAAAGTGCATAAATGCCTTTAGAAAAAAATTCTTTTGGTATTCCGCACAACCACTCACGCACTGCATGGCGTACCTCTTCATTGAAACGGAACTTCTTTCTTCCCATTGCATCTTTGAGTGGTCCAAGCATATGGAAATCACTTGGGGCAAGGTCTGGTGAGTATGGTGGATGAGGAAGACACTCAAAATGCAGGTCTGTGATTGTTGCAACTGTTCTACGGGCAGTGTGGGGCCTTGCATTTTCATGTTGCAAAAGGACACTGCTGACAGCAATCTATGTTGCTTTGAGACTGCAGATAATTTTTTAGGAGATCTGTGTATGATGCACTGTGACAGTGGTCCCTCTAAACATGTAATGCTCCAAAATGATGCCTTTTTTTGTCCCAAAAGTCATCATAACCTTCCCTGCTGATGGTTCTGTTCGGAACTTTTGGTTTTGGTGATGAGGGATGGCGCCATTCCTTGCTTGCTGTCTTTGTTTCTGGTTGGTGGAAGTGAACCCAGGTTTCGTCCCCAGTAACGATTCTTGCAAGGAAGCCATCACCTTTCTGTTCAAAATGCCGAAGTTCTTCACAAGCATCAACACGTCATTCTCTCATTTCAGGAGTCAGCTGCCGTGGCACCCATCTTGCAGACACTTTGTGAAACTGGAGCACATCTGCACAATGTGGTGTGCTAACCCATGAATAATCTGTAAACATGCTGCAATGTCATTCAGTGTCACTCGGCGGTTTTCCTTCATAAAGGCTTTAACTGCTGCAATGTTCTGTGGAGTCACTACTCGTGCCTGACCTGGACGTGGAGCATCTTCCACTGGTCACACCATTTGCGAACTTCCTACTCCATTCATAGACTTGCTGCTGTGACAAACATGCATCACTGTACTGAACCTTCATTTGTCAATGAATTTCAATAGGTTTCACACCTTCACAACTCAAAAACTGAATAATAGAATGCTGTTCTTCCCTGGTGCAAGTTGCAAGTGGGGTGGCCGTCTTTATACTGATACTGCCATGGTATGTGTGCATCTGCACTATGCTGCCACCTACAGTCCATTCTGCATGCTTTTTGTAGCATGCTTACCAACTTACAGGATAACGGCGTGAAATTTTGATTTATTACAAATTCAAGGCTTTCATTTGACTCATCCTCGTACCTTATTAGTTGGAATTTTCAAATATTTATAATTTTCTCAACTCAAAAGTCATTCTCTATCTCTTGGCCATGCAAAGAAAAGAGAATTTCATAGGCATTATATAACAACCCATAAAAGACTTGACTATCCCTTAGTCTATTGTGTGCACCTAAAGACGTGTATATAAGGAAATAAGCAATAAAACAATTTCTGCAAATTTCGATTATGCAAAGTAGTTGTAAGAATAAACATTTTAAGAATATTATTATTAGATGGGTCATATTTATTATATATATTATATTAATATTATTTATATTAGTCGCATAAGAGCCGATGATGCAAACGAAGGTTTGCGAAACGTGTCCTCAAAATAGGTACGTAAGTGAAGCCGATGTGTAATAAATACGACTCATCTAATAATTAATATTTCGCTTCACTGTGGTGTTCCAATACAGTTAAATCTGGATATTTTAAGAATAGTTTATACAATAGTGAGTAGACAAGGCATGTAAGTGCAATATGAGTACTTTTTGAAATTGCAATATCATGGAAAGAATATTAAATTTCCAAGCCAGTATATAGTGACTAGCTATTGCTTTAACCTATTATACATATGGGAAATTTGTAATGAAACAATTTCTATTTATTTGTAAATAAACCGTTTGATTATGTAGAAACATTTTTGTAGGAATAGTTTGTAGAATAGATAGTAAATGTTAGTGAGTAGCGAAATTGAGTGTAATGTAGAGTATTTTATACTTTGTTTCTAATTGCAAAACTTCTCTATTAATTAAATTTGAAGGGAGTCGATTAATGACACTAAACAACACTTTACTTTTAAATTTTTCCGGAACATGTTTCAGAGACTTTGCCTCTATCCTCAGTCGGCCATCAACTGGTTCTCATTGGTGTAGTTGACGATATTTTGTCATAGGTCTCCTCTCATGGCGGTTCAAGGAACTTGCTTAACAAATCTTTTTGGGGGATGTCGAAATTGAATACTTTGTTCCTATTTTTTGAAATGAAGATTTGTTCCCATGTGGATAGTTCGTTTTCCTGATGTATGTTTTAGTAGTTTTGGTTCTGGATTTATGTTGTGTTTTTTTTTTTTTTTTTTTTTTTTTTTTTTTTTTTTTTTTTTTTTTTTTTCCTTCCAAAAATGTGTAGCAACTGCTGATTTTTCTAATTGTTTATATTTTATGTTTCTAAAGTGTTCCTTTGCTCTTGTTTCTAAATTTCATTTGGTGTTTCCAATATAAATTTGACTACAGTCACTGCATTCAATTTGATATATACCAGATTTTTTGTTAGATGGAATGGCATCTTTGATGTTTCAGCGAATTAGGTTTTTAAGGAGAAATGGTTGACTGGTGCTAGTTTTCAACACTTCCAAGAAAGGAATTGCAATATTAAGCTAAGAAGTCTTTAAGAAGTGAAAATCATATCACCTGATCGCACGGAGTAAAACAGCTGACAATATGGCGGACGAGGTAACCTCTTTAAAATTTAAAACCTATGATGGATTAAATGAACATTTTGGCAATAAGCAAGACAAAAAATTATTCTTAAAACTCCACGAGAAGAAAAGAAACATCTTTGCAAATATAAAGTTAAAGTTCATAAAACTGTTTACGGACTAATGTAACACCCCGATTTGTCTGGAAAATAGTAAAACAAGTCAACGGAAATCCACAACAAAGGGCTGCTGAGAAAAAAGGTTTTAAAATTCGAAATTAATAAGCAATACAAACGTTTGGATGATATAGAATTAAAACTTTACCATCTTTATTCAGTTTTAACGAAAGCGCTGGGAAACGTGATGTGGGAAAACATTGAACATAACTATTTCGCAGTCCTAAGCAAGAAAATGAGAGAAAAAACCATAAGACTTAAATACAAACTGGCTAATCTGTGCAACATGTCTTCACACCGAAATCATACCGGGAAAAAGTTAAACATCGGAAATAGCAACGTATGTCGATCAGCAATCGTCACACGCGCTAAATACAATAGTAAAATAAGTAGCGTAAATGCCAAAATGAGCATGCAAATCTTTGAAAACATCATAAACCTATCCAGTCAAAATTTCTCCAAAAAAGAATTGGGTCTTTTAAATAATGGATTAAAAACATGCGTCAGTTTCTCAAACAAAATTGAAGACTACATTGCAGATATCAACATTTCGACACAAGTTCTACCAGTATCCAAACGAAATTCAGTAAAAAGCCATTGTGAAAATATTTTGGAGGAAATAAAAAAACAGATCCTTTCAGAAGAGAAAACACAATACTATCCATTCTTTGAAACAGAAAAACGTTGTATACACAAAGGCAGACAAAGGCAACAAGATGGTCATAATGGAAAAATCAGATTATATTGAAAAAATTAAAGAAATGCTAACTGGCAATGAATATGAAATCATTAACAAAAATTCTCTTAAACTTGCATACAGTCATGTGAAAAAATAATAGCAAAATCAGGCATAATACCAAACAATTATACAGTTAAACCGGATAACCCAACCTTACTTAGACTTTATGGCTTACCCAAAATACACAAACCATCCATAACAATGAGACTTACAGTTAGCAGTATAAATTCACCAACATACAAACTTGCAAAGTGGCTAATAAACAAATTCAACTCATTTCCAAAATTCGACAGCCTAAGCATCAAAAACCCCTCATAGAACACATTAAGGATACTGAACTAAAAGGACACACTAGTCTCGTTTGATGTTAAATCACTGTTTCCCAGCATACCAGTTAATCAACTCCTACCATTGATAGAAAAATGGCTCAAATCACTTGGAATTGCATCACCTGAAATTTCAGACTACATTGAACTAACCAAATTATGCATAGAACAAAATTTCTTCCAGTTTCAAACAAAATATTTCCACCAAACTTCAGGGTTAGCAATGGGCAACCCCCTATCACCCTTCCTGGCCGATCTGTACATGAGTGCATTAGAAATAAGGATCACCAAAGGTTTTCCTTGGATGTTCAAACTCTGGCAACGATGTGTAGATGACATCTTTGCAATAGTACAAAAAAAAAAAAAAAAAAAAAACACACATCAGTGATGCACTAAAACTTTTAAATATCCAAGAAAAAAGCATCAAGTTCACTGTAGAAATAGAAAAAGACGAGTATTTACCAATTTTGGATCTAAAAATAATGAGGAATAAAAACAGACTAAACTTTGGTATTTACAGAAAAAGAAACACAGACAGACATACAACTACATAAAAGCTAATGGCTACAACCCAAGATCCCACAAACAGGCAATCTTCAATAGTTTAGCACACAGACTGGTAAACATCCCTCTCACAGCAGAAGAATACAAAACAGAATACAACAAAATAATTGAAATAGACAAAAAAGTGAACTTAGCAAAAAAGAAGCTACTAAAGGAAACCACAACCCTCTCAGCTACTGAAACTAATATGATTTTCAAAAAATTCACTTACCATCCATGGGCCTATGATAAATTCAAAAAAGTCTTCAAAAAACAAAACATTCAACTAGCACCAGTCAACCATTTCTCCTTAAAAAACCCAATTTGCTCAAACATCAAAGATGCCATTCCATCTAACAAAAAATCTGGTATATATCACATTGAATGCAATGACTGTAGTCAAATTTATATTGGAAAAACCAAAAGAAATTTAGAAACAAGAGCAAAGGAACACTTTAGAAACATAAAATATAAACAATTAGAAAAATCAGCAGTTGCTACACATTTTTGGGGAAAAAACCACAACATAAATCCAGAACCAAAACTACTAAAACATACATCAGGAAAACAAGAACTATCCACATGGGAACCAATCTTCATTTCAAAAAATAGGAACAAAGTATTCAATTTCGACATCCCCCAGAAAGATTTGTTCAGCAAGTTCCTCGAACCGCCACCAGAGGAGACCTATGACAAAATATCAACTACACCAATGAGAACCAGTTGATGGCCGGCTGAGGATAGAGGCAAAGTCTCTGAAACATGTTCCGGAAAAATTTAAGTGTTGTTTGGTGTCATTAATCGACTTCCTTCAAATTTAATTTATCATAACACTGTTTTCAACACTTCCAAGAAAGGAACTTCTCTATTGTCTATTCCAAAACAGTGCCTCCTATTGTAAACAAAAGCATGTGCTTCTGCTTGTCAGAAGTCTCAGCATACTCTTGTGCCAATGTAAACAGTTCCGTAATAAATATACTGTGCTGTGACATATTGGGTTAGAAAAGGTATAAAACTGCATATTTTAAGGTGGTTATCATGATTCCACTGCTAAGATTAACTAAGATTACTTAATCATGAAAGATTACAGAATATAATTTCATTGTCGTCTGCTATTGCGCCAATGTTGGGTGTATCTTGCTAATGTATCAGCTGTGCATGCATGACAAGGAATGTAATAGTTAAATTCCCTGAGCTGCTATCTGAGTATTGAATAAACAAAGGAAATATAAGTGAAGTTAATCTTCTACATGTGTATGCTCTGCTCAGCTCTTTGAACTGTGATTTCAGTTAGTTCAAGCTGTGATGGCAGATTAAGGTGTGTCTACTTCCAGTAAAGTGGTGTTGTAAAAACCCCGAAGAAGAAAGGCATCAAACTATGCCATGTAATAGCACAGAAGATTTTGTAAAGAGTGCTATACAAAATAAAGTTCACCAACCTTTCTTTAAAAATGAGCCTTCCAAATTTTAAGAAAACCACATTTTATAGATTGTTGCTACAAATAGGCTTCACATTTTCTTTAAGAACTGAGAATAATGTAGTTGATAGAGACGATATTGTGTTGTGGAGAAGACATTATCTCAGATCTGTGTGTCATTATTGGGCAAAAGGTTGCAAATTTTATTATTTAGATGAGACTTGGATTAACGAGGGGCACACAACTTCTAAATTTTGGATAGACACTATTATAGGATCAAAAGAAGCTTACTGGGCAGGTTTATCTAAAGGAGTAAAAAAAAACTGAGTGGCAAAGGCAAGCATCTAATTATTACTCATATTGGCAGCACCAGTGGTTTCATGAATGGTGGACTACTCATTTTCAAGTCTAAAAAAAAGCTAGTGATTACCATAAGGTGATGAATGGTTGACGTTTTCTGTAACTGGTTTGAAAGTATTCTGCCAAAACTCGAACCCAGTAGCTTGATCATGATCGACAATGCATCCTACCTCAGCCTGCAACTTTATCGTCGCCCAAACAGTTCTTGGCATAAGAAGTCATAGAATGGTTGTGGAAAAGGTAAATGTCTATCAACGAAAGTGCGTAAAAGGTGAAATTGCTGACAGGGACGAAAGAAAGTATGTGATAGACAATCTTGTATCTAAAGCTGGACAGAGTGCTGTGGTTACCTCCCTATCACAGCAATTTAAATCCGATCAATTAGTTTGGACATTTTTAAAAGGTTACGTTGCCAGAAAAAAAAACTTTCAAACTGGCTTAAGTTAAAGAACATTTTAACAATGCAATCGCGAAAGTGACACCTGAAATGGGCAGGCGAACATCAGTCACATTATAGAACAGAATGTGAGAGCTAGATTTTGTGTGTGACAGGGTTGTGGACAAGCGTGTTATTAACCTACAGGATACTTCTGACTCCAGTGAGTCAGCTGTATCATCTTCAGAGGATTCAGGTTTGGGTTTTACACATTTGCCCAAGGAGTGCAATTAATGTTAGTGAAATATATATTTCTGCATGCTTTAAAATCGATTGCTGTTTTATACTGCATTTTAAACTATGTCACGTAAGGCACATTTTGTGGATTTAAACTATGTTTGACAGTAATATGCAGCAAGCATATGCAACAAGAAAAATCAACTGCTACTGGCGGAAACTGCAAGCTACTTTCGCGTGGATTAATACAAAGAGCTTGTTTACAGTAGGAGGCATTTTGATTTGAAATGGACAATAGCACACGTGTATTAATGCTTAATTTTCTTCCATTTCAGTAAAAAAATGCAAAGTTCGAGCTGCACCAGAAATAAGACACAACTTAGCCAGCAAACTGAGGCTCGTAAAATCAAATCCATTACTTGAAGTTAGTGGAGCAATTTCATTGCCTCCAGGCGCAAAGAAATCTGTAATTTTAGGCATTACAACAGAAAATATGCAGGCACTGCGAATAAGTTCGGCAGTTGATGCTAAACCACTCAGCACTGCACCGCCAAAACAGGACAAGAACAAGAACAATAAGACTGTGGAGCATAAGAGGGAACTTGAGAGGATTAAGCCAAACAGTATTTTGCAGCCAATAAGGGACAGTAACAGAAATAAACAAAGGCTGAATGACAAAAGTAAACCACTGAATACTGTACAACAAAAGAAAGAAATTCACAAAAGTAAAATACAAAACACTCTAGAACCATCTTCAAGTGCTCAACATTCAAAGGGGCCGGTAACTGTGAAACCAAAATCACGTGCAAAAAAAGATTCAGCACAAGCCACAGATAAAAAGATACTTCAGAGGACAGTTACTTTCATGGAGTTTCCTAGAAAATCAACTGTTAATGTGAGGATGTCAAGATCAGCATCTGGTAAGTAATTGCTTTTTAAGAATGCAGCTGTCAAAATTATAAATATTGTGACTTTGTGGATTCATAAAATTAAGTCTTGTTTGCAGAAATTTAAAATGCTCTTTATTTCAGTAAAAGATGCTTTGTACACCTCTTACAGCAATAAAGATGTCATACACACAGTCCTCAAGGTCGTCTGCCACACGTAAACAAACAAAAGAATTCACTCCGTTACACTTCAAATCACTACACAGCTGCACACAAACAATTAATGACTCGCAACTGACTCGTTCTGACAGCTGCGGTGCTTTTGTATCTTCACTAATTGTTCTCGAAATCTGCCGAAGTTTCAAGGCCTTTCATGGCGGCAAGAGAAGGAAAGAATTATCCAGACATCACTGCCTTTTTCTCACCCTCACTCGGCAAGCGTCCAGCGCTTCGCGGCACCATCCAACAATGCCTCGGCGAAACTGCTCCCTCCTCAAGGCTGGTCATCCCGGACAGCACCTAGTAGCAGGCCGGATGATCCAGATGTACCTCGGGGCACCTTCTGGATGTGGTGGACCACGTCGTTAATCCTCTTTACTACCCGGTACGGTCCTCGCCACGGTTGAAGTTTTGGTCTGCGTCTCTTGGTCCGGGTAGGGAGGTACAACCAGACCAGGTCAACTTGCTGGAATCCTTTGTTGCTGGCTTGCCTGTTGTACCGGATCTTCATGAGGTCGCTCGTCATCTGGATGTGTTGACAAGCAATCTCATGCATGTCGTGGAGAGGGTCCATGAGGTTCTCCACATACTCGGTTGCTGGCTGCTTCTCTTCCAGGGGGGGGGGGGGGGGGGGGCTTTGAAAAGCCAGGTCAGAAGGGAGGCGTAGCTATCGGCCAAACATTAACCTTGCTGGCATAAACCCGTTGGTGTTTGTTGACGAGCAGTAGGCCAGCAAGAACAATGGCACCTTGACGTCCTGGTCTCGCTGATGGCTGACCATGACCTTCCTCAAATGTTCTTCTAGGTATTTCTCAACCATACCGTCCGACTGCAGATATAAAGGTGTTGTGCAGGTCTTGTTCAACCCAAGTCTTTCCAGTGCCTCCATCAGGTGGGACTCAAAATTGGTGCCCTGATTACTGTGGAGCTCTAACAGGATCCCAAAATGGCAGAACAGTTGCTGCATGAGGTAGTCGGTGATCATCTTCGCCTCTTTGTTCGGGATGGCATACACCGGCCACCATCAGGTACTTGTTGCTTTGGTCAGACACTGACAATAGTCTAGCTATGTCAACAGTGATGCGTTCGAAAGGCGCTCCGATGTTGTACAGCTGCATGTGACCCTGGCTCTTAGTTTGGGGGATGCGACTCGCCGCGCACACGTGACATTGATGGCACCATTTCTCAGCGTCTGCTTGGAGCCTTAGCCAGTAGTAGCGCTGTCGGAGTTTGTTGATCGTTCGGTTTGCTCCTAGGTGTCCACCTAAAGTACCAGTGTGTACTTCCTCCAAGACTTCCGGGACGTTACTCCGGGGAAGTACCAACTGCTCTCTTTGCATCTTCCCATCGGGTGATTCCCATACCTGGAACAGCATGCCTTCTTTGATCTTCAGCGAGTTCCATTGGGCCCAGTATGACTTGCACGCAGCGCTTTGGTGTGCGATGTCCTCCCAGGTCCGTCTTGCCCCTGCCTCCACTTCTCTCAAGAGTGGCCCTTAGATTATGTCTGCCAGCTGCTCCCTCAGACTTACGCTATCCCAACCGTCCGCAGGCGCTGCCGTGAGCACTCTGACAGCTGCGGCACGCTCCTCTTCCACTCTTGTTCATTGACCGCACTCTTCTAGGCAAGGTCTTCGGGACATGGCATCTGCATTGGCCTGGCTCTTCCCTCTACGATGTTCGAAGGTGAAGTCGTACTGCTGCAGCCTTTGGACCCAACGGGTTGTCTGTCCTTCCAGGTTTGTAAAGCTGAGTAGCTTAGTTAGGGCGGAGTGGTCAGTCCTCAAGGGGAATGGCTGACCATACAGGTACTTGTGGAAGTGCTCCAAGGTCTTCACTACCGCCAGCAGCTCTCGCCGGGTGATGCAGTAGTTCTCTGCCTTGTATAGCATCTTGCTGTAGGGGGCTATCACTCGCTCGTGGCCGTCCTGGACTTGGGATAGGACGCCTCCAATGCAATGGTCGCTGGCATCAGTGTCCACAATGAAGGCGCTGCCTGCGCAATTCTTGCTTATCCTTCGGGCGAGGCCAATCTCTCACGGCCTGTGTCTTCTCCGGGTCTGTGGTCACTCCGGTTGGTGAGAATATGTGGCCCAAGCAGTTCATTTCCTTGCGGAAGGGCTGGTACTTCGCATTTAGCTTCAGGTTGGTTGCCTGTAGTCTCTGTAGCACCTTGATCAGGTTGTTGAGATGGTCTTCTAATGTCTGCCGACGATGGTGTCGCCCAGGTATAGCAGGCAGGCGTTATACATCAATCCTCTCATTACTGACTCCATGAGGCGTTGGAAGGTAGCTGGTGCATTGCAGAGACCAAAAGGCATTACTGTGAACTGCCAAAGTCCTTGGACTGTTGAGAATGCCGTCCTCTCCAGTGGGCACTGTAAGCATGTCCGAGGTATCGTCAATCCGAGATAAGGGAAAGCAGTTCTTTCTGGTGACAGCGTTCAGCTTCCTTTAGTCCACGCAGAAGCGTAGTTCGGCGTTCTCGTCACCAGAACTACAGGGGAACACCAAGGGCTGTCAGATTCTTCAATTGCTCCCCTAGATCTCATGTCCTCCAGCATGTCCCATACAGCCATTTGTTTTGCCAGCGGAATGCATCCAGGTGGTTGCCGAATAGGCCTGGCGTCTTCTGTGTCGATGCGGTGAAGCACTCGATCCGTGCGGCCATAGTTGCTGTTACCTTGGCGGAAGACGTGCTGGTATCGTTCCAGCAGTTGTCAAACCTTTTCTAGCTGCTCTTCGGTCAGGTGGTTGCCCGCCCTCTCCAGTAAGCCTTCCAGCCGGGATCCCAGGTGTTGCATCGGCACCAGCTCCTGTATCTGGTCGATTGGCGTAACGCTGACAATGGGCTAGCACGTCCCTAACTCCGTCCCGGCCTTGATGTCGTGATATGTGTCTGTTAGATTAAGCAGCCTTACCGACACCCCCTCTCGGCAGGGCATCAATGCCGTGGCTACAAAGAGTCCGTGCACAGGCATCTTCTGGTCCAGCATCGTGTTTTTCTTTCGCTGGCCTTCCAAGCGAGCCGTCACCACCACCTCACTTCTTGCGGGGGCAACCTCGTCTTCCCTCAGGATGACCCTGCAGATTCCAAGGCATTCTTCGAGGTGCTGGAGTATCACCTCTTCACCATTCAGCCGCAGGACCTTCCTGCCGATGTCGACTGGCGCCTTGTGGCTCCTGAGGGTATCCAGTCCCAATATCACCTCTTCAGCCACCTCCACGACGAACACCCACAGATGCACAGCACTCTGCCCCAAGTTCAACTGTAGCAGGACCTCCCTCTCCACGAGCAAGGTGTCGCCCGATGCCGTAAGTATATGGTATGGTCGGCTCGGTTTTCTCGATGGCAAACCCCTGGCTAGATCAGGTCTGATGATGGTCACGGCTGCCCCGGTGTCCACCAGCACGCGGCACGGCCTCCCTTTCACCCAACCGTCCGCGAAGAGACTGTCATTAATTTGTCGGTTGATGGCGTGCAGTGTCACTCGAGGGGACTGTGGTGACGGTGCCAACATGACCCTCGCTACGGCGGCCCTTACTCGTTTTCCGGCTGCTCTACATGGTGTGGGCAGTCTCTCTCTAGCTGGCCACACACCCAACACTCGCCACTTGGTCTTCGCCGGCGTCCCTTGGCTGGTCTTTGGTCTCCATTCAAGCTGATACTCCTTTTTCTGGAAGTCAGGGTAGCCGTCACCTTGGCCGTCTCCATCCTTAATGCAGCCGTTAGCGCCTCGTGGATGGTCTTGTTGCCAAGTATTAGGTGCTGATGTTTGCCAGGGCGAACTCCTGCTGTGTCCTAGGCTTCAGCTGGCTGCAGTAGGCTGCGGCCAAATGGTGGTTTCCGAACTGGTTCTCCAGGGCCTCCGATGTCATTGGTGCCGCCGCGTTGAGGACCTCTGTGGCCCGTCCCTGGAGGCTGGCTATTAGCTGTGCTGCCTCTTCTTTTGGCGACCACTTGTTGTGCTTGACCATTATGTTGAATTGGCGTCGGAAAACTTCGAAAGTTGACGTCCTGTTGTACTTGTTTTGACGCGCTCAGATATTTCGCATCCCGGTGCGTCGGCCTTTAGATCTTTTAATCTTCTGCCGACGATGTCCTCCACCATGGCGTTCAGGAACTTCGTATTGCTGTCGGCCTTTCCCTCTACATCGTTAACACAGTTCGCAAGATCTTTGTCGCACTCATCCTCTTGACCCATCCGCTTGCCCAGCTCCGTGACGTCCTCCTTCATGCCGGCCAACTGCTCTTCAAATTTGGCGGTGAGGGCCACGTTCACAGCCTTCATTTCAGTTAATTCGGCCTTCATTTCTGTAGCCAAGCTGTTGTTTCTGGCTTTCAGTTCCGTGGTTAATTCAGCCTTCATTGCAGTCATTCTGGCGGCCAGGTTATTTGCCGCTTCCGTCTTTGCAGCAAGGTAATCATCGCTGTCTTCATGTCCTCCATCTGCTCTAAAATCTTTGCCAATGCAGCTACCATCGTCTTATCACACTCCTGACACCAAATGTGACTTTGTGGGTTCGTAAAATTAAGTCTTGTTTGCAGAAATTTAAAATACTCTTTACAGCAGTAAAATGTCATACACAAATGCAGTTCTGAAGGTTGTTTGCCACACGTAAACGAACAAAAGAATTCACTTCGGTACACTTCAAATGCTACACAGCTGCACACACGCACACACACAATTGGCAACTCAACTCGCAACTGACTCGTTCTGACAGCTGCAACACTTTTTTACCTCCACTAATTGTTTTCGAAAGATTTATTTTAAAAAACATTGCATAATGAATTTTGAAATACCAATAGTCGATTCTGTTTTTAAATTTGTTTCATTTTCAGATATTGGTAGTAACAAGAACATAGTAACATCTAGCATTTGTAATGACAACTGTTTTGTTTGTGGTTCCAGCTGACAATGTGGAAGAATTTCCATGAAATCGCAATCTCGAACAGTATAAGAAAAGCGTAATTTCTTATAAGAGAAGTGAAGTTTTAAGTTTCAAATTGTTATACTTGTATAAACATAGTATTTTTTTATTTTTATTTCCAAACTGGTCCGAGTTAACTAGGTTTTACTGTATATTGTAATGTAAATGATAACGCAAATTGAATGCATTGACAAACCAGTTATCCACGGTGGTGTGTGTTTGTGTTGTCAGCAAGTCTCGTATATTCAGGAGGTAGCTGCCAGCTAACTTAACTTTTTCAGAAAACTGAGTATTTCTTTACTGAACTTCTATCTCTCAAGTTACAAATGTGATTTAGTTTTCAGCAGATCAAATTTTAAACTTGATGCATATTATTTGTTAGTTTCAGCTGATGCTTTTATTCTGTTTTTGACTTTTGAAGAAAACCAAAACAGATTCTTTGTTACAGACCTTCCATCTCTAGTTGAAGAAGATGAAGATATTGTTGACCACAAGGTATTTGTTAAAACACCTATACCTACAAAAGATTATTCTGCTCAAAGAAAATCTTTGATCCGATCAAATTCATGGAGGCGTTCTATGTATGCTCCAATGCCAAAAGATCTGAGGTAAGTTATTAGTTCACTATTAGTTGCACTCAGCATATTTGTTTTATTTCTCAGTTTCAAATTACATGTTATTATAAGTTGGACATTTTTTGGTAACTTTGGGAAGGAGGTAGTTACATGTAACACGAGGTCTACCCCAAAAGTCCAAAGACTCTGGCCTCTCAACTCGGAAGCGGTGGAAAACTCTGGGGCTCTTTTCTTGGGGCAATACCTGGAGTCTAAAAAGCTCCCCCATCTCAAGACGGGTGGAAGTGGATATGCCATTTACGGGCGTCAACCCTGCAGGGAAGACTACTGAATAACCTCAGTGGGGCTGCCTGGTGATCTAGCACACTGTCCACTGGTTCAGCAGGCTAGTACCCGGGACTTCTTAGGCAACCCTCTGCCTCCTCTGGGTGGTCGAAGCCTGGTCAGAAGTACCCAATTTCCCATGGGTATCGGTAACACACTGCCCCCTCGAGTCCAACCCAATCTGAACTGCTCTGGGAGGGTCTTGAATGTTTGGCCCGAGGTTCCTCTGGTAACGTCAGGTACGAGTGCTAGGGGTCTGCAGGGAAGGAGGTAGTGAAAGACTCGGTCGATACTAATCTTGCAAGATGTCATTGATATTCATTGCTGCTACAAACAACATTGTGTTACATGAGTATACTTGCCAGCCTTTATTAGTCTATAAAAAGTATAGGAGCAGAGGCCTTTCTGTCATGATGGTAGGAGGATTTTCAGTTTGATGGGCAGATTCAGTGTGTTTAGATTTTCATTCTGGACATGGCAAAGCATTAATTTCTATCGTATTATAGCATAACAAAAGATTACAGATACAAGATATGAAAGTGGTTCTATAAATACTCGTATTTCAGCATGGTAATGTGCAAAGGCAAGTTGGTGTTCCATTGTGTATTGTCAGTGTGTCAATATTGTCAATTTGTCACACATTGCCAGAATAAATTTGTTACGGATTCAAGATTAGTTTGATTTGGTAGGCATTTCAGTTACTGATTAAACCTGTTGTTGCTAAAATGGAAAAAGTTTCAGTTTCATTCAGTAATTTGGCTTTTACTTCTGGATAGGAAAGTTGCAAGGAGATAAAAGTAAAATTGGATGTTTAAGGGTATCTATCACTTTCTATCACAACAGCTAGATCTTGAGGCTTTCACGGCCGGCGTCGTTAACTCCATTATGTTTTCCGGGCTTGTAGGCCGTGGTCCATTTTCATTTCCTTCTGACGTTTGGACTTATGTTGGACTCCTGGTCTATTGATTTAGAACCCTGAAGATGCCGAACGCAGTTTTCGGCGAAACGTCGGAAGGAAATGAAAATGGACCACGGCCTACAACCCTGGAAAACATAGTGGAGGTAGATCTTGGTTTAACGACCTTAAACATGAGCATGAGCATCCTGGATACTCGAGTTAGTGTCAACTCATTGAATAATTCCACAAAAAGAACTGGTAGAGACCATAGGTGTGTCAACAGGAATAGCAATACATATTGTTGCAAATCCATTATTATGACTGGCGGCATATGCGCTAAAGGAGTTCATGCAGAGTGATAGTGCGGCTTGCTTACACAAAGGAACTGATAGGCAGCACAGTGTGGAAATAAAGAGCCTGCAAAAACAGAGAAAGATAGCCCGTAGATAAGACTTGCTGGCACAGATAGTTTCATGTCTAGAAAGATTGTTTTTTGTCTATTGACAGAACATTCGATTTCTTGATTGTTACAGAACAGTCTCGAATTATCAATGAGGTATATATAAGAGATTGTGACATGCCAGCTGCCAGTGGTAAACAGTTGTAAGGACAGTTGTAAACAGAGCCGTAATGAGAGTGGTAATTGAACTGGAAGTTGAGTGAGCTCTTTGTTTGTGGTCAGCACCTTGGAAGATTGTATTTGTTATGTAGATCTGCTGTAATCTGCAAGTGTACCGAGTGTATTTCTACGAAAATAAAGAAAGTTTTGAATTCCTGGACTTTTAATTCTATGAACCCACAGTCATAATATTTTGCATATTAAATTGGAGATGAAAAAATTGTCCGTCTAATGTGTCCTGTGTGAAGTGTATGTAGCATTGATTTTTATTGGATAAGTGGCGTGGTCCAATTCAAATAGATGTGTAATAACTTATTAAAATAAATAAAATAAAAAAAATAAAGCTGTAACAGATTATATTACAGCTTACAAAATTTCTTTCAAGGCAATCAGTTTGATGAACATTAGGTTAGGAAAAACTTAGCATTAAAAACAAAAGCTGCTCATATCAAACTGTTAATAAAAAACTTGGTGTGTTGCAGGGAAAGTCTGGAGCGATGGTTGAAGAAACGTGGGAAAACATTCACAAGCTTCAGTCATCTGCACCAGTTTGGCCTCAAAGCTTCTGATATTAATCCTTTGTCTTACTCTAAAGCAGAAGACAGTGATATTCTGAACACTACATTTACTACAGATGACTCCATCTCACAGGCCACAACTGATAATCACCAAAATGCTCACAGTGCAGAAGAGGATAAAGAAAATATAGAAGACTCAAAATCAGTGGTTGAAAAAACTTTGAGAGACCTTCTTAATATAATAAACATGGTAATCATCTGTTTTGTTTTGTCTCATTTGTTTTACTTTTTTATATCTTTTCTTTACAGTTACAATTGTATTTTGAATACTTTTTTTTTTCTTTTCCAGGGTTATCCTCACGATAGGTGTGAGGGATGGTTACAGTTGATCCAAAAGCACTTCTACAACGTGAGAGAGGCACCCACCTACTGGGAATGCAGGGCTGCCCTTGAAGAAAGCAGCCATCATCTGAAGGCTGCCATAGGTTGTTATGAACAAGCCATTATAAAAGGAGCAGCGGTAATCTATTTTACTATAATTTTTTTTTTCAACGAGAATTTTTAATTCTTCAATCATGTATTGGCTTGAAAATAACTTTTTTTTTTTTCGTGTAAAATATGCTTTTAAAGGCCATAGTCTCTTAAATATGCAGCTTAATGTTTTTAAAGATGCTCATTTTAGCAACTGTACTACAGGTAGACTGCGAACTGCAGTTGGTGTGCACATCGCGAGGAAAGCCTTCTCGCCATCCAAGCATCATGTGACTCCCATCCCTCCCTTCCTGCATGCGACAGTGCAAACCACATGAAACGAATGTATTTTAATACTGTTTTGATTTTCAAAGTTAACAGAAAATAATTATCTCAGACATGACCTCACAATCAACAAATAGATAGAATCATAGTTTCTTTAAACCCCGAGGAACAACACAGTGATTCAGCAGAAAATGCAAAGAGTGAATGTAACAGTGCAGCCTGCACGGTGGAGGAGAGGCAATTTAAAATGATAGGAGAGGGGGAAAGCTAGAGGGCTCCAGTGTTGGAATGAACATAAAGGTGGTGCTAGGCTGTTCTATGGCTACTAGCCAGTGCAGTACATGCAACGCTGTACAGTTAAGCATGCATACTGGCTTGCTTTGCTGAATCATGCAGCTAATTTCTTTGCATGCTCTAAAGATACCGATTAAAGAATTATTTTGTTTTTCCTAAGTTACAGAGCTGATTTTTCTGAGGATTACTGACCAAACCCCATGTTTGTAGCACATCTGGTTTCGGAGATATGGAAAGATAAGATGCCTGACTAGAAAGAAAACAATTATTAACTGTCAGTGAAGAAAAGCACACGAGCTATGCTACAGTTATATTTTGTACCTTACATTCAGTAAAGTGGTGATCTTTTAAGAGCGTACACATGCTTTTTAAAGTTAGTAAATATACCGCTTAGCAAGCCTAGTACTGGTGCACCTATTAGTAACTGCGAAACAACTCATAAGATTTTACATAAATAGGCTACAAATATTTTTGTTAATGTGTATTCCTTTTTCAAACAAATTTCAATTAGACATTTTTGAAAGTACAAATTTTGCTCAAGAGTCAAGAATTAATGTTACAAGCTTGTCACGTGAGTGCTCATTTTGTGATGAACGTTGTTAAAGAAGGCAAACAGTTTACCAAATTAGGAGTAGGTTCCATATTTAGATCTCCAGGGAAACATGGGACAGCTAAAATACTTGCTACCAACTTAGACAGTTTTCAAAAGTGTGTTTCACATAGAACAATTTATGAATGATATGACAAGGGTGAACATCCAACTGCCAAAAGGCTGACCAATTTAATGAGGGGGAAAATAGAATATATGGATTCTGTATCCTCTATGCATAATATTCTGAAATATCTTGGGTTCAAATATTGGAGAACCAATGATGGTTGCAAATTTCTGCTTGAAAGAAGCAATATTGTTGCTGCAAGACTAAAATTTCTGCGCACAATGCATAACATTACTACATGATATTCATGGTGTAAAAATGCTTCATAAATACACATTCATATCTTTCGTATTTATTAAGTATTTTAATGAACCAACAATTATTTTAAAGTCCATTACAGACAGTATACAAATATGGCATCATTAAAATAGAAACTATATTCACAAATTGTTGAAATACCTTTATTTTGTTTCACTGTAGCAAACACCTTTTTTTGTAGAACGCATCTAATATGAATAATTTTGTTTTGTGTGCATATGAACGATAGCTACGTAAGCAAACTGTTCTCCAGTTCAAGGTTTTAAGGTTCAGATTGTGCTATGATCATTGTGTGTGTTGTCACACACATGCTCAAATATTAAGCGAACTTCTCTGTCAGCATTGTATCACTGTACATCTCAGCATATGTATGATACTTGCTAGGTTAAGACAAAGACAGGTATATCTTCCATCTGTCACCTGTTTGACGTGGTACTGGCAACACCAAGACAGTAGGGTAACCGTATTGGCTCAACCCATGTTCATTATTTTGTAGCTACTCTAGTTATAGCTTGAGTAGTGGGAGTCAACATGTGTACCAGAGATTCTTGGGCGTTGAGAATTATTTCTGTAACGATCTGTTATTGCTTGGCAAGGCATAATTGTGTTAATACTAGGAATGGCACTTTGACACCTCAGTATTTCCGATATTTTAACATTTTTAAGTTTTACATTATTGAAAGTTATATTAACTTTATGCTAGAAAAGGAATGCAAGGAGTTGAGACTTCATGTTATTGGCTTGCATGTGTCTCTAAAGAGTTGCTGGACTAATCCTTGACCTGTGAGTGAATGAATGCACATTCTATGGACTCTTGTACTTAACTGGAAACATGCAAAACAATGTGGGAAGGAATAGAGGTATCTATATAACATGCCGTATTAATTATAATTATCGCCAAACATTTGGCATGCGAAAAATGCTTTGGAAGTAGTGGACAAGCCTGTACCAGCAAGGGTTGTAAATACTGTCGTGGACTTCACACCTCTCACCCGCATTAAGCACCAGAAACAACTCAATGGTTAACCTGTCCAATCAGTGAGGATACTTGGTTACTTATTGCAAATAATAAAACTAGTATGTATTTGATAGTCAACATGAAAAATTCAATGCCATGGCCGGGATTTGAACCATGGATCTACTGGTTTCCGTCCAGTTGCTCTAACCCATTGAGCTACCATGGCCAACGTGCCGTCCTGATATTAAATTCTACATTTGACTCATATATTTCCCCAGTAAACCACTCGGGTAAACCACTCTTATCTAATAAGAGTTAAATGATGAAGCCTGGGACTTAAGTACTTACGATAGTAAGTTGCTGCACACTGTGTATCTCGGATGCGAGAGCCCCGAGTGGTTTACCGGAGAAATATACAAGTCAAATGGAGAATTTAATGTCAGGACGGCACGTTGGCCATGGTAGCTCAATGGGTTAATCCTTGTTTCACATAAGCTTGCCCCACCTTAACATGGTGATATATCTTAATATATTGGAAGAGAATTGTCAAATTTATATTTTCGTGACTGTTTGAATTAAATATATTACGCAACAGAGCTGACTTATCTGAAATGCATGTTAATTCTTAAACGAAGTAAAGAGGAGGTTCCTTTGCTCTAAGCCCGCCTTTCACATGGTACGATAGCATGTGCTTCAGCGGTAGTGATGACATTTGTTTATATGACTTATCACGACCTAGTTTTGAACTGGATTAGTCATATATCGCCATTCGAAGCTGTGCTGTGCCGAATGCGAGAGCTAAATTATTTTATTGCTCGTTTATTGCGCGTGTACTTATTATAATGGCAGTGTCTACTGCCAGTTTTTCGCTGAAGCATCGCAAGGGAAAACCTTTACAAAGCGGCAAAAAAATAATTGTGATGCATGTGTTTAATGCACTCGCAGAGAAGAATCCCTCTTTGTCAGTGAGAGAAGTCGAACAGCTGTGCTCTGAAGTTACAGGTGTGAGTATTAGATCCGTAGGGACATCTTGACATGAAATTGAGACAACAGGAAAACTTAATCACTCCAGGGGCGATATTGCTGTGTGGCGAAGACGTTATTAAAGACAATCAAACTGTACCGAGATACAAGTCGCAAAATATACTACCTTGACGAGACTTGGGTGAAAGAAGGACACACGAATAGTAAAGTATGGTGTGACAACTTTTAAGACTGAAAGACAAGCATTTTTGCAAGGTATGTGTGCTGGTTTAAAAAAATCCCAGTGGAAAAGGCTGAATGCCTTTCATTATAAACTTGTTTCAGTTTCATTGCACAATTAATTCAGTTCCAACTGGCTCAGTTTCATTATAAACTTGTAATTTTGCATGCCTTTATATTCTTATTAGTATGATTTTTATCTATCTTCCTGGCAATTATGACGTTTACGGCAGGTTATAAATGTGACGGGATGGCACCGCCTATGGCGCGAAAGCATTAGCTAATTAGGGTGAGGGGGAAGGTTGTTGCACGTGGAGTGATATGTCAGCGGGGCAAGGTTATATGAAACAGAGATTAGAGCGACTGGACCGAAACCAGGAGATCCATTATTCTAATCGCGGCCATTGCATTGAATTTTTCATGTTGACTATCAAAAACCTTAGCCTATATGCAGCTAGTATGAAGAAATGATTAATTTCCATCAATTAACTAAAATAGTACGTATTTGTTTACAGAAGTTTGCTTTCACTTAGAAGTGAAGAGAAACATTTTGTATGAGTGCCTGTTCATTGTTGTTCCTCTCTTCATCTTTTCACATTTTCAGCAATGCCACCAGTGAGATTGTTTTAAATGTTTACACATTTATGAAGCAAGAAGCAAATGAAGCTTAGGGCAGAATAGCAGAAGAATACAGGAAGAATTAGCTTAAGGTTCAGGAAAAAGTGGAAAATGCAATGGGTATATACCGGCAAACAGTTTCAAAAATTCAAGCCGAAGAAAGGCAATGTAATTGGTGAGGAAACTTCATTAAGTACATACACCTGGTAAAAACCAAAAAGGAGCTAAATGCATCATTGGCATATGTGATTTTGATAAGTGTATTATTCGGCATACAATTCATGAATTTTACATTTGGGATAAAACATCTACGGTGTCCAAATTACTGCTGATGCTGAGAGAGAAAAAATGCAGAGAATAAACTGATATTGTAGCGAACCCTGGAAAGAAGTTCGATACTAGAGGGGTGTAGCTTTCAGAGGTATGCTACTCAGAGAGGGTTGGGAAGATAACCACCATCTGGACGAAACAGGTTTATTAATCCCAAATTAGTATATGAACCAGGTTTATTAATTGTATAAATACACAACGTTCGAGGGCAGCCTTGACCTAATGAAGTATACCCAAACTTACCTTGAAATTCATAGTAGACTCGGGGTGCTGATTCAACCCTTGCAATGACGTGTATAATGGCCTTGTATGACAGCTTGACCATGGACACTTATTAACTCGCTATAGACTCCCTATCGTCGGCATATCAACTGGGCCAACTGCCTCGTTGACCTACATTGGCCAGCTTAAATACTTTATTCTTGAAATGTAAATGTTCTATTACTCCAAATTCCAGGCTTGAAATACTTTCAACTCTTTATATCAAATGGCGTAATCTAGCTGGTCGAGGTTCGATTCCTACCATGGCCGTTACAATATAGCGTGGTGTGAAACAGTGTCAGGGGATCAACTTCTGCACACACTGAGTTAACCTATCTACTGGTGCAGCAGAACTAAGAGCCAGGGTGTGAGATGGATTGGAAGCATCTTAAAAGAGTAAGCAAGTCGCTCCTTAGTTTGCAATTTGAAAACTCAAGATGCCAAATTGCTTGGCGATACCTATAAGCTGTGAATGAAGCTGAAGTACATGATACGTTGGTAACTCATTCTTGCCCATTACATTTACCTCTTCCAGTTGTTATTATTAGGCTTGTTTAATAGGAATGTATAACCAGCGGCATTATCACAGTCAAAAAGAATTGCTGCCAATCTAATTTCTGAATTAGCATACAGTATAAAATACATGCTTTTGTACGCAGAAAACTACTAACATTCTTGAAGAAACAAGCTATTGCCTTTACAGTTTATAGAAAGTATCAAGAATTGATACTTAAAACTCTGTATTGTCACGTGTACTGGTGAGGGGCGCCTGGAATTATATAATGATTCTAATATTTTATTAAACAGAATAATCTTTCATTTGGATTGCCATATATATTTTATAAAGCTCATAAATTCTCTTTCTTAGTCAATACCTAGTAAACACATTTGCTGTGCCAACCGGAAGCTGCGGGTAACCATTTCTGGTGTAAAGGCCTGTTGGAGCTCCCCATGACATCAGTTCCTTTGGCGTACGTGCTGTTGGGCACAACATGTAACGATACATGGAGAACACTTTGAACCCTTTTATGTCATATAGAATGTTCCAGAACTTCCAATGCACCTGGGCGTTGTCTTGCGTTACGTGTGCATAAATGATGCCATCTTGAACTTACACCCGTGGGTGGTGATGGTATATAAAAAAAGACCGGGAATGTACCTCGGGATCTGTTTGTCTTATCTTGTCTCTGGGCCCGGACTTATGTCTGTTGCCCTCCGTTACGTTGGGGTTCTGATAGATTGAGGCCTGCCGCCCTGCTCACCAGACACGACATAAACCCAAGGTAAGATCCCAAAAGGGAAAGATTGTCTTATAATGAATATAATACAATATAATAAATAGATGATTAATTGAGCCAAGCTGACTATTGCTTACCATCAGAACTACACCCCCCTAGTCGTCGTCTGTTGTGACAATGGTGGAGAAGTATGGTTTCATTCTTGGTAACCTCTGAATTTCTTTGATTCTTTTGTCATATGATGGGGCATAGGTCTTTGAATTGTTCTAATGTCAAGGGTGTGATGTCAAGTCCAGTACTTTCAAGAGAAAAGTAATTACTATTAATTGTTTTTTTTAATAAAATCCAAATTTTTACAATTTTTCTATCAGATCTTAAAAGTTTCAAACTTTTTTTGAAATTAATTTTCCTACTTTCATGAAGGATAAGAGGTTATTTAAATCATGAGATATGCAGTAACTCTAGGCTTAATATTGCTAATTTTAATGGCCTTGTGTTCTCTTGTTTAGTCTTAAGGGTAGGCATCGGTGAAATTTCGTCAAAAATGCCAAAAACGACATTTTCCGTTTTTTGCATTAAAATTATGTTTAAACATTGTATTCAGAATATGCCATCAGTTAGGCCCTAGCGCCATTTACAGAGCAGCTACGTCATTATTTAAATGCCCATGTGCTGGTGGGCGTGGCCATTTATATTGCTTTTTCCAGTGTGTCGCAAAGAAATTGACGCGGTTTGATTCTGTAACTGTGGTAATGTGCAGAGACATCTTCTGGATGTTTGTGGAAGCTACTGAACCTTTCCGCTACCATTTTTATATATTATTTCCCACTTACTACTTTTGAAAGTAAACAAACATTTCCACTGACACGTAGTGTTCGTGAAATATGGTTTACATGCAAGTGAAAGCTGTGGATAGCAGCTTATATTAAATTATTATTGTTTAGAATAGGAATAAAGCCTGATTTAACATTGTATTGCTTTCTTGTTGCAACAGTAGGTATATGATTCATACCAGGTTAGGTTAGGAGTACAGTGGCTATTTCAAAGCAAAATATAATGAAACGTTAAGGTGTTCTAGCCATAATAGTAAGTAATGATACTAGAATGCTATGCTTGAGGTAAATGTTAAGTGAAAACATATTATAGCCCAAGAATTAACAGTGATTCTAGTAGGTCACCTTTTGATGTAAATAGAAGAATGGTTGATGTATTTCTGGGCATTGGTAAGGGTCATATTTCTATGCAGAAGTTTTGTATGACCATGGGTATGAATTGCATGAACTATTCTATTACAATTTCTATCTCATAGACAAAAATAAAGATATTAGTTAGTACTATTATATGGGAAAGTTGCATTAAAGGAGAAGCACAGAATGCTAATGAAAGTTTACATGGAGTAAATGTCACAAGAAGTTTTTGTATTAAGAAAGAAATTGCAAATTGCAGTGATTGCAGCTGTTGGTGAACTTAATATGGGTTATAAAGATACTTAAAGTTAAGGCAAAAGTTGCAGCAAGCAAAGTAAGTCTTGTTAGCAAGAAAATTAGCAGTATTAGGGATAGGTGAAAGCTAAATCAAAGTGATCAAAGTTCATTGAGCAAATATAAATCTGCCAGGCAGCAGTTAAAGGTGACTAAATTAAAAGAAGAGGATAGGAAACTAGCTGAGTGGTCTTCATATAGTGCAGGATGGTTTTGCAACAGGAAAAAATGTTGTTTATATTTAGAGCTTCTAACTAGATTTTTCTTCATGTCCAACTTTTAGCATTTTTAATACTCTTTATAGTCCAGACACTAAAGTTTTCAATGAATTTCTTTAAATTTTGCATATATGTATATTCTTAGATAAGTTTTCAATAAAAATTGGTATCATTATGGCTGTATATGAAAAAATTAATAATGATTGGTATTGAAAAAAGAAAATGAAAAAAATTCAAGAAAATTCTATCATATTCCTTAAATTTTCTCCTCCAAAACCATTAGACTTGGGCAAATGAGTATATACATATAGTTTTATAACTATTATCTAAAGGAACCAGAATCCAAAGTTCCAATCATTTATAACAAAAATTGTAGAGAATGTAATGTTTCCCAATGTAAAGAAATTGCAGCAAAAAATTAAATTATTATTTTTTGGTAAAAACTATTGTAGATAGAAAAATTATAAAAAAAAAAAGGGCCAAAGGTAACCAAATTAAAGAGAAAGCAGGTAATAAGATAGCTGTAGGGCCTGCATATGATGCATGGAGTTTTCAAAGTAAAGAAAGTAGTGTAATTTCAATCTAAATCTTTAAATTCATTTTTCTCCACTTTCAATTTTTGAACATTTTAGTATCTTCAAAATGCTCCAACTTCTGCAATTCTCAATGAATTTGTATTAAACTTTGCATACATATTCCTAAATGTTTAATAAAAGTTGGTATTTTTGTTTATTTAAATTAAATAATTTATTATTGATTTTTAAATCTCAAAATTGCATAAAAATTAAGAAAAATTTAATATATTCACACATAAAAAAATTTTTGTCCAAAAATACTTGATACACACTTTAAAAGTATAGCAACTTTTATAACTGATGTACAGAGAAACCTGAATCTAAAATTTAAAGTTTCTAAAAGAAAAACTGTATGACCTGGGACTTCTTATATAACATACAAAAATCATACTATAAAAAGCACTAAATATTTTTTTTTAAAAAAAAACTATTTAAGATAGAAAGATGAATTTTAAAAGCTTAACTAGATTCCCTATACCCCACATAATGACAAAATTTCAAGCAGTTCTGATGTAAACTCTGGATTTTAGCATTTTTCACAGATGCCTCCCCTTAAGGATTACGGGAAATGTGTTCCTGGTTGGTATTCTTGTAACAACCCTTGTCCTCTTTAAATAAATATATGGACTTGTTATCAAATTATCAATCTGAGAGCCCCATTAGTACTGAAATTAGTGGACTCATTAGGGAATATCAGAAATCCTTGAATACCGATTTTAATACCTATGCTGTGGGTAAAAGATATTAAAATTATTTCATCTGAACTAGCTGACCTGCACAAGTCCATGTCAAAAATTCACCAAAGAAGTTACAGGATTTGCAACCAGAAACCAGTACTCTATTTCCCAATTGTAAAACAAAAGTCTGAGCGTTGGTGACTTGAACACCAAATTGCAGCCTTCGCCTTCTTCATTAATATTCACCAACCCTCCCTCTATTCCCATTGCTAGGACATTTATAGACCCCAGATTCTTTGAAGGAAATCCAGGGCAAGATGTATCTACGTATTTGTACAACTTCGAAACAATCGCAGCCACAAGGGTTGGGATGACAATTGTAAAAAGCAATATCTGCCTTGCTACCTAAGGGGAGCAGCAGCTAACTGGTACAAAACATTTACCCCCAGACACCTTCGATACGAATGGACAGAATTAAAGACTGCCCTCCAGACTGCCTTTATACCAGTAGCCCACGAAGACATTCTAGACTGCCATTTATGACGAGTCTAGGATCTAGCTGAACCAACTGAAGCGTATATCTACGATATACTGGTACTTTGCGACCAGGTAAATCCAAACATGCCTGAACGAGAACACACATGACACATCATGCAAGGTTTGAAACCATCCCTGCTGGAACAGGTCCTCCCAGCGGACCTCCAGTCAGTAATTGAACTAACAGATTTGGTATGCCGCATAGAGGCTGCAAGATATCTAGCTGGACAGAGGGTAGATCTGCTACTACCACCACCACCACCACCACCACTTCACAACCCAGTCTCCTATGTCCACAACAAGGGTCCAGGTGATCTGATAACAAATCTTACTTAGGAAGTTTGATGTATCCAACGGCGATTGTGAAAATTGCAACTGGATCGTACTCCGTCCACTGATGCTCCTCGTCCTTCAGGACAACAGACATTTTGGCGTGGACACTCCAGTTTGGTCTGCCCATAAGTTCGAGGTATCCAACGGCAATTGTGAAAATTGCAACTGGATCGTACTCAGTCCACTGATGCTCCTTGTATTTCAGACAACAGACATACCGTGTGGACACTCCAGTTTGGTCTGCCCATCTTTTCTTGTTTCCCTGGTTTCTTGTACTTTTGGGTATTTTATTATTCATCCTTTGAACATTGTTTTCTCCATTGATTTCTATTGCTAGCAATAATACAATTTATTCCTTCTACTTTTCTTTCCTGTTATCTTGAATGTGGTCTTTTTGTCTTTCTTGGTATACCATTCATTTCTGAAGTCTGTATTCTAGCACTGTTTCTTTTTGTTAATGTCCATGTTTTTGTGTTGTGTTGCCAACTCTGTAATAGTTGAATTTATTATCCTTGATCAACTTATGTGTAGCTTTTACGCAGCTTTTAGTTTTGGTCTCGTGAATACTTTTAGTTTTGGTCTCGTGAATACGATGAATAGCTTAAGAGAAAAGCACACCACCCCTCACTATTGGCAATAGCAGGTGGCTGATAAACACATAGGCACATGGCAAACCGGCCTTCAAGCGCTGGCCTAGTTTAGACTTTCATCTGTCATAGATGTGAACGCATGCCTGGCCACAAACCAAAACAGAAATATGCAGACTGTGCAGATAATGTATTCAGTAATGTTAAATATCTCCTTCAGTTTTCAAGATAGCTAAAATTGTTATGGGACTTTATTATTCGTCATATTTGGATCTCCCAGCTTGCAAAATCTGTGGTCTCAAACCTCTAATACTGTATAAGGAATATAAGTAAATCTGTCAATGGTAGAGAAAATCATGTGAATGTTTCACATTAGATTTTTAAATTTACATTTTTTGTTTTAGCCTGATGATATAAGCAGATCTTTGAATGGCTTGATGGAAAAATTTGAAGTTTTACATCTTGACCCGGAAGAAAATATGCTGAACTCCACAACAAAAGCTACTCAGACACACATGCTTGATGCACGAAATATCTTCAAATCTTCTATCATTAAGTTTGCTCTTCAGCAGAGAAAGGACAAAAGGTATGCATTAAATTATTTCATTTTTTTTTCTCTCTGACACTTACATGTAGTAGGTAGAGAAGGTATTGCATTGCGCCCAAATATTTGATAACAAGATTTTGTTGGAAATGTGTTTAAGGCCTGGATTTTCTTTTTAAATAGCATTTTTAGAAAAAGTTATTTTTGTGTGTGCATGCACTTGGTATCCTATCTTCTACACATGTGACAGATTTTCAAGAAAATCCCCCACATACCAAATTACCCATTAAATGACAATGATTTTTGATAATGGCTCTTAATTACAATACAATTCTTTATTCGTCACATTACACTTACATAGTTGAGCAGGCGCTCTAAATTGGTGACCCGTCAAAATTTTAAATCTAAACTTTAAGATCAGAAATAAGTCTACAATATTTACAATACAATATGTTACAAAGTATAATAAAGCAAGAGAATATTAATTATGTGCAATATCTAGAGTATATAGTTTTCCTAAAGTTGAACAGACACTGAGATAAAATTGAGATCACAGTGCATCATCCATGTATTCCTGAATTGAATAGTAAGCTTTGTTGGTGAATATTAATTAAAACACTATTGCCCGATTTCACCAACAGATGTTAAGACTTAACACAAGTTTAGCAATAGTAAAAACAAAAATTACATTTCAACAAGTGTTAACACCTGTGTTAAATCTCTTCTTAAACTAACAAGCCAAATTTCTGTTGTTAGGTCCTTAACAATTGTAAATAGTCAAGATGGTGAGCATGAACTCAGCTTTTGATGTCGATTTGCTATATTTAAGACAGTCTAAATGGCATTCGTAATAGAGTACGGCCTATGAGGAGAAATGATTTTGAGGAGCTATCCGAAGAAAAATGTTCTACAGAGGTATAGACTGTCGAAACATGTTGTTATGAAGGTTACTGCAGAAGTACGAGAGGTTAGATAATGCATCAAAAGGAATATGGCGATCTCGCCTTTGCTTCAAGTATTAATAACCTTGCAATTTTATAATTCACTGAATTATGTGGATAATACATTGTCCACCTCCCGTCTTGAAACGTTTGTCACTTGTCCTTCGCTTGTTTTAAATTTACATAATATTGAGAACGTGCATCAAAAGGAATATGCCGATCTTGCCTTTCTTCAAGTATTAATAACTTTGCGATTTTATAATTCACTGAATTATATAGATAATATACTGTCCACCTCCTGTCTTGAAATGTTTAAGTCACTTGTTTTTCGCACCTTGTTTTAAATTTACATAATACCGAGTTAGAATATGCATCGAAAGGAATATGCTGATCCTGCCTTAGCTTCAAGTATTAATAACTTTGCTATTTTATAATTCAAATACACTGTACACCTAGCGTCTTGAAACGTTCAATATCCTTTGCACCTCGTTTTAAATTTACGTAATACTGACGAAGTTGTTTGGTGCTTCTAGTAGGGGCACATGCATTTGAATTAAATTTATTTCCAATATTTTCCCCGTGATATCTTTCTCTTACATTCACCACATCCGTCCTCTTATTTTCCACGATATCCTTACACTTTGTCACCAATTCCATTAACAATTCTTTCTCCATCGATGAGAAATTTGTCTTATGGCTTTATTTATGATTTTGTTCAATTGCCATTTTTCAGCTTGTGCAGACGAAAATGAAAACAAAAGCACATCGCAGTACGTTTAGAAAATAATAAGACTCATCCATAGCCTTCTATAGCTACGATATTTACAAGTTTCTTGGCGTTAACATGTATTTAACATTTTCAGAAAACAGGTTGGTGAAATGCAAGAAATTTAACATTGGTATTAGCGCTGTGACAATTGTTACCTTACATTTGTTAACGTTGATTTTAACATCTGTTGGTGAAATCGGGCATATATGTTTCAGATAATTTCATGATAAATGAAATGGATATCTTGAATTTTCTGGAAATGTCCTCGAAAGTCTTCATTCTGGATGATTTCTGTTTAACTGGTAAACCGTGTTAGATAGACAAAATGTTACCATGAAAAAATGTACAACTTGTTAAAAAATCTTATTTAAGTAAATCACTTCATAGATATTCATTGTTGGAATTTTCTAATACTATACTTTTCTCAAATGGCAAGTTCTGCCTCTAAGCCATATAAAGGAAGAATTCCATAGCCGTCAGAATAGCAACCAGTTCTTAAAGGATTTGACTATTAAAGCTTACTTATTCCCACATTCTCTTGCACCTACAATAAAATTAGCAATAAGAATTTTACTTTTTTTTATAGTCAACATGAAAAATTCAATGCCACGGCTGGGATTTGAACCATGGATCTCCTGGTTTCTGTCCAGTCGCTCTAACCCATTGAGCTACCATGGCCAACTTGCCGTCATGACATTAAATCATCCATTTGACTCGTATATTTTCCTGTTAGACCACTAGGGGCTCTCACATTCGAGATACACCATTTGTGGCGACTTACTATCGTAAAATAAAAACAAAATGAAATACACAAATGGTGTATCTCGAATGTGAGAGCCCCTAGTGGTCTACCGGAAAGTATACGAGTCAAATGAAGGATTTAATGTCGTTAAAACAAGTTGGCCATGGTAGCTGAATGGGTTAGAGCGACTGGATGGAAACCAGGAGATCCGTGGTTCAAATCCTGGCCAGTGTGAAGAAATGATTAATTTCCATCAATTAACTAAACAAATTTTACTGTTCTAATGAAATTGGGCATTACTTTTTTTGTGTGTGATGTACCTCTTAATAAATATTATGATGGCTGTAATTCTTTTTTCTTGTAATTTAGTAAAAAGTTTAAGCCTACCTTGACTATCCATTATTTCTTCCCATTTTGTTCCACGCTTTTCTCTGCAAACATTCTTTTCCTCAAGACTTGTTGCCCTAATCAATTACGTGATTTTGAAGAAAGAAGAATAGTAAAATTCAATCATAATAGCAAGCCACAAAAAGCATTAGAGAAAAATTTTGAAATAGAAAAGAATACACTCTACAAGAATACATAATTTAGAAATCAAATTGTATCTATTTCATAAAAAACTTGGTAGCAATTTAGGAAACATAATTTGGGAGAACTTTGAAAACAATCTGTTGAAATATCTGAACATGAAAATGAAGAACAGGGTCAAACTAAAAAAGAAACTTAAAATTTTATGCAGAAAAACCAAGTAAGAATACAAAACATAACCTAACACCTTAGCAAGATAAATCAAAGCCAAAGAATTGTTCGCTTTAGATATTAAAACAAGAAAATTACATTATAGAAAGAACTTAGATGTGGTACCAAGCTTTGGAAAAAAGACAAAAAAGAGAATCTGAATATTTTTAGCCTAAAAACTAATTGTCTGTAACCAGAGGAAAGACTTGGTAAGAAAAGCAAAACAATCAAATTAAGTACAGTAGAACCTTGTGGATCAACTGGAATCAGCAAGTTAACAAAAATCCTCGTTATTCAGGGAATGACGCAAAAATAAAAAAGTGTACATCATGGAAATATTTTAATAAAATACTAATTACTGTTTGTTGCATTTACAGTGATGCAATGTTTATACATTTTGCATTAGGTGTTAAGTCCTAAAAAATGATATGCAAACTATATTTTTCATCCACAGAGAGTTACAGGGCTAAACAGCCAATGATGTCGCACACATTCATATGCTTTGTTTACATTGCCACATAAATTGACTACCAGGTTTTGATATTTTTCCAAATGTTCATTTGTGACTTATGCTGTTTGCAGATGTACATTATTCTTTAGATTTAGTGAACAAATATGTTGAGTGAAGTTGCACCTGTAAGTAAGTGCTAGAGAAAATAAAACGGCTGTTCTAAGGACTGTGGGAACATGATTTTAGGCCTATCACTCCAGGTGAAGAGAAAACTGCCTCAAGTTGCTATGTGGCAACTCCTGTTCGCCGTAGTGCAAGAATATCATTGGCTGGTTATAGCTCCACTCCAAAACTGTGTGTCAGTTCTTTAAGCAGACTTGAAGTTGGCATTCGGGAGCAACTTGTTTTTAAACCAAACTCAGCATTGGTGCCTTAGGTAAGTTGTATATTTATTACTACGCAAATATAATTTGTAACAGAAACTTTACTTTTCTTAAAAGAAAATAATGTAAATTTTTGGAGAAACTTTATTTTATGCGACGCGAGAATATTTTCTTAGTCCAAAGGTGCACGTATACGCATGCGCAAGCAGACAAACAGCCGGTTCTTGCGTTGCAGCCAACATGAGAAAGATGTGTCAAACTTGTAGCCAACCTCTGTAAAAATGCCCCAGACATAGGTGACGCAGTCCGTGTGAAAGGAACATAGTTTGAGCAGGCTAAGTTATCGCCCGGTCAAACTTTGTTACTCATGAACTGCTTTGCACATAAACAATCCTACGGCACGACGATAATGGAGTGTCTGTAGGAAAACCATGTATGAGCTCACGGACTGTATCGGACTGGTTCGGCTAATGCCGCGAAGTGTGCATGATGTCAAATGACACCAAGTATACTGCAAGGGGGAAAATTGGCAGTCCCAGCCACGTAGTTCAAATTGACAAATGCAAAATAGGATGGTGCTATATATATATATATATATATATATATATATATCTGTTCATGAGTAATTTGGAAACACACATTACTAAAGCCTTTCTACATATTTTCAAATGTTGGCATAGATATGTTGACGATGTGTTTGCGATAGTCCCTAGAAGACTAACCGAGGATGCTATAAAGTTGCTAAACCTACAAGAAAAATCCATAGTTTTCACCATTGAAGTAGAGCAGGATGAATGGTTACCTTTTCTAGATTTGAAAATCATTACAACACCAACAGGATTACAATTTGGAATATACCAAAAAGCAACACATGTTGACAGTTACATTAAATGCAACCCATTCAACCCAGTACAACATCAATATGCAGTATTCCATAGTTTAGTTCACAGATTAATCAACATTCCGCTAACAAAAACAGAATATGAACAGGAGTACGCTCACATACACCAGGTTGCCGAACTGAACAACTATAACACAAATTTCATCAAAAAACTGATCTACAGACACAAAAACTTAAGGGACATTACTACGTTAAAAAAACTAGAAAACCCAAACACCAGATATGGAAAATTTACATTTCATCCAAAATACTTCAAAAAATTTGAAAAGATATTTAAGAGCTTCAACATAAAATTAGCCCCTCAAAACAAACACAACATCCGCAACTTACTAAACCACCCTCTAAAAAATAGCACACCGAAAACTCAATTATCAGGCATTTACGAAATGAGTTGCCAGGATTGTGACAAGATATACATTG
The DNA here is from genome assembly GCA_030765055.1 of Mantis religiosa. Classification (NCBI taxonomy): domain Eukaryota; kingdom Metazoa; phylum Arthropoda; class Insecta; order Mantodea; family Mantidae; genus Mantis; species Mantis religiosa. The sequence goes on from CM060950.1 coordinate 311,348,116, forward strand.
GTAAGACCAAAAGGAATCTAGGAACAAGAATGAAAGAACACTTCAGAAATATTAAATTCAAACAAATGGACAAGTCGGCCGTAGCACATCACTTTTGGTCTGAGAATCACAACATAAAACAAGAAATAGAACTGATCAAACAGGCAAAGAAATCTCTGGAACTACAGATTTGGGAAAACATATTTATTACGAAAAAACAGGACCTCTTAATGAATTTTGAAATTCCCGCGGTAGATGACGTCATCAAACTTACCAGGACGTTAGATGGCAGCACAACACCAAGCCAGATGCAGACACCGGATGCATCATCAGTCAACCACAGAACTGACGATAAGGGAGAAGTCCCCAGAAACTAGTCTTCATAAACTTGTAAGTGGAGAAACGTATATACAAGGTTGACTCACTTGCCTAATTTTAGTAAGGATGATGCAAGTTTCATTGTGGGCACGTCGTAGAAGGCAACTGGATCCTGGGGATCGACGTGGGAATGAATGAGGTGTGGATGACGATGTGCTCCAACAACAGAAGGGATCCAAATATGCTCTACAGTCTAATTGCAGAGCACGTAGAGTTCACCAGCACCATTCACACCGATGCGTGACGGTGATAATATGGGTTGATGGCTGGAGGGTTTGCTTCGCACCTAGGAGTGAATCACTCAGTGTACTTTGTCAACCCAGTGACAAATGTGCACACAAACATACATAGTCACGCTGGTGAGGACTACCATTAGGTGCAATTTAGGTACTACTTTGTGTGTGCTAGATAGTGTAATTTAGGGACAAGTAAGACTGTTGGCAGCATTGCATTCAGAGGGGATACAAGGATAGTTTGGTTGCACTGAATTCTTCAATGTGGCTACATTATGCAGTAAGTAAATAAACAATTAACAACGTTAAAAGAATGCCCTCCAACACAAAATTGAACTAAAAAGTAAAGAAATTATATTAAAAATCATGGTTGTATATAAAAACATCAAAATGTGTGGAGGACTTAGAAAAAAATCGCTGCGTCGCATATTAGAAAGAAAAGCCAAATTTTCTTATTAATTGATGAAATCGCAATTTCGTGAATATTCATCCAAATCGAAAATTTAAAATTGTTTTGATTATTAAAACAATCAGATGGTCTGATAGATTTAATGGTTTTGGAAAAATATATTTATTTTAAAAAACAGAAGTTGTGTAATGAATTTTGAAATACCGATAATCGATTCTGTTTAAGTTGATTACATTTTCAGATTCTGGTAGTACTAGTAAAAACGTAGTGACCTCTAGTGATCGTAACATTAACAAGGTTGTTTGCGACTGACGATGTGGATAAATACTTACAAAATCGTGTTCTCATCAATTAATAATAAAATAAAAGAAAATTATGTTTAAGATAAGTGAAGTTTCTGTTACAAATAATTATATTTATGTAGTATTTGATGCTTCACTATAACTAGCTTCATCTTTTACTTAACTGCACCATGAATTAAGAAAATAAGGCGACTGGTATAACTTGTTAGTTTAAAATCATGCATTGAAGGTAACATCAAATTGCAGTGAGGCATATAATGAATTATAATTTTGAGTCGAACTAGCACTTGATGCTCCATATATTGCTAGTGTTTACCTAGAACATGTTTCGTTAGGACCTTCCTAACATCCTCAGTTAATGTTAACTGTTGAATTTTGATTTGTTGAACTCCTTGGAGGCGATAGGGGCATCTCTGTTGGTGTCTTGAACTGGAAGTTTGGGTTCTTTTCAAAGGTGGTGGCATAGTTGGACACTTTCCCCACATGGTTAATGCAGTTGTACCCTGAACACTTTTTAATAAATGGATTTCTTATTCTATATTGTCATTCTCATTCCAAAAATGTTAGGCTACTGCTGACTTGTCTATTTCTTTGTTCTTGATGTTTCTGAAATGCTCTTTAAGCCTAATGTTAAAATTCCTTTTTGTTTTACCGATGTAAAAGTTGTCACAGCATTTGCGATTTACTTTTGAAATTACATAATACAAAAGAGAAACCCACCAACAAAAACACAAGCATGTATCGGATAAATTACAAAGGCTGTGATAACTTTTACATTGGCAAAACAAAAAGGAATTTGATTAGGCTTAAAAGAGCATTTTAGGAGCATAAAGGACAAAGAAATAGACAAATTGGCAGTAGCATACCATTTGTGGAATGAGAATCATGATATAGAAAAAGAAATCAATTTAAGTGTTAAGGGTTCAACTGAATTAATCACAGGGGAAAAGATATTCATAGAGAAATATGGAGGAAAACTGTTCAATTTCGACACCGCCTTTGAAGAGAGCCCAAACTTCAAGTTCGAGATAACAACAGAGATGCTCCTATCGCCTCCAAGGAGTTCATCAAATCGAAATTCAACAGTCGACTCGTTCTAAGTAAACACTAGCAATATATGGAGCATTGAGTAATAGTTTTGACTCAAAATTATATTAATTTGTTGCTTTGTTGTATCATAGTCCTTAACCATTAAGAATGTAATGAAAAGCTGATGTATATTAGAAAACTTGAAACAAAAACCATTCTATAGCCTATATCTTCTGTGCTCCTTTAGTTTGTTGGTAACCCATACTAACCCAAGTTATGCCTTGGCCCTTTTCATATATGGGAGCTCTTCACTATGTTTGTGATGTGTTGGTTCCTTTCTACCACCTACCATTTTTTTTTTTTTTAATGTAAATAGTCTTTTCTTGCATCAGTTCATCACAATATAATTTTTATCTTTCCCAGTCTTTTTCAACTTCTTGTTACCATCACTTTACATAGTTTAATTTTTCTTGCCTCACTTTCTTTTATATATATTTGTCCCCTCTACATCTCCATTTTCACAATTTCTTTGTCTTCATCCCTCTGCAGTCCCCAACAGCCCATTTTTCATAGCCTTAACATAACATATATCACTGACTACATATAATGGTTAGCTTACCCTTAGAAAGCATTGCAGTATATATTCTTTACTTTTGCTGCATAACATCCTTATGCCTATAATTAAACGGGATTGGTGGGCAACACATTCTGTTTCTATTTGTATTTACAACGCCAATACAGTTTTTTCATTCCTTCAGTAATTCATTTTGACCCTGATCTCTAATACAAACGTTTTTCTTTACAGGCTTGAAGAAACAGCTTCACAGAATTGACGGAGTGGTATAATTGTATAATAATTTCTAAGATGTTAAACAAGTTAAAAATAAATTTTTTTAGTACATTGTTAATGTGTTTAGTTCTACAAATAGCTGACCTAAAAAAGTCGGTAAAGAATACCTTGCTTTTTATATGTTTTGTATCACATAAGAATGAACTATTTTGTTTCATGTTTTACATCTAGCATAGAAATCTTTTTAAAAATACAACACTATTTATATATCAGGTCAGATACTTCTGCAACTATCCTTGTATTGCACAGGATTTATAAGTCTATTTGTGATGAATAAATAAAACTGATTGCTGATTTTTAATTGATCTACTTTATTGTGCTGGTAGCCTAAGCTTCCCTTTAGGTCCTAACCACAAATTATATATAAGGGCGCTCAACTACGGCGGTCATTAGTGCCCTTTAAAAAACTAGTCATGGCAAAAGCCAGATATAAAACTTTCTAAAACCTATACAAGTGTAACAAAACCTATTAAAAATACACGTACATAAAAAACATCAATCAAAACCTACTAAAAATTTTGTTCACTAAATCCTAAACTCTAAACTAGACAAGAATCTAAAAACCTTCTCCACGGGTCTCCACGCACGGCCTACACGTGGGTGGGCCTGTTGACCGTCTTCCTCAACCACGAAGAGGAGCCCACACGAGGGAGACTGTTGGCTCGGGACCCCGGGTGCGCCAAACCCGTACCTACCAAAGTAGGCCCTTGGGGGGCCCTAACCACAAAGATTTGTTATATTAACTTGTAATTAAATAGGCAAATTCATCCTCAATCCATCCATCAAACTCAATCCATCAAATAGCTTAGCCTATATACGGCTAGTGTGGAGAAATGATTAATTTCCATCAATTAACTAAAATAATAAGAGTTAAATGATGAAGCCTGGGACTTAAGTACTTACAATAGTAAGTCGCCACAAACGGTGTACCTCGGATGCGAGAGCCCCTAGTGGTCTACCGGGGAAATATACGAGTCAACTGGAGAATTTAATGTCAGGAAGGCACGTTGGCCATGGTAGCTCAAAGGTTAAGAGCGACTGGACGGAAACCAGTAGATCCGTGGTTCAAATCCCGGCCATGGCATTGAATTTTTCAGGTTGACTCAATCCATCAAATAGCTTAGCCTATATACGGCTAGTGTGGAGAAATGATTAATTTCCATCAATTAACTAAAATAATAAGAGTTAAATGATGAAGCCTGGGACTTAAGTACTTACAATAGTAAGTCGCCACAAACGGTGTACCTCGGATGCGAGAGCCCCTAGTGGTCTACCGGGGAAATATACGAGTCAACTGGAGAATTTAATGTCAGGAAGGCACGTTGGCCATGGTAGCTCAAAGGTTAAGAGCGACTGGACGGAAACCAGTAGATCCGTGGTTCAAATCCCGGCCATGGCATTGAATTTTTCAGGTTGACTCAATCCATCAAATAGCTTAGCCTATATACGGCTAGTGTGGAGAAATGATTAATTTCCATCAATTAACTAAAATTCATCCTGTTTTCTATCCATTGCAAACCTGAGTTGCCACTGATGTAAACAAAAGCATTTGCTTCTGCTTGTCATGAACTTAAGCACATACTCTTATGTCAATGTAAATACATTTAAACCTGCTTAATATGTAACCCACTTATACATAATTCATATTTATACATAAATATTTGCAGGTCCTTAAAAAAAAATATACGAGGTATGTCCAGAAAGTATGTTCTATTTGGTAATAAAATTAAATTGTGTACAGATACAGAAAAAATATTTATTGCACAAAATTCTACAACTCTTAAACTACTTTTCCACATAACTGCCGAAATTTTACAGGCATTTGTCATAGCGAGGCACAAGTTTTTGTATACCTTCTACATAGAAGTTTGCCGCTTGTGTCTTCAACCAGTTGGAAACATTTTCTTTCAGCTCTTCGTTATTGTTGAAGTGTTGACTGCCAGGGAAAGATTTGAGATGCAAAAGACAGATGAAAGTTGCTAGGAGTGAGGTCAGGGATGTACGGGGGGTGGTCAAACACGTCCCAGCCAAATCCCTGTAGGGTCAAAAACTGAAGTGCACTATCCATCCGTTTTGTTTTGAGTTGCTCAGAAACAATCTTTGGCACCCAACGTGATCAAAGTTTACGAAATTTCAGTTTTTCGGTAACAATTTCATGAACTAGTGACCATGAAATTTGGGGAAATTCCATAGCGAGAGCACTAATTGTAAACTTGGGGTTTTCCTGGATCTTGTTATCAATCGCGTGAACCAATTCTTCTGTAACTAAAGATGGATGCCCACCTTGTTCATCGTGCACTTCACCATGTCCTTCTTGAACCATCGGACCCATCTTCTCACCATTGTATCACTCATTGCATTTTCTCTGTAAATATTGCAAATTTGACGATAAATTTCAATTGGTTTCACTTTCCTAGCATTCAGAAAACAAATCACAGATCTGATTTCACAAGTGGCAGGATTTTCAATCAACACCGACATTGTAAACAAGCACAACAAAGCGTACGTGGCTGACAGCAATCTTGTAATGGCGTACGTTTCTTCTCCTTGATACAGTGCATCTACCGCACATGTGCGGAATTGCGATCGCAGTGCTGCAGCGGAGATAAATTGAAACAGAACTTACTTTCTGGACGCCCCTTGTAGTTTAGAAACATGCTAATAGAATCTTGTTTATACACAATTTGCCATTATATACCTTAAATTTTAGTAAAATCAACTGATGAGTTTTACATTGCAAAAACTATTTGTAGTTGGTTTATTGGTACTTGTCACTTTTTTATATTATTGAGAGACTAGTTTCAAAGGCAATCGCCTCCATTTTCAATCTCTTTCCAATTGACATCTGTTGTCTGCTCTCTCCCTCTCTCTCTCTGGTGGTGGAACTATGAACTTATTTGTCAAATTATCTACTGGTTGGATTTCAAAGTTCATTACGCGATCCTTATTTTTTCATATGAATATGTTCTCCCATGTTGTCAATTTATTTTGGTTTATCACTCCTTTTAATAATTTTGGATTTGGATCAATGTCATAATTTTCATTCCAAAAATGAAATGCTATTGCTGGCTTGTCTTCAATAGCATTTCATTAGCATTCAGTAGCATTTTCACATGGAAAACCTTGGGAAAAGCTTATCTAGATAACTCAGCCTGACCCAGATTCAAACTTGAGACCTTTTGAACATGGTCTGTGTAGGTGTCACATCAGTGTGAAATGTTGTAGGGAAAAAGTTCTACATTCATTAATATGTTTTGCAAAATGTGTTGTATGCATTTAATGCAAGAAAAAGGAAAAACAAGCCAGATTAACTTAATTTAAAGCAGAACCAATTTCTATATAGTTTGCGTCGTATATATCATGTAAAGTTTTATACATGCAGGTCCACTGTATTACTTTAAAAGAATGATGCATTATCAAAACCTCATTTGTAAGTAATTCTGAGTTGTAAGTAATCTTTCTTCTTCCCCTTGATATAGTATAAATCAAGTTTACTGTAGTTGCTTAATAAATATACTGTATCGTGATATATTGGGGCAGGAAAGGTATAGAAGTGCAGTATTCATAAGAGTGAGTGTGTGGTGTTTTAGGGCCCGTCGACAACAAGGTCATTTGGGCCCGGTATTCATAAGAAATCATTGCTGAAGATAATAGATATATACTAACTGTTAAGACATTACAAAATGTAATTTTGTTAATGCTGTCTATATCTTGCTAATGAATTACCAAATGTATACATGACTGGCATTTTCTTCCATATATAGATCCTGTCTCATAAGTAATGTTTTTTAAGAAAAACAATTATTTGAAATGTTCTGACAAGCAGTTAACTAATTTTCAAAGTACAGACCATTAGATTCTATAGTCTTAAGCCATTGTTCAGCAAATCCCACGATGGTACCAGTCTCTGGTTTTTTATGTGAAGAATTCAGGGACACCCACTTGCAGTGTTTCAATATTATCAAAATTTCTTCCACTTAGAAAATGGGCCATGGATCGAAAAAGATGATAATCTGATGGTGCAAGATCAGGGCTGTGTGCTGTGTGTAGTAGTAGTTCGATTCCTCCCAATTCCTGAAGTTTTTTCCATGGTTCATGCAGTATGAGGTATTGCATTATCCTGTTGCATTATAAGTCTACTTCGGTTAACTAATGCTGGGTATCTCTGTCTCAAAATTTCATGAACTTGTTCCAGTTGTTGAGAGTAAAGATCTGCATCAATCGCCCACCCATTTGGAACAAATTCCCAGTGAATCACACCTTCAAAATTCCTCTAGACACACATTACTTTGGGACTGAACTGATTTTTTTTAATGATGACTTTGGCAGGTTGGTAGGGATCAAGCCAATCTTTCAAGTCATCAGGGTTTTGGTAATATTCCCATTTTTCATCACAAGTGACAATTCTCCTGACAAATCTATCATCCATTGAATTACGGATAAGCTGACAACAGATATCCACTGCATGTTCAGCCTTTTGAGGTGTCAGTTCATGAGGTACAGATCTACAGCTTCTGTATGATTTTCCAAGTGTCTTAATGTGGCGATATATGGTATTTTTTGATGCACCAGGTTCTTCTGAAAGCCTATGGGTACTTTTTTGCACATTTTCTCGCAAAGCTTGGCATGTATCCTCAATATTCCATTCTTTAAGTCTTCCAGAACGTGGTAAATCCTTAGTGTTTTTATCTCCCTTGTTGAAACATTGGAACCGTTGTGCCACACGCTTACTAATGACACCTCCTTTCACTTCACATATTCTTCGAGCTGTGTCAGCATTACATTACTTTGGCCCCACGGAACAAATTCGGTGTACAACACCTTTTGAAATCATATAATACAAAGGAGATACCCAGAGACAAAAAGTCAGGTGTGTACCGTATAAACTGCAAAGGCTGTAAATGACACCTTTCTATGTTGGAAAAACTAAGGAATTTGAACATTAGGCTTAAAGAGCATTTTAGGAACATCAGGAACAAAGAAATAGATAAATTGTGGTAGTGTACCATTTTTGGAATGATAATCATGATGTAGAAAGAGAAATTCATTTATTAAAAAGTATTCAGGGTCCAACTGCATTAACCACATGGGAAAGCATATGAAAAAATATGAGAGAAAACTGTTCAATTTTGACACCACTTTTGAAGAGAACTCGAAATTCAAGTTCATCAGATACCGACAGAAGTTCAAGGAGTTCACCAAATCAACATTCAGTAGTCGACAGCTGAGGATGTTAGGAAGGTCCTAACGAAACACGTTCTAGGTAAACACAAGCAATAAATGGAGCATTGACTACTATTTTGACTCAAAATTATATTAATTTTGTGCTTCATGCTGCACTATATCTAGTCCTTACTCATAGGAACAAATACTGAATGTTTATAAAACATACTATTAGAAAAATATTGGTCACTTGCAGTAGTGCATATTATGAACATAGCATCCAAGTTTACAGGCATTAACAGTGCAAAGTGTAATCAAAATGTGCCATGAATATAAACAAGACTGATTCCAGTATGATAGCTGTCATAAGTGGGTTTACATTTGGGTATACAACAAGTGAAGTTTGAGTGTAAACATAGTGACCCATAAATCAAACTCAAAAAAAAAAAATACATTTGCGTGTTGAAACTTTGCCTGTGACTCCAATTAACAAAAGTAAAATACTTATTTCTGCATGTTTGTAACATCACTTGTTACTTCAGCTTCCATTTTATACTGTGACTTTGTGGGTTCGTGAAATTAAAAGTCCAATTGCACAAACTCAAAATGTTCTTTACTTCCACCGAATTACAGTTGGAACACTTGCCGATTACACAGAATTACGTAGCGCACACAATTACAATTCGCCAGTTTATCACAGGTCCACTCTACACACACAATTACGTACAACTACTCTGATACAGGTACAGTCTAGTCTGTTCACTAGCACAGTGCTCCTCCGGCAGCTTGCCAAGAACTGAACTCTCCTCCAGCCCAACGCATCGCTTATATAGGACCAACTGGCCAATCTAGAAGGTTCCGGGTTAGATGAAATATCCTGGATGTTCCAGAACTCAGGGGGAGGGGAAAGAGACGGCACAATGGCCTAAATGCCTCCTGTCCCCTACCCAGCTCCAGTTGGTCGTACCTTCTGATAATTGGGTGACACTGCTCCCTCAGAGCTGGTCATCCCGAACAGCTCCATTGTAGCGGGCCAGGCAATCCAGGTGTACCATCAACATCTTTCCTCGGGGCACATTCTGGATGCGGTAGACCACGTCGTTAATCCTCTTCACCACTCGGTACGCTCCTTGCCATGGCTGCTGAAGCTTCGAGCAGCGTCCCTTGGTCCGGGTAGGACGGTACAACCAGATCAGGTCACCTTGCTGGAACCCTCGGCGGTTGGCTGGCCTGTCGTAGTGGGTCTTCATGTGGTTGCTCGCATTCTGGATGTTCTGGCGAGCCATCTCATGCATGTCGTGGAGGTGGTCCACTGTTTTTTCTCCACATACTCGGTTGCCGGCTGTTTCGCCTGCGGAGGGCTTCCAAAAGCCAGGTCACAAGGGAGTTGTAACTATCGGCCGAACATTAAGCTGGCTGGCGTCATCCCAGTTGTGTCGTGTGTAGAAGAACGGTAGGCCAGCAAGAACAGTGGCACCTTGACGTCCCAGTCTCGCTGATGGCTGGCCACAATCTTCCTCAGGTGTTTCTCTAAGGTCTTGATGTACCTTTCGACCATGCCATCCGAATGGGGATGCAGAGGTGTTCTGCGGGTCTTGTTAACCCCAAGTCTTTCTAGTGCCTCCATCAGGTTGGACTCAAAGTTGGTGCCCTGGTCGCTGTGGAGCTCAAACGGCACCCCAAATCGACAGAACACTTGCTCCACGAGGCAGTCTGTGATTGTCTTTTGCCTCTTGGTTCGGGATGGCATACACCGGCGGCCACTTGGTGAAGTAGTCCACGACCACCATCAGGTACTTGTTGCCTCGGTCGGAACTGGGAACTGTCCAGCAATGTCAACGGCGATCCGTTCGAATGGCGCTCCGACGTTGTACTGCTGCATGCGACCCCGGATCCTAGTCTAGGGGCCGCGACTCGCCGCGCAATCGTGACACTGACGGCACCATCTCTCAGCGTGTGCTCGGAGCCTCAGCCAGTAGTAGCGCTGCCGTAGTTTGTCAATCGTTCGGTTCGCTCCTCGGTGTCTTCCTGAAGTACCGGCGTGCACTTCTTCCAAGACTTCCGGGACCTTACTCCGGGGAAGTACCAACTATTCTCTCTGCGTCTTCCCATCGGGTGATTCCCATACCCGGAACAGCACGCCCTCTCTGGTCTTCAACGAGTCCCATTGGGCCCAGTACGATTTGTAGGTGGTGCTCCTCGGTGCGATGTCCTCCCAGGTTGGTCTTGTTCCTGCCCCCACTTCCCTCAAGAGTGGTCCCAACTCTGCGTCCGCCAGCTGCTCCCTCAGGCCTGCGCTATCCCAGCCATCCGCAGGCACTGCCGTGACTACTCGGACTGCTGCGGCTCGCTCCTTCTCTTCCACTCTTGTGCACTGGCCGCACTCTTCTGGACATGGTCGTCTGCGTTACCGTGGCTCTTCCCTCTGCGATGTTCCGCGGTGCAGTCGTACTCCTGCAGCCTCTCGACCCAACGTGCTGTTTGGCCTTCCAGGTTCCTACAGCTCAATAGCCAGGTTAGGGCGGAATGGTCAGTCCTGAGGTGGAATGGTTGACCGTACAGGTACTTGTGGAAGTTCTCCAAGGTCTTTACTACCGCCAATAATTCTCGCCGGGTGACACAGTGGTTCTTCTCTGCCTTGGATAGCGTCTTGCTGTAGTACGCTATCACCTGCTCATGGCAGTCCTGGATCTCCGATAGGACGCCTCCAATGCAATGGTCGCTGGCGTCGGTGTCCACAATGAAGGCGCCACCTGGTTATGGAAATCCCAAAATTAGAGCACTGCACAGGGTCTTCTTCAGGTGCTGGAAAGCGTCTTCGGCGTCCTCCGTCCACACATAAGGCCGGTGTTCCTCCGTCAGGCGGGTGAGGGGTTTGGCGATGTTGCAGAACCCCTTTATGAAGCGTCGGTAATAACTGCACAGCCCCAGGAAACTGCGACACTCTTTCTTATCCTTTGGGCGAGGCCAATCTCTCACAGCCTGCGTCTTCTCCGGGTCTGTGGCCACTCCGGTTGCTGAGACTATGTGGCCCAAGTAGTTAACTTCCTAGCGGAAGAGCTGGCTCTTCTTCGCGTTCAGCTTCAAGTTGGTCGCCTGCAGTCTCTGTAGCACCTTACTCAGATTCTCGAGATGGTCTTCAAAAGTCTTACCGACGATGATAATGTCGCCCAGGTATAGCAGGCAGGCGTCGTAAGTCAGTCCTCTCATCACTGTCTCCATGAGGCGTTGGAAGGTAGCTGGTGCGTTGCAGAGGCCAAAGGGCATAACTGTGAACTGCCAGAGCCCTTGGTCTATCGCGAATGCGGTCTTCTCCTTGTCTCTCCGATCTAGAGCTACCTGCCAGTAGCCCGACTTCAGGTCCAGGGTCGAGAACCACTGTGCTTCAGCTAGCGTGTCCAGGGTGTCGTCAATCCGGTGTATGGTGAAGCAGTCCTTCCGGGTGACAGCGTTCAGCTTCCTGTAGTCTACGCAGAAGCGCAGCTCGCCGTTCTTCTTTGTCACCAAGACTACAGGAGAACACCAAGGTCCGTCAGACTCTTCAATCACTCCCCTGGATCTCATGTCCTCCAGTATGTCTCGTACCGCCCCTTGCTTTGCCAGCGCAACGCGTCTAGGTGGTTGCCGAATAGGCCGGCCGTTCCCGGTGTCGATGCGATGAAGCACTTTGTCCTTGCGGCCGTAGTAACTGTCGCCTTGGCTGAAGACGCGCTGGTAGCGCTTCAGCAGTTGTCGAACCTTCTCCAGCTGTTCTGCGGTCAGGTGGTCGGCCGCCCTCTCCAGTAGGCCTTCTAGCCGGGGCTCCAGGTGTTGCATCGGCACCGGCTCCTGTGTCTTGTCGATTGCTGTTACGCTCACCACGGGCTCGCACGTTCCCAACTCCGTCCCGGCCCGGACGTCGTGATCGGTGTCTGTTGGATTTAGCAGTCTCACTGGCACCTCTCGCCACGGCAACAATGCCCTGGCTACACATGGTCCGTGTACAGGATTCTTCTGATCCAGCATCATGTTCCTGGTTCTCTGGCCTTCCAATCGCGCCGTCAAAAACACCTGGCTCTTCGCGGGGACAACCACGTCTTCGTTCAAGACGACCCTGCAGATTCCAAGGCGCTCTTCTGGTTGACGGAGTATAACCTCTTCACCGTTGAGTCGCAGGACCTTCCTGCCGGCGTCGACCGTCGCCTCGTGGCTCCTGAGGGCATCCAGTCCCAGAATCACCTCAGCCACCTTTGCGACGAATACCCACAGACGCACGGCACTCCGTCCCAATGTCAGCTTCAGCAGTGCCTCCTTCTCCACAGGCAAGGTGTCGCCCGATGCCGTCATCAGCTGGTATGGTCGGCTCGGCTTCCTGGATGGCAAACCCTTGGCTATGTCGGGTCTGATGATGGTCACGGCTGCCCCGGTGTCCACCAGCACGCGGCACGCCTTCCCTCTTATCCAACCATCCGCGATGAGGCTGTCATCCATCCGCCGGCTGGCGGCGCGCAGTGTCACTCGAGGGGATGGTGGTGATGGCGCCGACGTGCCCCTCGCCACGGTGGCCCTTTCTCTTTTCCCGCTGCCCTTCCTGGTGTGGGCAGTCTCTCACCAGTTGTCCCGGCTGTCCACATCCCCAACACAGGCCACTAGGTCTTCGCCGGCGTCCCTCAGCTGGTCTTCTGTTTCCGGTGTAGCGGGCGCTCCTCGTTCTCGAAGTCAGGATAGCTGTCACCTTGGCCGCCTCCATCCGTAATGCTGCCGTTAGCGCCTCGTGGATGGTTTTATAATCGCCGAGCATCAGGCGCTGACGAATCTCCGTGTCTCGTACCCTGTCAATGAATGTGTAGGCAGCTTCCCGGGATACGAACTCTGGTGGGAGGCCGACTAGGGCCTTCCTAGCCAGTTGCTTAACTGCCAGGGCGAACTCCTGCAGCATCTCCCCTGGCTGCTGTGACCTTGCCTTTAGCTGGCTGGGGTACGCTGCGGCTAAGCGGTGGTTTCCAAAAGGAATCTCCAGGGCCCCCCCCCCCAGATGTCCTTAGGTGCCGCCGTTGTCTGTACATCAACATATCAACAGCATAGAAATAATAATAATAATAATAATAATAATAATAATAATAATAATAATAAACAAGCTGGCATTTGAACTCAGGCTTTAAGTATTGGTTTTGGGTTCTAAACAATTTTTAAAAAATGGAATGAGGAATATAGAAATCAGCTGGATTTATAAAATGCTCAACACCTTACTGCTGAAACGCTAGGTTTAAATAAGGAAATTGTATCTCGCATTTGCGGAGAGGCAAGAAAATCTGATCACAGGGGTCCTCCAGTGTTTGTGTCACCTAGGAAACATATTAGACCTCCCAAGAGGATAATAAATTTGACTGTCACAAGGACGTTGTACGCAGAACTGATTTCAAGATTTATGACCAAGATGAATTTCCAACATTAAACATAAGAGCCCGTGCCCTAAGAAATACATTGGATCAAATTTTACGTCTTACAGAATTTTGAGAGTATTAGGGTTCAGGTACAGAAAGACAAATGACGCTTGTCAGATTTTAATAGAGGGGAGCAACACTGTTGCTACATGGTCAAAAATTCTTAAGCAAAACGCACGAAAAAGTAATTACGGTGATACGAAAACTGTATTTTACTTAGGACATGCGTAAATAAAACGCTCACTCAAGTGTCAATCTGACATTGTGACAATCTGACACTCTTGAAAATGGCCTAGGGGTATCTGTTGGGAAAGGGAATCGGTCTTCATCTGTCATGAAGGATCTGCTTAGACAGGATTTTGCCAGAAACTATATGAATTTCTCTCGAAAACTACCACCGACTATCATGAAGAAATGACAGCTCATACACTTATGCCCGATTTCACCAACACATGTTAAGTTTCAAAACGAGTTTAGCAATTGTTGAAACAGAAATTGCATTTCACCAACAAGGGTTAGCTTAATACTCATGTTAAATCTCTTGTTAAACAATCCAAATTTCTGTTTTTAAGTCCTTAACAATTGTAAATAGGCAAGATGGTGGGCGTGAACGCAGCTGTTGCTGTCGATTTGCTGTACTTAAGACCATCTAAATGGCACTCGTAATAGAGTAAGGCCTATGAGGAGAAATAATTTTGAGTAGCTATCAGAAGAAAATTGCCTACAGAAGTATAGACTGTCGAAAAAATTTTGTATGAAGGCTACTACAGAAGAACAGCAGAGGTTAGAACATGCATCGGAAGGAATATGCCGATCTCGCCATTGCTTAAAGTGTAATAACTTTGCGATTTTATAATTCACTGAATTATGTGGATAATACACTGTCTACCTTCCGTCTTGAAACGTTCAAGTCACTCGTCCTTCTTCGCTCCTCGTTTTTAATTTACATGATACTGAGTTAGAACGTACATCAAAAGGAATATGCCGATCTCGCCTTTGCTTCAAGTATTAATAACTGCGATTTTATAATGCACTGAATAAGAGGATAATAAACGGTCCACATCCCGTCTTGAAGCGTTCAAGTCAATTGTACTTCTTCGTACCTCGTTTTAAATTTACATAATACTGACAAAGTTGTTTCGTGCTTGTAGTAGTGAATAATGCATTTGAATTAATTCGTTTCCAATATTTTTCCACGTGACATCTTTCTCTTTTCCATTCACCGCATCCGTCCTCTTATTTGCCATGATATCCTTACACTTCGTCCCCAATTCAATTAACAATTCTTTCTCCACCAATGAGAAATATGTCTCACGGATTTCGTTTACGATTTTGTTCAGCCGCTATTTTTCAGCTGTATGCAGACGAAAATGAAAAGAACATCGCAATACGTTCAGAAAATAATACGACGCATCCATAGCGTTCTATAGCTGTAATATTGTGACTTCGTGGGTTCGTGAAATGAAAAATTCAATTGCACCACTCAAAAATGTTCTTTATTTCCACCGACTTACAGTTAAACTCTTGCCAATTACACAGAATTACGTAATGCACACAATTACGTTTCACCAGTTCGTCCGTTACAATTTCACTTGCACTCGTAATTACGTAAAATCCTCCGATGCACTCACACAGTCTTCTCGTCGTACACTAGCACGTCAAGCACTGACTGACTGACTCGATTCACTCACTGCAGCCCTTTTTATAGGAATATCACAGTCTTCTAGAAATATCTGGTTTCCGTGAATCCACGCAAAGGTTCCAGATGGCACTGGGAGGGGGAAAAGAGGCGGCCAGCGAGAAATGACATTTCCCTAATCATCCCCCTCGGTTAGTGACAGAGACTAATGAGGTGGGCGTGGCGCGGCCTCCGATCCCTTACTCAGCTGTCGTTTGTTGTGATTCCCGATAATTGCGTGACACTGCTCCCTCCTCAAAGCTGGTCGTCCCGAACAGCACCATCGTAGCGGGCTAGACGATCCAGGTGTACCACCAACAACTTCCCTCGGGGCACATTCTGGATGCGGTAGACCACGTCGTTAATCCTCTTCACCACCCGGTACGGTCCTTGCCATGGCTGCTGGAGCTTCGGGCAGCGTCCCTTGGTCCGGGTAGGACGGTACAACCAAACAAGGTCACTTTGCTGGAACCCTTAGCTGTTGGCTCGCCTGTCATACCTGGTCTTCATGCGGTCGCTCGCCTCCTGGATGTTCTAGCGAGCCATCTCGTGCATGTCGTGGAGGTGGTCCACCAGGTTCTCCAGATACTCGGTCACCGGCTGCTTCGCCTCCGGAGGGCTTCCAAAAGCCAGGTCACAAGGGAGGCGTAACTCTCGGCCGAACATTAAGCTGGCTGGCGTCATCCCAGTTGTGTCGTCTGTAGACGAGCGGTAGGCCAGCAAGAACAGTGGCACCTTGACGTCCCAGTCTCGCTGATGGCTGGCCACGACCTTCCTCAGGTGTTCCTCTAAGGTCTTGATGTACCTTTCGACAATGCCATCCGACTGGGGATGTAGAGTCGTCGTGCGGGTCTTGTTCACCCCAAGCCTTTGTAGCGCCTCCTTCATTAGGTTGGACTTAAAATTTGCACCCTGGTCACTGTAGCTCTAACGGCACCCCAAATCGACAGAACACTTGCTCCACGAGGCAGTCTGTGATTGTCTTTGCCACTTGGTTTGGGATGGCATACAACTCCGGCCACTTGGTGAAGTAGTTCACGACCACCATAAGGTACTTATTGCCTCGGTCAGAAACTGGGAACGGTCCAGCAATGTCAACGGCGATCCGTTCGAATGGCGCTCCGAAGTTGTACTGCTGCATGCGACCCCGGCTCCCAGTCTGGGGGCCGCGACTCGCCGCGCACACGTGACACTGACGGCACCATCTCTCAGCACCTGCTCGGAGTCTCAGCCAGTAGTAGCGCTGCCGTAGTTTGTCAATCGTTCGGTTCGCTCCCAGGTATCCTCCTGAGGTACCGGGTGCACTTCTTCCAAGACTTCCGGGACCTTACTCTGGGGAAGTACCAACTGTTGTCTCTTCGTCTTCCCATCGGGTGATTCCCATACCCGGAAGAGCATGCCCTCTCTGGTCTTCAATGAGCCCATTGGGCCCAGTACGACTTGTAGGTGGTGCTCCTCGGTACGATGCCCTCCCAGGTTGGTCTTGTCCCTGCCTCCACTTCCCTCAAGAGTGGCCCCAAGTCTGCGTCCGCCAGCTGCTCCCTCCTCAGGCCTGCGCTATCCCAGCCGTCCGCAGGCACTGCCACAACTACTCGGACTGCTGCGGCACGCTCCTTCTCTTCCACTCTTGTACACTGGCCGCACTCTTCTGGACAGGGTCTTCGGGAAATGGCGTCTGCGTTACCGTGGCTCTTCCCTCTACGATGTTCCGAGGTGAAGTCGTACTCCTGCAGCATTTGGACCCAACGTGCTATCTCGCCTTCCAGGTTCTTAAAGCTCAATAGCCAGCTTAGGGCGGAATGGTCAGTCCCCAGGTGAAATGGCTGACCGTACAGGTACTTGTGGAAGTGCTCCAAGGTCTTTACTACCGCCAGTAGTCTCGTCGGGTGACGCAGTAGTTCTTCTTTGCGTTGGATAGCGTCTTGCTGTAGTACGCTATCACCCGCTCATGGCCGTCCTGGATCTGCGATAGGACACCTCCAATGCAATGGTCACTGGCGTCGGTGTCCACAATGAAGGCGCCACTCGGTTGTGTGAAACCCAAAATTGGAGCACTGTACAGGGTCTCCTTTAGATGCTGGAAAGTGTTTTCGGCGTCCTCTGTCCACACATAAGGCCGGTGTTCCTCTGTCAGGCGGGTGAGGGGTTTTGCGATGTTGGAGAACCCCTTTATGAAGCGACGGTAATAATTGCACAGCCCCAGGAAACTGCGCAACTCTTTCTTATCCTTTGGGCGAGGCCAATCTCTCACAGCCTGCGTCTTCTCCGGTTCTGTGGCCACTCCGGTTGCTGAGACTATGTGGCCTAAGTAGTTCACTTCCTTGCGGAAGAGCTGGCACTTCTTCGCGTTCAGCTTCAAGTTGGTCGCCTGCAGTCTCTGTAGCACCTTACTCAGATTCTCGAGGTGATCTTCAAAAGTCTTCCCGACGATGATGTCGTCCAGGTATAGCAGGCAGGTATCGTATGTCAGCCCTCTCATCACTGACTCCATGAGGCGTTGGAAGGTAGCTGGTGCGTTGCAGAGGCCAAAGGGCATAACCGTGAACTGTCAGAGCCC
Organism: Mantis religiosa; assembly: GCA_030765055.1. NCBI lineage: Eukaryota > Metazoa > Arthropoda > Insecta > Mantodea > Mantidae > Mantis > Mantis religiosa. Next base: position 311,366,117 of record CM060950.1, read on the forward strand.
TTGCCCTATCGAGAATACGGTCTTCTCCTTGTCTCTCCGATCTAGAGCTACCTGCCTGTAGCCCGACTTCAGGTCCAGGGTCGAGAACCACTGTGCACCAGCTAGCGTGTCCAAGGTGTCGTCAATCGGGGTAAGGGGAAACAGTCCTTCCGGGTGACAGCGTTCAACTTTCTGTAGTCTACGCAGAAGCGCAGCTCGCCATTCTTCTTTGTCACCAAGCCTACAGGGGAACACCAAGGGCTGTCAGACTCTTCAATCACTCACCTGTATCTCATGTCCTCCAGCATGTATCGTACCGCCCCTTGCTTCGCCAGCGGAACGCATCTAGGTGGTTGCCGAATAGACCGGGCTTCCCCGGTGTCGATGCGGTGAAGCACTTTGTACGTGCGGCCGTAGTCACTATCACCTTGGCTGAAGACGCGCTGGTATCGTCTTAGCAGTAGTCGAACTTTCTCCAGTTGCTCTGCGGTGAGGTGGTCGGCCGCCCTCTCCAGTAAACCTTCTAGCCGGGGCCCCAGGTTTTGCGTCGGCACCGGCTTCTGTGTCTTGTCGATTGCTGTTACGCTTACCACGGGCTCGCACGTTCCCAACTCCGTCCCGGCCTGGACGTCGTGATCGGTGTCCGTTGGATTTAGCAGTCTCACTGGCACCTCCTCTCGGCACGGCAGCAGTGCCCTGGCTACACATAGTCCGTGCACAGGCGTCTTCTGGTCCAGCACCATGTTCCTGGTTCTCTGGCCTTCCAGTCGCGCCGTCACCATCACCTCGCTCCTCGCGGGGACAACCACGTCTTCGCTCAAGACGACCCTGCAAATTCCAAGGCGCTCTTCTGGTTGATGGAGTATAACCTCTTCTCCGTTGAGCCGCAGTACCTTCTTGCCGACGTCGACCGTCGCCTCATCGCTCCTGAGGGCATCCAGTCCCAGAATCACCTCCTCAGCCACCTTCGCGACGAACACCCACAGACGCACGACACTCCGTCCCAAGGTCAGCTTCAGCAGGGCCTCCTTCTCCACAGGCAAGGTGTCGCCCGATGCCGTGACAAGCTGGTATGGTTGGCTCGGCTTCCTTGTTGGCAAACCCTTCGCCACGTCAGTTCTGATGATGGTAACGGCCGCCCCGGTGTCCACCAGCACGCGGCATGGCTTTCCTCTTACCCAGCCGTCAGCGATGAGGCTGTCATCCATACGCCGGCTGACGGCGTGCAGTGTCACTCGAGGGGATGGTGGTGATGGCGCCGACGTGCCCTTCTCCACGACGGCCCTTACTCGTTTTCCGGCTGCTCTTCCTGGTGTGGGCAGTCTCTCTCCAGGTGTCCCGGCTGTCCACACCCCAACACAGGCCACTAGGTCTTCGCTGGCGTCTCTCGGCTGGTCTTGTCTCCGGTGTAGCGGACACTCTTTCTCGACGTCGGGATAGCTGCCACCTTGGCCGCCTCCATCCTTAGTGCTGCCATTAGCGCCTCGTGGATTGTTTTCTAGTCGCCGAGCATTAAGCGCTGACGAATCTCCGTGTCTGGCACCCTGTCGACAAATATGTAGGCAGCCTTTGGAGATAGGAATTCTGGTGGGAGGTCGACTAGGCTTTGCTGACCAGCTGCTCAATCGCCAGGGCGAACTCCTGCAGCGTCTCCCCTGGCTGCCATAACCTTGACTTCAGTTGGCTGCGGTACGCTGCGGCTAAGCGGTGGTTTCCAAATCGGTTCTCCAGGCCTTCCAGATGTCCTTGGACGCCGCCGCTGTCTGAACCGCGTTCAGGACTTCTGCGGCCCGTCCTTGGAGGCTGGCTTTTAGCTGTGCGCCCTCTTCCTCCGGTGACCACTTGTTGTACCGGGCCACTGTGTCGAACTGGCGGCAGAAGACTTCGAAAGTTGTCGCGCCGTCGTATTTAGGAGATTTGACGTGTGCAGATGTTGTGTCGCGTCCCGGCGCGTGGACCTTTAAATGCTTTAACCTCCTGCCGACAACGTCCTCCACCATGGCGTTCAGGGACTTTGTGTTGCTGTCGGCCTTTCCCTCCAGCTCGTTAACGTGGCTCGCCAGGTCTTCGGCGCGCTCGTCCACTTGGCCCATCCGCTTGCCCAGCTCCGTAGCGTCGTCCCTCACGCCGGTCAACTGCTCTTCAGACTTTGCAGCGAGGGCCTCGTTTGCCGCTTTCATCTCCGTGGTCAATTCGGTCATCTTCTCGGCCAGGCTATCGTTCGCCGTTCTCATTTCCTTCAGTTCCGCGGCCAGGTTGTAGTTTGCCGTTCCCGTCTTCGCTGTCAATTCGGTCATCTTCGCAGTCAAGTTGTTATTTGCCGTCTCCAACTTTTCCATCTTCTCGGTGATGTTTGCCGTCTTCATTCCCAAGGTCAGTTCGGCTTTCATTTCCATCATCTTCTCCAAAATCTTTTCCAATGCCGCCTCCATGGTGCTCACGTCTCACTCCTGACACCAGTTGTGACTTTGTGGGTTCGTGGAATTAAAAATAATTTGCAGAAATTCTAAATGTTCTTTATTTCCGTAGAAATACACAGATCAATTCTCACGTAAGAACATTACGTCACATACACACCACAATCTACCAAGGTCGATGACAATAACAAACAACGTTATGATAACAACACTCTTGTTACACAACTAACTCTTGGCGAGTCGGCACTTCCCTAATTACCTCATTTCTAAATTCGAGATATTTCCGGAACAATAAAGAAAAACAACTTTTCTCTATCAATCGAGATATCACTAGAACCTTCCAAACACTGAAACCCTAACTGGGCCGGCAAATCCTTTACATCACCTATCTTTGTTTACACTAGCCGCGCTATCGTTAACTGCTTATGCAAGCTCTTTATTACCGTGAAACAATATCCGACGTCTGTTTTCTATTTGTGCCGAAACTTTTATACCTGTTGCCGGGACAATATGAAAGTTTCGAAAATTCAGTTTGGGTACGCCTACGTCTAGCGCCAAATCGATTTGCATGCTCTAAGATAGTGTGCGAGAAACAGCGAAATATGAAAAGAATAGCAAGGCTGAGAACGCCAACGTATCTCATTCGTTGCAGACCAGAACTCTTCCCATTTGAAAAGCATGATGGTTAACTCTCTGATTTTTTCCTGATGAAAATTATCAGACAATTTTGTTTACTTTTTACAAAAATCCAAGGCGATTTGTTGTGTATATTCGTTAAAACTTTCATAACACGAATAAGCTTATCACAATTATTGCCCTTATCGATCTAGTACACTAGTGCTCCCTGTGTAAAGGAGGCAAACTAGCCCTCGATTTGTGTAAACTTCCATATTTAGGCTTTACCTCTGTCGTCCAGCTACAACATACCCCTGCATAAAGGCACTAGCAGACAAATACTGAGTTTTGCATTGAATGACACATACCACTATTGTTTTAGTGATCGCTTGCTATGCTAAGCAAGTTTTCGTGCAATTTCGAGCGTTCGAGTTCGAAATAAAATGTGTAGGGTTTAACGCCCGCTTTTACAACATGCGTCCTCGTGATACATGAAATGAAGGTGGAGCACCGTTCGAATGAGATGCAGGGTGAAACCGGAGGCACCGGAGATCCCGGAGAAAATTCACCCCACTGCCGTGTTGTCCATCACAAATAATCTCACATCTCTGTCGCCTGGGATAGAATCCGAGCCACTTTGGCAAGAGTCGAGCAGCCTAACCACTCAGCCACGGCTCGGCAATCCGAGGTCGGTATTCTTTGTTGAATTAGGAAAATAGGTAAATAACATTCTTGTAGATCAGTTTTTGTAAGTGTAAGACTGTTTTATATGTAAAAGCATAAAAGATACTGCAATTGTTAAAGAGAAGCAAAATAGACATATTCTTAAATATTATATGAGAAATAATACAATAAATGTGCATTAAAATTGATAACAAGATATATACTACAAAATGCTTTTTATAATTTAGAAGAGGATAAATTAAGCAATCCAATACTGTATATGTAAATCTTAAATTGCTGTCCTATAATTGCTGTATTCCAAGGATGAATAAAAATAGCTACGTAATTATACTTAATGTTATTATTTAAACTATAAGGTTTGTAATTTGTTTAATTTGACAATATCAACAGCTGTGCATAACAGTACACTGACAATAACTGGAAATAGTATCACCTGCAAAAATAAAGTTTCTAATTCTTTGTTAAGATTAAATGGCAGAAACAACATGGAACCCAAAGAGAAATCCTGTGGAACATTATTTATCATAGTTTCATCCTAGAATCACACCACTGGTTGCAATTTTCTGCAGAATTTGTTAAGTATGATTCAAACCAATTTATTGTACTTTTATCTGATATAATAGTTCAAATTTTATTGGTAACAAGTTATGATCAGTGTTATCAAACACCCATCTGATTATTGATAGTCAACATGAAAAATACAAAGCCATGGACGGGATTTGAACCACGGATCTCCTGGCTTCCGTCCATTCGCTCTTACACATTGAGCTACCATGACCAACGTGCCAACCTGATATTAAATTCTCTAATAGACTCATATATTATTTCCCGGTAAACCACTATACGAGATACGAGAGCCCGTAGTGGTTTGCCGGAAAATAATGAGTCAGTTGGAGAATTTAATGTCAGTACGGCACGTCGACCATGGTAGCTCAATGGGTAAGAGCGAATGGACGGAAACCAGGAGATCCGTAGTTCAAATCCCATGTCACTGAAATTTTCATGTTGATTCTATAAAAAACCTTAGCGTATATATTGGCTAATGTGAAGAAATGATTAATTTCCATCGATTAACTTAAATAATGACAGTTTAATGATGAAGCCTGGGATTCAAGTACTTAAATCAGCAAGTCGCCATAAACGGTGCATCTCGGATACCAGAGCCCGTAGTGTCTTACCGGGAAATAATATATGATTCATTTGGAGAATTTAAAATCAGGACAGCACGTTGACCATGGTAGCTCAATGGGTAAGAGCGACTGGACGGAAACCAGGAGATCCGTGGTTCAAATCCTGGCCATGGCATTGAATTTTTCAGTCTGACTCTATCTTTCCAATACAAGATTCATTTGGAGAATTTAATGTCAGGACGGCACGTTAGCCATGGTAACTAAATGGGTAAGAGCGAATGGACGGAAACCAGGAGATCTGTGGTTCAAATCCCGGCCATGGCATTGAATTTTTCATGTTGACTCTATCTCTCACAAACCTTAGCATATATATTGGCTAATGTGAAGAAATGATTAATTTCCACCAATTAACCTATCTAATTGCTAATATTTCAGTAACGAGCATGTATGTAGTAGCATTTTCCATTGACGGTCCTTTCCTAAAGCCAAAACGGGATGCTGAGAGAATGTTGTTTAGTTTCATGTAATTTACAATGCAGGAGTTCCGAGTTTCTCATCAGTTGTTTTCCCAGGTGTCAGATAGGGGAATGCCCTCCTAATATGGAGGGTACTGGGGAAATAAAATACCAAGAGCAGACCAAAACTAGCACCTACTGTCTTTCAGATAGATGATGGGTTTTCAAAGGCTAGGGGAAGGAAACCTTGAAGAAAAATGACCTACTCCTCCAGGTTGAGGGTTGACGCATTAGGCCTAATCATCTTTAAAATCTATTACTGCTAAAAAAAATCCTAAGTATTTAAGCCGGGTGGCCTGAGATAAGATTACCAGAACAACTTTTAGAGCAGAACTCATTTAGAAGAGGACACGTGCGGAGTTTTTTTTTCTCCAAAACCGAACCTGTCCGCCGAAAATGAGTTAGGAATGGGATTCTGTTAAGATTCTTGGTTGAAATATGATACTGCTTTTATTTTCTGCCAAAACTGAACATGCCATGTATAAATGTGCATTTAAAGTTCTATTTTTATATCAAAACGTAATATGTCCATTACATTGTAGCCCGATGTTCATTTTGTTAACAAAAGTGAACATGTATAATTTACCATACAGCCAATGTTTTGTTTTCATAACTGAACATGTCCACTTTCAGAATTTTTCTGTCATATGCTTCCTTTCCCGGAAGTTTTTGAAACTTACATAATGGCATTCTACCCCCTAACTAATGAGAGTTTCATGTGTTGTTACTCGGTCACTTGTTCTCGTGTACGCATTAGCTTTTAACAGCAGTGCAGATATTATTTATACATCAGGTGCTCATTGAGGTGAAAGAAAGTGGACTTTAAACAGTGCAATGGAAGTAACAATCGAGTGAGTGAGTGTGTGGTGTTTTAGGGCCCGTCTACAACAAGGTCATTTGGGCCCGAGTAACAATCGATGAGATCCATTGCGGTAATAGGAAGAGAAGAAGACCGAAATCGGGAACCAAATTGAGAAGCCAAAAGAAAAAAGTACATGCTGATCTGGGCCCTAGAATAAACCAGCTCAGCTGTTTGCATAGGCCATGATCTCAGAACGCTAGTATGTTGCTTTCTCGAGAAATTCCTAGTATAATACTATTACCTGTCCTTGCTTCCTTCACTTACTTTAATGTAATAAAAGTAAAGCAATCAGTAAATAGTAAAGAAAAGAGAATTTTAGTTTTCACTAGCAAGACATTCTTTTTAACAAAACGTGATCTGTCCATTTTTTATCAAAACTTAACATGTCCATATATTTTTAGCCATTAATTTGAAAACTAAGAATACTGTATATGTGATTCTTAAGTATACGATTAAGAATCCTTAAAGCTCCATCTACAGCCTTACACCAAATAAAAATACACATTTATAGCATGGATATACGTAAAACCTATTTGTAGTCGGTTTATTGACACTCGTCACTTACTTTTTTTATATTATTGAAGGACTAGGTCAAAGGTCATTCCCTCCATTTTCAACCTCTCTCCAATTAGCATCTGTTGTGGTCTGTGTTGCTAGTTGGAGAGAGGTTGAAAATGGAGGCAATTGCCTTTGGAACAAGCCCCTCGATAATATAAAAAAGTGACGTGCCAATAAATCGACTGCAAATAGTTTTTACGATTAATTTTGACACCACTGTTACTAAATTCCTCCAAACACACATGGGTATACGTTTCTTTCATTTCCTGATTATTTTTAAGTGATGGACATGTTCAGTTTTGAAGATTAAAAAAGGTGCTCACGTGGTTCACCTAGACTTAAATGGATGGAGAATATTGAAAGAGGAATTAGGGAATTATACCGCTCGTAAAAGTTAAACGCTGGCCAATGCTCAAGCGGAGCGCTGTTGCCAATCATAGTACGTGTACCGGCAGAGGTTCCATGTACATAAGAGCAGTTTTACTTGCCAGCAAAATTTTTGGCTATTCCTCCCGTAATTAAACAACACATTAACTGTTCCTAACACATTATGATCTTACCTTGACACACGTCACAGAAGTGGAAAAGCAAGCACGGTTTCCAATCTGACTTCATCGATCTTTCCCGTATATTGAAACACAGGTACACTCCCTTTTTCTAAAGATAAAGCTGCTTGACTACAATTAGTGCACACTATCTACACCACAAGTTTAGAGTTAATTGCTGGGATTTAAAAAAATGTTCATTTGCCCTATATCCTAGATTGGAGAGCTTTCGTAAAATCTTGTAAATATAAAAAATATATTTTTTCTGCCCTGAGAATGAATCACTTCACGTTTGTAGATCGAAAAAGTCACTTGTTCCAGCGTAGAGGGACATGTTCACACACTTGGATCACAAACACTGGAAAAGAGATATGTGTATAATAATAATAATAATAATAATAATAATAATAATAATAATAATAATAATAATAATAATAATAATAATAATAATAATAATAATAATAATAATAATAATAATAATAATAATAATAATAATAATAATAATAATAATAATAATAATAATAATAATAATAATAATAATAATAATAATAATAATAATAATAATTTAATGTAATATTAACAATATTCAGCTCAAATTCAACACACGAATTAACGATGCCATTCGCTTCAACAAAACAACACCTCTACTCTGAAAACGAACTGAAAATGAACTCTGTTTCAAACTGCGTGACTTCTGTTTAAATAGTCTGTGCATTATTTAATTTATATTACTTTCCGGCCATTTTCTTTCTTTTTCACGAATTTATTGGGCATTTTCATCTGAGGCGTTCATTCGGGAGGTCGGAGTTCGATTCCCATGGCGGACCTAACCCTGACCCCTGGTTTTGGGGGGGGGGGATTTTAAAATAATCTACGATTAAAAGTTCATTTATATATGTTTTATGAAATAGTAACTTTGTAAGTGTGGTTAACATGTAATTAACACACGTCAGCGTCCTGACAGTGCTGGTGAATTTATGATGCATCAGTTCGAGGAACCGCCGATTACATAATGAAATATGTATAGACTGCATCCACATAAAACATTTGCGAGTTCTTCAAAATGTGAAAAAAAGACAAGCGTCTCAGTTATTGTTAAAAGAAGCGGTTTCGATGTCAAGTAACAAGTCATCTTCCTTTTATAAAGAATTGTGTGAAGTGTTTGTTAGTGCAAATATTCCGCTAGGAAAATTAAATAATTCCAAATTACGAGATTTTCTTGGACGTCACACTGGTCATACAATAGCAGATGAATCAACTTTGCGTACCTACAACATGTTATACCTACAAACATGTTATAAAGGCACGTTAAACAGAATACGTAAATGTGGGAATGGGAAACAAATTTATGTATCAATTGATGAGGCAACCGATTCAGAGGGGCGTTATGTTGCCAATAGTGCTATAGAAGCTAATGGTGCCGGACAAATGTTTCTTCTGACCTCAGACGTTATGGAAACTGTTAACCACTATCAGATATACAAACTGTTAGCTAAATCCATGTGTTTATTGTGGCCTAGTGAAATACAGCATGCCAACGTGCTCCTCTTCCTAACAGACCCGGCGTTTACAAGGCAAAGGCGGCAAAATCGATCCAATCATTTTACAGTAAGATGGTGCATGTTACTTGTTTGGCCCATGTTTTTCATCGAATTCATCATGGTGGAGCACGTCAGATCAACATTTCCAGAAGTAGATATACTAATTTCCACAGTAAAGAAAATATTTTTGAAATAGCCAACCCGAACTATGTATTTCAAAGAAAAAGCCCCTAATAGAGCTTTGCATCGGCACCGATTTTAACAAGCTGGGGTACATGGTTAACTGCATGTATACACCACTGTGCCAATTTTCAAATAGTGAGAGAAGTGGCGAATAGCTTTGATAGGGTAGATTCTAAGGCAATTGGGAGCGCGCAGGATCTATTTTCTGATACTCAAGTCCAAGGTAAATTAGCTTTCACTAAATCAAATTTTACATTTTTTACGGATACCATAACCCGCATTGAAGAAAGTGGCATGGCACTGGATATTGGATAAGTCGAAACTAAAATTTGTGTTGGACAAAAATAAAGGACACTAAATAGTTTGTCAGATTGCCGATAACTGCCAGGAGAAAACTTCAAATTGATATTTTGGAACAGGATTTAACAGGCAGTGACATAGTGATTTTCAAATATGCACCTACATCTGTGGAAGTGGAGAGAGGTTTCTCAAAGTATAAAGCAGTTTTAGCTGACAACCACCGTTCCTTTATTTTTGATAACTTGAAGATGACCATTTTTTTCGTAATTCACTTCCTCCGACGTTTAGTCATATCGGACGATGAATGAAATAGGTGAAATGGTGCTCAATGCGTCCGGGGTTCATGGAGCTTAGAGTTGCCCGACATTCATCTTTCAAGATAAGGGAAAACCCCGGAAAAACCTTATCCAGGTAACTCAACCTGACCGAGATTTGAACTCGGGACCTCTTGAACGCGATGCAGACATGCTATCATCTCCGCTACGATGATGACCACGGTGGTGTACTGCAATGCTAATGTCCGATATCACCAACAGATGTTAAGACTTAACACAAGTTTAGCAATAGTTACAACAAAGATTGCATTTCACCAAGTGTTAGCTTAACACTTGTGTTAAATCTCTTGTTAGACTAAAAGCCAAATTACTGTTGTTAAGTCTTTAATAATTGTAAATATTCAAGATGGCGGGCATGAACTCAGCTGTTGATGTCGATTTGCTATATTTGAGACCGTCTATTATGTGTTTCAAATGGGAAGAGTTCTGCAGTCCAGCAAATCAGGTGCCGTATCACACTCAGCGATGCTAGCTTGTTACCCCACTCCTTTTATATTTCCCTCTCTTCCTCGCACACTCATATAACATGCACGTCTGCTTGGCGTAGATGTAAGGGTAAGCAAATTATATTTTGCAAACTTTTACAATGATGTAGTTGCCAAAATCAAAATTGGAAAAAAGCATTTTCGCAAATTCTGTATATTTTAAAATACTATAACTATAGTTTATGAATTACCTGTTTTTCTAATCCAATGGAACTGCCAGTGGCTCATCCACATCGCTGTCAATGTCACTTCCGTCAAAAGACAAGACACCCATCGTCATTGTCACTGTCTTGATCGTCTGAGCCTTGCAAATTTATGATTATAGGTTCTCAAAACTCGTCACGTGCTATTTCTTTCTTAAATCGTCTTCTTGAAGATGTTCTGCATACCTCACGCAGTTTTTCCAGTCCTGTTGTGTTACCTTGTCAATTTCTTCGTGAACAAGTCGTTCAACGTCCGCCAGTTTAAAAGTATTATTTCAGTCTGCAACCCCCTTTTTTATTTGAGCCCACACCAACTCAATTGGATTATATTGGCAGTGGTTAAGGTGGGAGGCGTATTACCTCGTGTCCCGTTTCAATTGCAAGTTGAGCCAGCTGATACACTTTTTCCGTGTTTTTAAACGGAATAACTCATGCAATAACTCATTTTTAGTTTCTGTTCCCGAAAAATTTTTGAAGAACGTGTACACCTTAAAAATAATACTTCTAGCCTGACTTCGCAATACCTGCCTTTTTGACTCGCCACTAAATTCACCGCAAGAAGCCATTGCACTGTTTAACACTTACTCTACTATTGTGTAAAGAATAACTGAATGATTTTGATCTGAACTCTCCAGAGTAAATAAACACTTCTTATCCAGGATTCATTCATAAACATAAAGCATTCCACAGGCTAGGAGGAAATTAAGCTTTTGCTCTTTCTCGAATTTAACACTATGACTTATTCACAGTAATTCTTTTATCCATCATTTCCGTAGTTTAAATTTCAGTTCTGAGTGATTAAAAATATATGTACATACATACGTACCAACCGTTTTAAACTCTCTAAAGTAAATAGAGATTACGAACTATTCATAATCAAAATATAATGTGACCAGACACGTTCTGCCAGGGCAGCAGGAAATTTATTGTTTCCTCTAGCTCGGATTGGATTATTCAAAGTAATTCTTACATCACGTCATGTCAAACATTTACGTTTCAGTTCTGAGTAATTACAAATATACCTACACGCATACATGCCAACCAATAATGAAATTCATACAGTGCTTACGTCGCGATTTATTGTTATAATACAGGTAAGTGGTTTATTTATTTGTATTAGAAAAACTATTTGAGCAAAAAATATCTCTCTACTTTCCACATTGATCAGTTTCGGCAAAATCTGAATTTTTGTCTGAACGCGAATAGTATTTCATACAGATAGATTAGGTTGGCGCTCGTCACACACCACTTAAGGGGAATGCAATACGACAACACCGCAGGACTCCGATTGGTTGCTCGCCTAGTAGCGCTCAAGGACAAACACCTTCCCATTTGAAACACATAATAAATGGCATTCGTAATAGAGTGCGGCCTATGAGGAGAAATGATTTTGAGGAGCTATCAGAAGAAAATTTTCTACAGAGGTATAGACTGTCGAAACAAGTTTCTATCAGTTACTGCGGAAGTACAAGAGAGGTTAGAACATGCATCGAAATGAATGTGCCGATCTCGCCTTTGCTTCAAGTATTAATAACCTTGCGATTTTATAATTCACTGAATTATGTGGATAATATACTGTCCACCTCCCGTCTTGTAGCGTTCAAGTCACTTGTCCTTCGCACCTCGTTTTAAAGTTACATAATACTGACGATCATATCGGACGATAAATGGATTGGATGAAATGATGCTCAAATGAGTCCGGGGTCCATTGAGCTTAGAGTTACCTGACATTCGTCTTACAGGATAAGGGAAAACCCCGGAAAAACCTTATCCAGATAACTCACCCTGACCGAGATTCGAACTCAGGATCTCTTGAACGTGAGGCAGACATGCTACCACCACGCTACCAAGGCGGGCGAAGTTGTTTCGTGCTTGTAGTAGTGACACATGCATTTGAATTAAATTCGTTTCCAATAATAATAATAATGGTTTATTCACTTATAGACATGACATACATGTTTCAGGTTTCGTCGAAAAAGTTTACATATTACAATTTTTAGTCACATCAAGATTTACAAATTTTACAGAACATATACAGAGATTAATAAATAATGTAACTGTCTTTATGGTAAAAAAAAAAAAAAAAAAAAACAATCTTCGGTTTTCCCTTTCTTTGAGGAGGGTCTCGGGGTTCTTCCTGTCCATTGGTTATAAGGTGAAAATGTCAGTAATATGAAACAGAAGATGTAATAAACTGTATTAGTATTTTCTTATTTGTTATATAATGATTGAACGTAAATAATAATAAGAATAATAAGAATAATAATTTATAAATATGTACTTATTTACTGATTTCAGAAATATATTTTAAAGATTATACTCACTTGTTGAAATTACTAGACAGATTGACAGTTTGATCTCCTATTTATACCCTCATTGAAATATTTACAAATATTTTCCCACATGACATCTTTCTGTTTTACATTCACCGCATCCGTCGTCTTATTTTCCACGATATCCTTACACTTCGTCATCAATTCAATTAACAATTCTTTCTCCAACAATGAGAAATTTGTCTCACGGCTTTTGTTTACGATTGTGTTCACCCGCCATTTTTTCAGCTGTGTGCAGACGAAAATGAAAAGAAATGCGCATCGCAGTACGTTCAGACCATAGCGTTGTATAGCTGTAATATTTACAAGTTTCTTGGTGCTAACACATGTTTGTTAATATTTTCAGAAAACAGGTTGGTGAAGTGCAAGAAACTGAACAGTAGTGTTAGCACTGTGACAATTGTTACGTTACATTCGTTAACGTCGATTTTAACATCTGTTGGTGAAATCGAGCATCAGTAAGGCATGTTTTGGCTAATGGGTACAGTAACTTATTTTTTCATATTTTACAAAATTGAAAATGACCTGATGAATTTTGAATTAATTTATTATGTAGTAGCAATAAGTGCATTATTTACTAAGAATGCTGATTTTAAAATGTGGTTATTCGAACCATATATTCATTATTTGTCTGTGACAGCTATTAATTTATTATGAAAGAAATTGTTAATTTTTATTAGGTCATTTTTATACATTTTATGTGCATTTTTTTATATTTTAAGAGCATTTTATAGCCCATTTTTAGAGAATTTTTAGGTCAACTTCCGAGCCCTAGTTATGAGGAAAGAATAGTGTTGTTTTTCAATATTGAATGGATAATGTTGGGTGTAACCGTAACCATGTGAAGATAAAAAAGGGCATCGCTCGCGTTATAAGTATCGTAGAGACAGAATTTTTGTACGGTCATGATCAGAAAGTAAAATTCTTTCTTGTTATAAGATTGGCATATGTAAGTTTCACACATTTATCCGCAAATTTAACCATAACAAGCGAAGATAAAACGTGCATCGCTCGTGTTCTAAGTATCGTAGAGACAGAAATTTTGTACGGTAATGATCAGAAAAGTACATTCTTTCTTATTATAAGAATGTCTTCTGCAATATTCAAATATTTATCCGTAACATTTAAACCATAACCATGTGAAAGATAAAACGTACAGTATCGTAGAGACAGCATTTATGTACGGCCATGATCAGAAAATAAAATTCTTTCTTATTATAAGATTGGCATTTGTCATTTTTCAAACATTTATCCGAGCGTAATTATCTAATATAATGTTATCAGTTCAGGCGCACGAGATGTGTGTACCACATTCGGAGGCGCTGCTAGGCGGCGCAAGCTTAGGATTAACTGGAGTTTGCAGTACGGCCCGCCTCCATATGCCTTTATCTTTTGCGATGATTATAGGTCTGAGGAATTTGATTGGCAGAATAGAGAAGAGTGGAAGAAGAGGAGAAAAGCTTGAACTTTGGATTCAGGAAGATGCTTTTACATTGTGAACCTTTTTATAAATAAATTTACAATGTAAATATACATGTAAAATATTTTCCAATATTTTGGATAATGCATTCAGGAGAGACAGAGCTGTAATTGGTAGACATTTTCTCCCCTTTCTTGTAAAGATACCACTGTGTTTCATTTTTTTTAAAATGTTTCTATTACAAGATGATTACACATTAAAATGCTTACTGATCTGAATTGTGCATTTTATATATTTTTTTCAACCCAACTGTAAGAGTTTTTGCATTTAAGAGACTTGATAATTTTCTCCATCTCTGGAGTCATAAAATTCATCTTACAATAAATATTGGGTTGTGCTTTTTTTCCAGTTCTGCTGCAGCCATATTCAGTTAAGACCTGTCTGCCCTGTTCCTAGCTATTGTAACAAAATACGTATTAGAAGCATATGCTATGGAAGAGTAATGATCAAGTTCAATAGATATTTTTTAAATACTATCTGGGTAGATACTTCCTGTTCCAAATAGGTTTTATTCTGTTATTAGTTTTGAATAGTCTGTACTTTACAATATTCTTTTAGTGCACATTTATGATTAGATCATTATAGTACAATACTGCAAATATATTTTTCCTGATATAAATCAGCTGCAGAATTAAACACATGCTGCAATGGTAGCTCAGTGATAGAGCAGCCACACATAAAGTATACGATCTGAATTTTTCAGTTCTGATTCTAACCTTCTATAAGTTTACTTATACATGGTATAAGTGTTTTAGAACACTCACCTATCAGTGACTGTCCTTGTAAATGAAAAAATATTTTTCTCTTGTTAGTGTAAGAAAATTTTATGGCTAGAGTTTAATCATGATTTATTTTCTAAGTTTATGAAGTTCATTGGTCTTTTAAGAAAGTTAGCTTCAAACAATAACTGCAGCATTTTAAAGAATGTATTAGACTTCATTTTCTTGCAGGGCAAAGCACACAGAATTCACTCTCCATTCTTTAAATCTTCTTGGAATTTACTAATCTAATCACTTATTATCCTAGCACTAAATTTACCTGTTTTTCTTATTAACCTGATTTGTTTCACAGTCATCACTATTAGCCCCTGAGCATGGTATAATACACCATTTACAATTTTATTTTTATCTATAAAAGCATTATCTGTAGCTGTTAGAAGAGTTGATATGAATTCTCATAGGGAAATGTACAACATATTCTATTACAAGAACTTATATATCTTTGCTTAATAGTCATTGAACACATTCACATTAAGATCAACACGCACTTATAATTCCATAATAATTGCAAGTTTCTGAACACTGATGTCGAATTGCACATTTTATAATTGGCACTTGTACCATAAGCATAAGAAATGATAAAACTATAAATAGAAGTATTTATAAACAGTGGAGCTTCATCAATAAAAAACACTTTTTAAACCAATTCTCGAACTGTAAAAACACTTAAGCTCCACTTACTTTTTAAATTAGGACATGTTTCAAGGACACCGCATCCCCATCCTCAGCTGATGTTCTACTGGTTCTTCAGGTGACCGCCTCCCTCTCCTGGCGCTGTTCAATGAGTTGAATGACGTCATCTACTATTGGAATTTCGAAGTTCATTGCTCTTTTTTGTTCTTCAAAATTTGTATATTTTCCCAAACTGTTAATTCCCAATACTTTTTTGCCGGTACCAAAAGTTTTATGTCTTTGGAAATGTTTTGATTTTTTGAACAGAAGTGATGGGTTATGGCCGATTTATCTGTCTGTTTGTATTTAATACATCGCACGTGTTCTTTCATCCTTGTTTCTAGGCTTCTCTTTGTTTTTCCAATATAAATTTCGTGGCAATCCTCACATCTTACGCTATAAATTCCAGATAGTTTGTTGGTTGGACTTGTATTTTTTAGCGGGTGATTCAGCATGTTTCTCATGTTATATTTATTGTGTGGTACTAGTTGTATCTGAAATTGACGGAAAATGTTTTTGAATTTATTAAATGTCTTGGGGTGATACGTAAATTTGCAATATACTTTCTTTGGGTTGTCAGCTTTTAAAGTGCTAACGTCTTTGATGGTTTTCCATCTTTTATGCTTGTTTATCATTTCTTTAATAAATTGTGGATCAAAGCCATTCACAATTGCAACATAATTAATGTGATCTACTTCTTTGGTATATTCTTCTATAGTCAATGGGATGTTCACTAGCCTATGGATTAAACTGTGAAATACTGCATATTGGTGTTCTTTTGGGTTGGAGTTGTTGTTTTTAATGTAGTTATCAACATGTGTTGATTTTCTATATATGCCAAACTCTAATTTGTCTCTTTTTTTATAATTTTTAAATCCAAAAACGGTAACCATCCATCTTGTTCTGTTTCAATGGTGAACTTTATAGATTGGTCTTGCAGGTTCAATAATTTTAGGGCATTCTGTGCTAACTTCTTTGGTATTATGGCAAATATGTCATCCACATAACGAAACCACACTTTAAAAATGTGTGGAAATGCTGCTGTCACCCGTGTTTCCAAATAACTCACATACAAATCCGCTAATAACGGTGAGATGGGGTTGCCCATGGCTAAACCTGAAGTTTGTTTGTAATATTTTTGGTTGAACATGACATGACATGACATGACATTTTTGGTTGACAAATTAAATAAAGTAAATATAAACACTAATGAAATTTTAGTCTCCTTTGATGTTAGCTCATTATTTACGAGCGTACCTAATGAAAAGCTACCAAATTTGATTAAGCTATGGCTCTCAGATCAAGGTTTTACTGAAACCCAAATTGAAGAATACAACAAACTCTTTAATTTATGCATCAACCAAAACAGCTTCATGTTCAACCAAAAATATTACAAACAAACTTCAGGTTTAGCCATGGGCAACCCCATCTCACCGTTATTAGCGGATTTGTATATGAGTTATTTGGAAACACGGGTGACAGCAGCATTTCTACACATTTTTAAAGTGTGGTTTCGTTATGTGGATGACATATTTGCCATAATACCAAAGAAGTTAACACAGAATGCCCTAAAATTATTGAACCTGCAAGACCAATCCATAAAGTTCACCACTGAAGCAGAACAAGATGGATGGTTACCGTTTTTGGATTTAAAAATTATAAAAAAAAGGATACAAATTAGAGTTTGGCATATATAGAAAATCAACACATGTGGATAACTACATTAAAAACAACAACTCCAACCCAAAAGAACACCAATATGCAGTATTTCACAGTTTAATCCATAGGCTAGTGAACATCCCATTGACTATAGAAGAATATACCAAAGAAGTAGATCACATTAATTATGTTGCAATTGTGAATGGCTTTGATCCACAATTTATTAAAAAAACGATAAACAAGCATAAAAGACGGAAAACCATCAAGGACGTTAGCACTTTAAAAGCTGACGACCCAAAGAAAGTATATTGCAAATTTACGTATCACCCCAAGACATTTAATAAATTCAAAAACATTTTCCGTCAATTTCAGATACAACTAGTACCACACAACAAATATAACATGAGAAACATGCTGAATCACCCGCTAAAAAACACAAGTCCAACCAACAAACTATCCGGAATTTATAGCGTAAGATGTGAGGTTTGCCACGAAATTTATATCGGAAAAACAAAGAGAAACCTAGAAACAAGGATGAAAGAACACATGCGATGCATTAAATACAAACAGACAGATAAATCGGCCATAGCCCATCACTTCTGGTCAAAAAATCACAACATTTCCAAAGACATAAAACTTTTGGTACCGGCAAAAAAGTATTGGGAATTAACAGTTTGGGAAAATATACAAATTTTGAAGAACAAAAAAGAGCAATGAACTTCGAAATTCCAATAGTAGATGACGTCATTCAACTCATTGAACAGCGCCAGGAGAGGGAGGCGGTCACCTGAAGAACCAGTAGAACATCAGCTGAGGATGGGGACGCGGTGACCTTGAAACATGTCCTAATTTAAAAAGTAAGTGGAGCTTAAGTGTTTTTACAGTTCGAGAATTGCTTTAAAAAGTGTTTTTGATAATAAATGATTCTATAATATAGAAAACCAAAGATTGAGCATCAAACCAAAGAATTTTCCCGCCAGAGCTCTGTATATAGGTAGAATAAAAAGTGTGTTATTGCGAAATTCTATTTTTACTGTAGAACAATGAAATTATTGTTCTTTACAAAATTATGCAACTCTTAACATATTTAGATCTCTGCAGCTGAAATTTATTCTATAAAAATCAGAATGTCATTTATACTCACTGAAGTACAAGTTTTACTTCTATCATATAGTGTTCTGATAAGTAAATGATTGCAAAATCTTATTTAAAATCTTCAATTGAGAAGATTAGTTCAACTTAATTTCTCAATCCTCTTATTTTTTGGTTAAAAAAAGCCTAATGAGCTGTTGTGTACAAAAAGGGAAGCATGGATTGCACTGGGTTGTGTTCAGTGAGTTATTAGTAGTCATAAAAGCCTGTTAACATTGAACATTAAAAGACATATACAGCAATACTAAAACTAAAGCAAGGATAATTTCGTTTTTATATACAGAAACACAATTAAATAGTTCCCTGCAGTTATATTTGTTTCATTAACAATGCATAGTATCTATTGTAAATGACATTTGTTTATTGTAAAACAGCTAGATACTTTTCTTTTTTAGTTAATTGATGGAAATTAATCATTTCTCCACACTAGCCGCATATAGGCTAAGGTTTTTCATTGATAGAGTCAACATGAAAAATTCAATGCCATGGCCGGGATTTGAACCACGGATCTACTGGTTTCCGTCCAGTCGCTCTTAACCTTTGAGCTACAATGGCCAACGTGCCTTCCTGACATTAAATTCTCCAGTTGACTCGTATATTTCCCCGGTAGACCACTAGGGGCTCTCGCATCCGAGGTACACCGTTTGTGGCGACTTACTATTGTAAGTACTTAAGTCCCAGGCTTCATCATTTAACTCTTATTATTTTAGTTAATTGATGGAAATTAATCATTTCTCCACACTAGCCGTATATAGGCTAAGCTATTTGATGGATTGAGTCAACCTGAAAAATTCAATGCCATGGCCGGGATTTGAACCACGGATCTACTGGTTTCCGTCCAGTCGCTCTTAACCTTTGAGCTACCATGGCCAACGTGCCGTCCTGACATTAAATTCTGCAGTTGACTCATATGTTTTCCCGGTAGACCACTAGGGGCTCTCTCTCGCATTCGAGATACACCGTTTGTGGCGACTTACTATCATAAGTAGTAAGTCCCAGGCTTCATCATTTAACTCTTATTATTTTAGTTATCTAGATACTACTTATAGAGCTAAATAAGCATTATTCTGGATTTGTTATTCAGGAAATCTTGTACAGAAATGATTTTGTGCTTAGCTACATTTTAGCAGCAATTTTAAAAGCATCGATATTATCAAACTTTTCTTCTCGATCATTAGGAAGAGCATTAAATATTTTATGGTTTCATAATAATTGCCTTTTTGGAAGAAAAAAGTTTTGTACTGGGATGACACTCTTTTTATCGTGTGAAATTATCACATTATTTATAAACAGAATTTGGCTTTCTTTTCACCCTATTCCTTAGAAATGAGCTCTATGATCCAGAATAAGAACGGCCTACCCAGTAAATATCTCAACTACTCTAAACATGAGACATGCCAGCAGTTATATTTTGGAAAAGTACTTTTAATTTACTGATATGCTATCCAAGATAATCCAAGCAGGGTCAGAACGTAATATTTTGGTGTCACCATGTCAAATGGTTTTAAGAAAAGAATGACTATATCTGTTTTAATGTAGTAGATTAACTAGCAAGAAACATGAGGGTTATATAGTAATACTACGTATGATATGGAAATTGTTTACAGAGACATTTCACATGGTTATGAAAACCAACTCATTTTTACTTTCTCTAGCATGAACATAGTGGGTAGAGAAAATATTGTGATCCATACAAAAATTTGATATCAATATTTCAATAGAAATATACATGCTGATGATCCCTGAAACCAAAAGAAGCATTTTAGAAAAAGGGCAGTGTTCTATACCTGTGGACAGCACTACTGAAAAAAAAGTTAGATAAATACCAAACTTATCAAAAACACTTTTTAAACCAATTCTCGAACTGTAAAAACACTTAAGCTCCACTTACTTTTTAAATTAGGACATGTTTCAAGGACACCGCGTCCCCATCCTCAGCTGATGTTCTACTGGTTCTTCAGGTGACCGCCTCCCTCTCCTGGCGCTGTTCAATGAGTTGAATGACGTCATCTACTATTGGAATTTCGAAGTTCATTGCTCTCTTTTTGTTCTTCAAAATGTGTATATTTTCCCAAACTGTTAATTCCCAATACTTTTTTGCCGGTACCAAAAGTTTTATGTCTTTGGAAATGTGATTTTTTGACCAGAAGTGGCCATAGCCCTCACTTCTGGTCAAAAAATCACATTTCCAAAGACATAAAACTTTTGGTACCGGCAAAAAAGTATTGGGAATTAACAGTTTGGGAAAATATACACATTTTGAAGAACAAAAAGAGAGCAATGAACTTCGAAATTCCAATAGTAGATGACGTCATTCAACTCATTGAACAGCGCCAGGAGAGGGAGGCGGTCACCTGAAGAACCAGTAGAACATCAGCTGAGGATGGGGACGCGGTGTCCTTGAAACATGTCCTAATTTAAAAAGTAAGTGGAGCTTAAGTGTTTTTACAGTTCGAGAATTGGTTTAAAAAGTGTTTTTGATTGATGAAGCTCCACTGTTTATAAATACTTCTATTTATAGTTTTACCAAACTTATATTTAAGTTCAGTATTAAGTTTTCAAGAAAATCCACAATCTCAAATTAACCTTTATATGGAACACTTTTTGAAATGCTTCATTTTTTTTAAAAAAAAAATGACCCCAACATGTATTTCTTTAAAATACCATTTATTAAATATATTTGCATGAGAAATAATATACATAGCTGTTGTAAAATTTAGAAAAGGTACAAGCATTAAGCTGCTTCTTTGTTAACAAGCTATAAATACAAACTTTCAACATGCCACATTTTTACTAATAGCAGGCATATATTTGTTGCATGGAATGTGACCCAAAGTCAAAATAACCCTCATAAATCTGCATAGCAAGGGAAGAATGGTGACTTCTATCATCTCTTTCAAGCAGCATAATGATTGAACCTTTCTTTACATTTTGTGCAACTATGTCTTGAATTTTATGTAAATAGACACTGCAATTGGGAGAAATTTCACATTATCTTGTATAACTGGTAAACATTCAGCAATGGCCAAAAATGCACAAGAAAAGCGTGTGCGTGCGCGCACACACACACATTCCTTGAAAACATGTAATTTATTTCAAATAAATGTTTGAGGTATTTGTTACTAATTGTTAATTTGCTCAATAAGACTTGGAAATGATGCTCTCAACAGAAGACCAAAATGTGCCATAACAGAAATCATCATGAAAGTAGATGACAAGGTGTTGCAGAAAAGCTGAATGATGGTATCTAAAACAGCTGAAGCTTTGGACATTTCATGAGATGTTTTATACTTAGAACCAGGCCAAAAAAAAGTTACCCATAAGAAAATATTATGAATGCAGATAATGGATCAAAAACAAATCAAAAGGGCAAATCTCTGAGTAAAGTCTGCCTTTCTTCTAGAAAGATCCCACTGTGCTGATTTGTGACAAATGGTAACATATGGGTACTCAACAGTACAGCTGAGTCCAGGCAAGGAAATACCAAGATTCTCTACCACCAAACAAGGCAAGTATGTGAAATTGGCGAGAGTTCATGGTATCAGTTTTCTGATAAGCTTTGATTAACTTCCTCCTGAATACGATAAAGATCAATGGAGCATTTTATGCTAACCTTCTGTGTCAAACAAAGACCAAAATATGCACAAAAAGAAAAAAGGCTGGGCTTAACATAGCAGAGAGTAATTTTCTAACATGGCAATGCTTGCTCTCACATGTGTTATTGGAATGATGGGGGAACCAAGTTTTAATTTGCTACCCCTTCCAGTTTATTTTCGACTTAGCTTCATAAGATTTCCATCTGTTCCCTAAATTCAGAAAATTCCTTTGGTAAAAATAAATTTTATACGGATTAAGAACTTTCATTGTCAATTGACTATTCTGCGGACCTGGAGGCATCTGCAAAATCAGCAATGAGTAGGGCACAGAAGCTTAACCACAAATTTGTGAAGTTAGTTGTGTACAAGGTATAGATCATGAACTGAGCTACTCATCAACTCATGCTGTTGATGGGTCATGTCCATTGACTATGCCAAGCAGAGATGGATACTTCTACAGGTGCAGCAGATTTCAGGATGAATTACAAGGTTCTAGACAAAATTGTAAGTCACAGAAAGGAAACAGTAGCATCCTTTTGGTTTAAACTTGCTCCAGTCACATCATGTGATGTAGAGAGAAGTTTTTCAAATGCAGAACATGTCTGAAGGAGAACAGAACATTGTTTACGTTTGAAACCTTCTAAATCTACACGTTTACATTTCAAACCTTCTAAATCTATACCTACTGTTGTTCATGGTAACAAGCCATATGCACAGACATAATGTAGTATTGTTACAAAGAATTAGCTTTTTATTTACTGTGCACATTGCAAATATTAATGATTCTTTTGTTTATAGTAGTAGTAGCAGCAGTAGTAATATTTATTCAGAGCTTAAAAAAATTACATTTTTAGGGCTTTGTTCAAGAAAAAACAAATAAAAATTACAAGAACACATACAGTAAAATCCTATTCCTAACTAAAATTGTACAACATACAATTATTTTCATGGTTAGAAACTATAAATTAATTACATTAACTATCATGTTTTACATAATCACATTTCCAAGAACTCTGCAACTGTATAAAATGAATGAACTAATAGGAATGACCTAAGGTTTTTTTTTTTTTTTTTAATACATTTAGATCTTTTATGTTTTTAATCATGGTAGGCAGTTTAACCAGAATTATTCCGATGTGTTGGAAAAGATAAGGTTTTTTGTATAATTTATGAATAAATGTGCAATATATTCTATGAAACCATGTCCGTTGTGTAACTATGTTTGATGGAATACCATTGCCAGCGACCTTGGTTGTACGAGTAGTGCATGACTGCATGGCACTCAACCCCCTCCCTATGTTTATGATATGCAGGTGGTGTATAAACCTGTTGCTACAAACCTTATTGTTTTTTTGTTGCTAAACTTCTGGGCTGTAGTAATGAGATAAAAGACTAGACCATTGCTAAATCAAGTGCTTTGATTTCAAGGGAATCAATCTTGAAAAGTAACAGCGAATTTTAAAAATGTGTGGTATTATGCGCTTCATTCCAAAAAAACTTCACAAATGTTCTCGTATTCCATCTGATGAATATTCTGCACTACCATTCTTTCTTTGCTGTGCTGAGAACTACAGTGTAGGTAAGAGACAGAGAATGAAAGAGAGCAGTCTAGAAGCAAATTACTTACACATCACACACAAAATAGAAGTCCCCAGCTTTAACTATCATTATAATACTCTCCTAACTTTCTGATAAAAGATACTGAAAATATACCACCTTACATTTCAGATAGCTTTTAATTATACACATTACTTGATCCTGTGGAACTCCTGTAATTTTTGTTCTTGTATTTATTTTCATTTCTAATGTATGCACACTATACTTGAACATTTTATTTTTCAAGTGCATGAATTATATTAGTCAGCACTGAAATTTCTGCTTCCAAAGTTTGAATGTTTCTAGAGTATTTTTAGCACACAAAAATCAAATTCAAAGCCAGAAAATCCTTGTCTAATGTTCTATTCTATATTATTATTCTAAAATAATAAAGCCATTCTATTAATTTTCATAATGCAATATGAAGAAATAACCTATATACAACATTTGAGTAAAACCATAACAAAGAGGATGATAGCGCAGAGGGTTGGGATGACGTGCAGAACGCAGTTAGTACAATCATGTTAACTCTTTTTCAAACTATTAACATGAAAGGTACTGTAATTTCAGTAGTAAATATTTACAGATTATGAAAATAGGTTTTACTTTTAACACATCTTTCCTTTTATATACAAGCCACTTTACATTATTATAACCAAGGTTAGGATTTTTAGGTACAAATTTCAAATGAAAAAAGGAAGAGAAAACTTGCTCAAATAAGGTAGAAAAAAAAAAGAAGAAGAAGGATAAAAAGGTGCTGGTTTATTCAACTAATTCAACAATTTCTCTTTCCTCTATTCTAATTTATTGAATAACAAACAAGTACATCTCTACATATTTAAGTAAGTCTGTTTCTATTAGGAGATAGAATGGCATTGCAGATGCTAAAGCTTCTTTCGACATCCACAGAAACCAGTGGGGCAAATCTTGTATTCACTCAGAATGGCAATTCTACAGATGTGGTGAAATCCTCAACATCTGGATTCTTCTGAAGAGTAAACTCATGTTTGTCTTTGGCAAAGCCATCTAACTGCTCCCTCATGGAAGTAACAATATCCCACTGTTTTTCCTTTTCCAAACCTTGTTCTTCTAATAGTTTAATAGCTGCAGTTATGTACTTGTAACTATAGACACAATATAGTTGTCTACAAATTATGTATTTTCCTCGGTAACATAAGTTGCTGTGCCTTGAAAATTGCTTCCATGTCAGCTCGATCCAAAGAAAGCACAAACTCCTTAATTTTGTTAAAATTCTCACACAATACAGCAGCACACTCGATCCAAGATCCCCAGGGAGTAATGGCCAGGAAATTTAGAAGGAGCAGGCCACAGGTTTCCTTGTAGTCCACAACACAAATCAGAGCTTTCAGTAGAATCTTCTTCAGGGCAGAGATGAACTGATTTGTAAAGTCGTATTCATTCCTTACCCTATGAAGGGCAAGAACCAAGCATGTCACATGCTTCAACTTAGGAAATAAAGGTTTCAATTGGTTAACAGCTGAAACCATGTATGGAGCCTGGTCCGTAACCACAAGAAGTAGTTTTTCTTGATACCAACAGGCCAGAGCTTGTGACAAAAGTCCATAATTGATTACAGTACTGTACATTGGCCACATCACAATCAGATACTTTCTCCTTGATTCTTTGTATGGTTTCTTGGTAAATATGCTCCATGTAGTTTTTCCTTAAAGTACTCTCATTTGGCATTAACATCTTTGTGTATTTTTCAAGAAATCTCTTGAAGGCTGGATGGTTCACCTTATTGAGAGAAGTTCCTGCTTGTGGAAGAGCTGCACAGAACTCAATGTTGATTTCCTTAAAATTTTGGCTTTTTGAAGAACTTTGTTGACTGCATTTCATAATAGAGGATGCAGCAATTTGTCTGCCTAAAGAATCTTGTTCATTTGATGCTTAGAGCTGGAACTATGCTGTTTGATGTGATCTCGCTGGTGTTTTTCATCTAACGAAATTTCTGAATTGCATATAGTACATCGAATAACAGTTCCATCTGTGTCTACGAAATCTTGTTTGAATTCCTGAGCCAGAATAATAAGTCGAGCACCAGACACCTTTGGCAAGGTAAAATCTAGTAATACACTCGTTTAGTAATGTAACAAAGGACTAACACCAGTTCACTTGCCAACTCAATGTGACTGTTACACAACTCATTCACTTGCTGTCCACATCCTCATATATCACTGTGACAATTACCAGAATGTTCTCATTCATGCTGGAACTGCAGTCTCAGCAATTTCTAATAGCTTTGAGCAGAACAGGCTGAACTGTGGTTGAGTGGTTAGACTGCCTGGCTCTCACCAAGGCAGCCCAGGTTCGATCCCAGGCAACTGCAAAGTGAGATTTTATGGTGGACAACACGGCACTGAGGCAGGTTTTCTTCAGGATCTCGTTTCCCCATCCATCTCACTCTACCAGTGCTTCATCTTCATCTCATGTATCATCAGTGTCACCGCCTGCAGTGCCATATATAGCAAAAGCGGACATTAAACACTACACATTTCATTACATTTCGAGCAGAACCCAGAGTCAATTCTTGGAACCATGTGTGTACAGTTACTGTTGTCTCTGCATGATCTTGTAATCCATGCAAACAGATGACGTCATTCACAGTAAAAAGCTCACATTCATGAACTGTGAAATTAAAAGGATAAAATGATATACCATGTTTTGAGCAATTGTCAGTTGCATTATTGCGGGCTGCTTTGTAGCGGTAGAGCAAGAGAAAAAGGATTTGTCATACAGAATTATTTTCCATAGTTGTAGGTGTGCTTTCAACTTCTGCACAGCGTTTACTGAAAGAGTTAGGCTTTCTCTTCATATGTTCACAGCAAGCTGAGGAGGTGTTAATTAAAAGTTAAATATTTTATATTGATTAAAATTATATAGAGTAAAATGGAAGGAAACTTATAAGAAAAAAGGGGGAAAGGGGGATTATGGGCATGGTTGGGGGAAAAAGGGATAAAGGTACCCAAAAAGGGAAAAAGGTGCATGAAAAAAATGCAACTAGAAACGAAACCACGCTGTGGTATCTTCCCAAAGAGCTTAAATTTACCCTAATAAAAAAGGTGTGCACCTAAAAATCCTAACCCTGATAATAACACATTTAACCATCTTTATTAACAGAATGTCCAAAACGATTGATTAAATAACAATGAATGGCAGACACATCTATCAGATGAGTAAAAACATATTACAGTAACTCACACAAGCAATGAAGGGTTAAATATATATTAAAAAAAAAAAGTATAATAGAGATAAATGGATTGAAAATTCGAGTTCAGCACACTGGGTGGTATGAATAATGTCGAGCCGAGACTTAAAAGTCAAATTCAACTCAATTAGATATGCATGAAAACATGTAACCAGAGCTTTGGCTGTGTCCATGAATCTAACATAAGATAGGCTCAGCCAATGAGAAGGTGGGAGTTCATTTGAATAAAAAGCAACTCTCACTTGCATCTTGGAATCAAGAGTGGAGGTTTTCTGAGGTATCTCAACAGGTGACACTGGTTGTGAATAGAAGGATGCAGATATAGCATGAATGTGTGACAGAAGAAAACTGTATAAATTACATACAGAAAGTCCCATAGAAGATTATAAGTCACTTTACAAGTTTAATGTAGGAAATGACAAATGGATGACAAATAATTTCCTTGCTGAATATCAAGTAAAATCTGGTGTGCACTCACATGACTTTCTCTACTCACTCTTGTATTAAACATTCTTACAAATGCATATTCCCCTATTTACTTCATGTTAATTGAGATAAATGTTTGTAAAAATGGTTTGACTACACAAGTACAACTGAAATAGGAAAATACAGTAGTATTAAGCAACAGTGAAATCCTTTAGAGCAGTCACTATGTACTGAAGTTGAAATTCCATCCTCTCTGCAAGGCCAGGACATAATGAAATGAATGACATCTTCCTGTTTGAGAAAAGTATAAGTATTTGAAAATTCAAATAAAAAAGAATAAAATCTTGAAAATGGTAAACTCCACAAATAAAAATGTATTTGGCATAATTTGTGTGCTTTAACAGATTAAATTTTTAGTGTAGCCAGATTTTGTCTCTCTCTTGTGGTTTACTAGTTAGAGAAAAGTCAACCAGAGTGAAGAGGACTTCAGAGGGATTTGCCAGAGAATTCAAGATATACATTTCATTTGTGGGCGCCGGGGTAGCGCGGTGGTTTCGTTCGCAGCTCCCGTTCAAAGGGTCCCGAGTTCGATTCCCGGCTCTGGGGTTGGCGATTTTAAGTCGGCCCTATCCACGCCTTCACCTCTGTCTAGCACACGTGAAGTATCCCCTATGCCCAACGTGGTTCGGAGTCCACGGTAAAAACTGTAGGTCCTCTCACCTCACCGCCATCTTCACTATCACCCTATCATCGGAGGTAATGGACACCGCCCTCTGGGTGCCTCCACCTGAGAAATGGGTCCGGTCATCACTTGGTGGGGTGAGGTTACCCCGAAGGCCAAGGTTGCCATGTGGGGAGTGTTAGTAACTAACATTTCATTTCTTATGAAAATATCTTAAATACACTCCTGGAAATGGAAATAAGAACACATTGACGCCGGTGTGTCAGACCTACCATACTTGCTCCGGACACTGCGAGAGGGCTGTACAAGCAATGATCACACGCACGGCACAGCGGACACACCAGAAAGCGCGGTGTTGGCCGTCGAATGGCGCTAGCTGCGCAGAGTTTGGGCACCGCCGCCGTCAGTGTCAGCTAGTTTGCCGTGGCATACGGAGCTCCATCGCAGTCTTTAACACTGGTAGCATGCCGCGGCAGCGTGGACGTGAACCCTATGTGCAGTAGACGGACTTTGAATGAGGGCGTATGGTGGGCATGCGGGAGGCCAGGTGGACGTACCGCCGAATTGCTCAACACGTGGGGCGTGGGGTCTCCACAGTACATCGATGTTGTCGCCAGTGGTCGGCGGAAGGTGTACGTGCCCGTCGACTTGGGACCGGACCGCAGCGACGTACGGATGGACGCCAAGACCGTCGGATCCTACGCAGTGCCGTAGGGGACCGCACCGCCACTTCCCAGCAAATTAGGGACACTGTTGCTCCTGGGGTATCGGCGAGGACCATTCGCAACCGTCTCCATGAAGGTACGCTACGGTCCCGCGCACTGTTAGGCCATCTTCCGTTCACGCCCCAACATCGTGCAGCCCGCCTCCAGTGGTGTCGCGACAGGCGTGAATGGAGGGACGAATGGAGACGTGTCGTGTTCAGTGATGAGAGTCGCTTCTGCCTTGGTGCCAATGATGGTCGTATTCGTGTTTGGCGCCGTGCAGGTGAGCGCCACAATCAGGACTGCATACGAGCGAGGCACACAGGGTCAACACCCGGCATTATGCTGTGGGGAGCGATCTCCTGCACTGGCCGTACACCTCTGGTGATCGTCGAGGGGACACTGAATAGTGCACGGTACATCCAAACCGTCATCGAACCCATCGTTCTACCATTCCTAGACCGGCAAGGGAACTTGCTGTTCCAACAGGACAATGCATGTCCGCATGTATCCCGTGCCACCCAACGTGCTCTAGAAGGTGTAAGTCAACTACCCTGACCAGCAAGATCTCCGGATCTGTCCCCCATTGAGCATGTTTGGGACTGGATGAAACGTCGTCTCACGCGGTCTGCACGACCAGCACGAA
Source organism: Mantis religiosa (assembly GCA_030765055.1). NCBI lineage: Eukaryota > Metazoa > Arthropoda > Insecta > Mantodea > Mantidae > Mantis > Mantis religiosa. Next base: position 311,395,423 of record CM060950.1, read on the forward strand.
CGCTGGTCCAACTGAGGCGCCAGCTGGAAATGGCATGGCAAGCCGTTCCACAGGACTACATCCAGCATCTCTACGATCGTCTCCATGGGAGAATAGCAGCCTACATTGCTGCGAAAGGTGGATATACACGGTACTAGTTCCGACATTGTGCATGCTCTGTTGCCTGTGTCTATGTGCTTATGGTTCTGTCAGTGTGATCATGTGATGTATCTGACCCCAGGAATGTGTCAATAAAGTTTCTCCTTCCTGGGACAATGAGTTCACGGTGTTCTTATTTCAATTTCCAGGAGTGTATATGGTATTTTAATAAAAATCATTACATCTATTTCTCAAAAAACAAACAATTTCTGAAAAATGTTCCTTATAAAGCGTAGTTTGGGGTAGGAGATTTACTTGTAAATTTTTGTATTCGATCCCTGGAAACTGCTGAACTTAGATAACCAAGTCTTTTTGTTTTTGAGTTACGCTGCTCACAGACCATCTTCTATTTTATTTATTCAGGGAAAACCTCAAAATGTGTATTTACAGTGATGCCTCAGTATTGAATTTTTGGGTGGAATGCAATACCTTCTCTACTAGTACATATGTGGGAGACAAAGTAAAAAATGAGATAGCATCAGATTTACATCAGTAAGACCAAACGTAATTTAGAAACCAGGGTGAAGGAACATTTCAGAAATATTAAATATAAACAGATTGATAAGTCAGCAGTGGCAAATCATTTTTCATGACAGCACATTGGCCATGGTAGCTCAATGGGTAACAGCAATTGGACAGAAACCAGGAGATCTATGTTTCAAATCCCGGTCATGGCATTGAATTTTTCAGTTTGACTCTATCTATCCAAAACCTTAGCCTATCCACGGCTAGTGTGAAGGAATGATTAATTTCCATCAATTAACTTAAAATAATAAGAGTTTAACAATGAAGCCTAGGACTTAAGTACTTACAATAGTAAGTCACCACACTGTACCTCAAATGCGAGAGCCCCTAGTGGTTTACGGGGAAAATTGGATAATTTAATGTCACAACGGTACGTTAGCCATGGTAGCTCAATGGTTAAGAGCAGCCAGACGGAAACCAGAATCCACGGTTCAAACCCTGCTATGGCATTGAATGATTCAGCTTGACTAGACTTTCCATATTTTCATAGGCGCTGGAAACAGTGGATTAAATTTCTATTTCTGTTGCTGATGTGCAAAATTCACAAGAAGATTGCTATGGACTTCCTTGGGCTATTGACTGTATCCACATATTAAAAAACTTAGTGTACATAAGGATGAATATAGCAACAGAAAAGGTTCTGAAGTATTAATGTTCAACATGGTCACTTATAATGCAGTAGAATATTTCACCAGTGTCAATGTTATATGGCCTGGATCTGTACACAACCCTAGAGCTGAAACTAAGATACTGTCATCCGAACATCGGAATTCCCGATAGAACCAGCTGGCAGGTAGGGGCAGACGGGAAGCATTCAGGCCACGCCTAACCATTTATCTGTGTAGCGCTCACAGGAGGGGGGGATGGTTAGAGGAGCGGCACGAGCCCTGTACCGTCTCTTTCCCCTCCCCCTGACGTCTGGAACCATCAGGATGATCTTCCGAGCCGCGAAGCTTCCAGAAACAGCGATCTTCCTATATAAGGGCTGCAGTGGACGAGTCATTTCAGTTCTTGGCGAGCAGCCGTGAAGAGCGCCGTGCTAGCGAACAGACTGGAAGACTGCGTACATGTATCAGAGGAGTTGTACGTAATTGTGAGTGTGGAGTGGACCTGTGACAGATGAACTGGTGGATTGTAATTGTGTGCGTTACATAATTCTATGTAATCGGCAAGTGTTCCAACTGTAATTTGGTGGAAATAAAGAACATTTTGAGTTTGTGCAATTGTCCTTAAAATTTCATGAACCCACAAAGTCACAATACTTTTACACTGATGGCAGCATAACATATTGATGCTCTATTAATTGATGATAGAGATTATGGACTAGTACCTTCGCCTATGTTGCTTTTCCAGAGCAGAGGGCTTACATCAGCACTGAAAAGGAGTTATACAAAGACATTTCTAACAAATGAGAGTTATAAAAAAACATTTCTAACAAATGAAACAAGACGTTCCTATACTTCAAAGCAAGATTTGCCTAATCACTGAAACAATACCAAGTGCAATCTTAAGTTGCTTCATACTTCACAATGCAGTCAAAAAACCTGTTTTAGTTTTAAGCCTTGTTTTCATAGGTAGAGTCAGACTGAAAAATTCAATGCCATAGCCAGGATTTGAACCACAGATCCTCCGGCCTCTGCCCAGCTGCTCTTAACCATTGAGCTACCATGGCAACATGGCATTAAATTCTCCAACCAACTCATATTTGTTTTACAAATCTTGGCTATAGCATTGAATTTTTCAGCTGAGTCTACGTGTTCAAATGTCGTCATACATACAGCTAGTGTGGAAGAACAATTAATCTGCATTAATTAACCTAGTACTTCTTTTCTGATTTTGCACTTTCTTCGCAATCTGCTGCTGAATGAGTGTTAGGTGCATTTCAGTTAAAACCTGGCACTTTTGTTTCTTAACATTCATTATGCCTCAGAAAACAGGATAGGATATCTTGTCATCAAATTTAGAAATTCCAAATGGAATTCAGGATTTTTGGAAGAGTCCATTTCAAGAGTGCTGAATCTTCAGCAATTAAGCACACAACTTGCACAAGAACTGTGAGTGATAAACCATGACCTACCATTTTAAGTCAACATTATTATCAAATTGACAATTCAGTTGTTTGGGTTAAGTTATCAGACACTCAATGCACATGAGCTGACAGAATCATGATATTTAACCCAATAAGAAGCTTTATTCACACCATAAGCAAGGTGATATTATTTCACTACCATTCCAATAACATGCTTCACTTTGTAGTCAACTCACATTTTTATTCACATCATCCATTGAGATTATATACAATTACTTTATTTGCTTTAGACAACAATCACAGAGTGGAAATTTGTAAGGTAATGCTATTGACTTATAAGCCCCAACCGGCCCTTACAATGTAATTGTTATCAGGGAACCATTGGTCAGTAGTGATTACTGGCCCATTCTCTCATAACACCAGAGCTGGCACACTTCAGCAGTCCAGTGTAATATAATAGTTCAATAGTTCTGTAGTATTCAATTGGATAATTACTGATTAACTGAATGAAAATCTGATAAATAAAGGGTTTTTATCATCATGTGGTAATTTGTAACACAACTGCCCTATGTTCTTAGTATAAATTAACACTAATGGTACATTATTCTCTTATTCCTTTAATGCAAATTTAATTTTCTACAGGTACAGTATATAACAATAAATATCACTGGTCAACGAAATTTCAGATGTTTAATGTTAAAAGAAATATAGATGGTGATTCTTACTGACTTTTGTGTCTGATTACAAATCTTTTTGCAGAACTTTTCCATCACCCATAGTTTTTGAATAATTGCATTAATAAGATTTTGGGTAATTACACAGTTAATATGTGTAAAACCTTATCTTGAACACCTTCTAAGTATGCATGATTGGAGGAATTTAGTAACCGTGACGTCAAAATTGTAAAAACTATTTGTAGTCGGTTTATTGACACTTTGTCACATTTTTATATTATTGAGGGACTAGTTTCAGAAGCCATCACTTCCAGTTTCAACCTTGGAAGCGATGGCTTCCGAAACTATTTTGAATTTACTTTGCTTGTGGCACATCTCTCGAGTGTCCAGAAGTAGTCTGCCAACATGTTTCGAATCCATTTTCCATGGCAATGTCTTTCCATTTCAGCAATATCCTGATGGAAACACTTGCCATGTTCATCGCTGAGAGCATTAAGGTTCTCAATAAAGAATTCAAACATGTCCAATGTGTGTATTTTCAAGGATATGTTACGTCCCATGACTTGTAGTTCTCAATCAGCTCACTGACAAGTTGTGCGTAATGTTCAGACCTGTTTCCAAGAAAGTTTATGACAATGGTTTTGAAAGAGAACCATGCAGCTTGTGTTTGCATATTTAAAAGGCTTTCAAACTACAAATCTTTCATAAGTTCTCTTGGGCCAACAAATATCCCCTCTTTTAGTTTCACTTCACTGATCTTTGGAAACTTAGTTTTCGGAACAGAAATGCACTCACATTGTTATCCACTGCTTTGACAAAGTTCTTAAACAAACCTAGTTTGATGTGTAATGGAGGCATTAAGATTTTGTCAGCACTTACAAGTGGTTGATGAACAACATTTGCCTATCCTGGATTTAATGACTTTCTCTTTGGCCAACTTTTTTAAACATAATGATTGCGTTTGTCTTGACTATACCACATGCAAAAGAAATAGCAACATTTTGTATAATGAAGTTGCAATCCAAGTAAGATAGTTATCGCTTTAAAATATGCACATATCTGCCATGAGTAGCCATCATATCGGATATTGGATAACACGAGTTGCATGTTCATATAACTCTTCTTCATATCAACTGCATGGGCTATAGGAATGGATGAAAACTTGTTTCCATTATGTAGTAAGACTCCTTTCAAGCTTGTTTTTGAAGAATCAATGAACAAACGCCAATCTTCAGACTTATGTTGAACACCCAGGGACATAATCAAAGAATCGACATCATTACACAAAAACTGGGTCCTCCTGTTTAGAAAATAAATGCTCAAATTCCTTTTGGTATTGATGAAAAGAACTTATTTTGGTGCCATCCTACCTTTTAATCTTGAAGCAAGAAACTTGACTTTACTTTTAGAGAGCCCGAGATTATGAACCAAATCATTTAGATCCTTCTTGATTAATAAGCATGGGTCGTTTATGGTAAATCCTTCCACAAAATCTGGATCACTTTGTTGTAATTTGCTAATGTCACCAACACTTTCAAAATATTCAGTCACATTACTGTCGTCTGGTGGAGTTGGTATGAGAAGGCCTGGTCCATGAGGTAAAGGTCGAATTGCTCATTCTAAAGAGGGAAATTTAACAATATATTTGGACTTGGAACTTATTCCAGATATATTTGTCAAGCAGAAGTAGCAGTCTGTTATATGATCCTTAGGTTCCTACCATATCACAGGAACTGCAAAAGGCATATGATGGGACTCTTTTAAACAGCTGGTTAATAGTGTTACACATTTGGCACAACAGATTTCCAGAGCCCAAAACTTATTCTCATCTATTTTATTGTCAAAATAATACTCATAAGCTCTTTTAATTTGAGGAGTCAAATTTCACCTTTGCGCTTGAGTTCACCACAAATGTAACAAAAATTGTTTTTATCATTTACACTTTGCGAGACATTATCCTCCTAATTCCCAATGCTTAAGAAAACACACTATTAATAACACTACCCTTGTTAATTTACAACTGAGAACACGCAGGATTAGCTTCTATAAGCTTCTACTCCTTTGGCAACTATGCAGGACAGTTTCCGTCTGTAACAAACCTTCCTTGTCTCCTGTTGGGGTAAACATTTACCTGGGTGAGAAAAGCATAGTTTTGAGAGGAGAGGCTGATTGTTGAACAATTGCCTAAAGCAGATGTCATTTGTTGACATTTGTTGGCCTAATAAAGTAAAAATACTTTCTTTTAATCAGCACATTTACCGCCCTATGCTAATAATCATAACAGATTAATTTTTTAATATTACAAAAAAAAATTGTGGTTGATGAAACATTTCTAACTTCATTTCTGGATTTGGCAGATGTGAATACGTAAGAATCAGCAGAAATTATTTATTTAATATTTTCATTATTTACCATTGTATTCTATGTTACACACTCTGAGACAGAATATATGCACAGCTTTTACATATTTTCTATTAAACAAACCATGGTATTGATCAGAGGTCGGGAATTCAATGTGGAGAGATATCATTGTCACCATCCCACTCCACTTTTTGTGCACATGAAAAACAGTGTCTGCCTGTTCACTTCTGCATAGCCAGAGACAAGATTTTGTAGTGACTATTATTTATAAAATTTGCATTAATAATTTTAATTGGTGGAGTTTTGTGGTGAATATTTTACCATAAATTCACATTAATTTTGTGCACATTTTTGGGAAGAATTAATGAGTAATGACATGGCTAAAATGAAAAGTAACAGGTAACTAGAGTAACACAACTGTTAAAACCCCTTTTTTCCAAATTAAGATATTTTATTTGAAATCACCAGACATTAGAAACATGAATAAACTCAAATATCACACATTAGACATCGCCAAACTGCAGTATACAACAAGTTGTGATATTTTCGCTTTTCATACTTCTTTATCACAACTAAGTTATATGTAGAGAGAAATCTCTCACTGTCAGCATTTGACATTGTCAACCAAAAAAATTGAAGGGACTTTTCACAGAAATTGCTGTAAGAATCAAGCTTTTGCCTTCAATGCAAGAGTACTGTTACTACACCTAATCTGTTACCATTACCACCATGGTTTTGTTGTTTAACAATGTCAAAAAGCTCTTTGTATCAAATAAAATAACATCAGAATCACAAGTAGTACCACTGGTTTTAAATGCATTTAGTTGCACTCACGTATGGCCTCCACTTTTAAACATTAACTTGCTTTAAGGGGAGGCATCGGTGAAATTTCATAAAAAGTGACAAAAAACGACATTTTCCATTCCTTGCCTTACAATTATGTTTTAAACATTGTAGTTTCAGAATCTGCGGTCAGTTACGCCCTGCGCCATTTAAAGAACCGCTATGTCATTATTTAAATGCCCATGTGCGGGTGGGCGTGGCCATTTATATTGCCTTTGTTAGCGTGTCACAAAGAAATTGATGAAATTCTTACGTTTAAACTATGCGGTTTGATTCCATACACAGTGGCAATGTGCAGAGACATCTTCTGGATGTTTGTGAAAGCTACTGAAGAGTTCTGCTCAGCTTCTGCCAGTTGGTTCCTACTTTTGAAAGTAAACAAACATTTCCACATGTAGTGTTTGTGATATATAATTCATACCAGGTTAGGTTAGCAGGACAGTGGCTATTTCAAAGGAAAATTTAGTTAAACTTTCAGGTTTGCTAGTCATAATAGTAAGTAATGATACTAGAATGCTCTGCTTGAGGTAAATGTTAAGTGAAAACATTATAGCCCAAGAGTTACCAGTGATTCTAGTAGGTCACCTTTTAATGTAAATGGAAGAATTGTTGATGCATTTCTGGACCTTGGTAAGGGTCATATTTCTATGCAGACATTTTGTATGACCATGGGTATGAACTGCATGAACTATTGTACATACAATTTTCATCTCTTAGATAAAAATAAAAAGATTAGTTAGTACTATTGTATTGGAGAGTTGCATCAAAGGAGAAACACAGAATGCCAATGAAAGTTTGCATGGAGTAAATGTCACAAAGAAGTTTTTGTATCAAGAAAGAAATTGCAAATTGTAGCGACTGCAGCTGTTAGTGAATTTAATATGGGTTATAAAGATAGACTTAAAGTTAAGGAAAAGTTGCAGCAAGCAAAGTAAGTCCTTTTGAAAGCAATGAGTCGGTAATTCAAAAGCAAACATCATTAAAAAAATTTAAATTTTTATTTTATATAAAAATTTAATATATTCACACATAAAAATATTTAATTTAAGTGATGTTTGTTTTTGAATTACCGACTCATTACTTTAAAATGTTAAATACATCACTGTTTCTAACCTTTTGCTTCAAATAATAGTAAGTCCTGTTAGCAAGAAAATTAGCATTATTAGGGATAGGTGAAAGCTAAAACAAAGTGCTTAAAGTTCTTTGAGCAAATATAAATATGCCAGGAAGCAGTTAAAAATACTAAATTAAAACAAGAAGAGGATAATAAACTAGCTGAGTGGTCTTCATATAGTGCAGGAGGGTTTTGAAACAGAAAAAATGTTATTTATATTTAGAGCTTCTAACTAGATTATTGTGTCCAATTTTTAGCATTTTTTTAATACTGCTAATTCTTCAAACACTGAAGTTTTCCATGAATTTCTTTAAGTTTTGCATTTATGTATATTCCTAGATAAGTTTTCAATAAAAATTGGTACCATTATGGCTGTATATAAAAAACTTAATAATAATTGGTATTGAAAACAGAAAATTGACAAAAATTCAAGAAATTTTTTATCATATTCCTTAAAATTTCTCCTTCAGAAACATTAGAGATGCGCAAATAAATATATAGTTTTGTAACTATTATCTAAATGAACCATAATCCAAAGTTTCAATCATTTATACCAAAAGTTGTAGAGATTGTAACATGTTTCCTAATATTTGAGTTTGATTTATGAGTCACTATGTTTACACTCAAACTTCACTTACTTGTATAATTGAAACGTTTTCAAGATCATTCTATCTCATCCTCAGCTGTTTGGTGACTAAATGAACCTTCCTCTTCTTCCGCTACTACGGAGCTCCGATCACTCTCCATCTGGTGTTAGGGGCACTAAGTTTTAATACTTCATTTAATGCCGGGATTTCAAAATTTATAACTTTATCACGGTTTTTGTTTATGAATATTTTTTCCCAAATATCCAATTCTATGGGTGTACCTAAAGATTTTAACAGTTTAATGTTGTGGCCAATGTTGTGGTTTTCTGTCCAAAAATGGCGTGAAACTGCAGATTTTTCTGTTTGTTTCAACTTAATGTTCCTCTGGTGTTCTTTTTGCCTGGTTAACAAGTTTCTATTAGTTTTTCCTATGTAGCTTTTTTCACAGGTTTCACAATTAATCTGATAAATTCCTGATTTCAAATTGTTGGGGATTGTATTTTTCAGTGGTTTATTTAGCAGGTTCCTCAGACTGAATTTGTTTTGGGGTGCTAGTTTTATGTTGTCTTTTGAAGATTCGTTCAAATTTTCTAAAAGCCCATGGATGGTAGGTGAATTTTCTATATTACCAATTTGTGTTTTTAAGTGGTGTGAGAGTGGTATTTTTTTATATTATCTTCAGTTTATCTTTTCTCTTCATCATGTTCCTTATGATGGCTGGGTTGAATCCATTTAATACCGCTATGTCTTTTATGAGTTGTTGTTCTTTCAAAAATTCATCCTTACTCAGTGGGATGTTGTATAGCCGGTGAATTAGACTTCTAAAGGCAGCTAGTTTATGTGAAACTGGGTTGTATTCATTTTTCTTTATATAATTATCTATGTGTGTGGGCTTCCTGTATATTCCAAAATCTACACCATGACGATTTCTAGTTATCTTGAGGTCCAAAAAAGGGTAGGGTGTTGTCTCTTTCTACTTCCATAGTAAATTGGATGTGATTATCTTGCAGGTTTAGTAATTTTAGAGAATCCTCTAAGTTTTTCCGGAATGATAGCAAAAACATCATCAACATATCTCTGCCAAAATTTATAAATCTGTGGGAAGGCCTTTACTATGTGTGTTTCAAAATAGCTCATGTATAGGTCTGCTAAAATAGGTGAAAGTGGGCTCCCCATAGCTAATCCTTTTGATTGTCTGTAGAATTTTTGGTTAAACATGAAGTAATTATTCCTTATGCATAAATCTGTAAGATTGATAATGTCATCTATTTCTCTGGGGTCCGTTGTAGTCTGGGTTAGCCATTTTTTGAGGAATGTAGGTATGTTTTCTACTGGAATGCTTGTAAAAAGTGCCTTAACGTCAAAAGAAACTAGTATGTGATTTTCCGGGATGTTGTACTTCTGTAGGTGATTTATCAATTCTAAGGAGTTTTTTATTCCCAGACTTTGAAATTTGTCATATGATTTTAATTTTCTTACTAACCACTTTGCAATGTGGTATGTAGGTGAATTGATGCCATTGATGATGGGTCTCATGCTGTTGTCTTGTTTGTGGATTTTTGGCAGACAGTACAACCTTGGTAGTGTGGGGTTGGAAGATTTTAAGTTGTACTTTTCAGATGTACTTAATGTTTTTGTAATTGATAAAGCTTTATTAACAGAAGTGATACTTTTGGATAATGGATTTTTTGGAATTATTTCATATTCTGGACTGTCTAACATAAGGTTTACTCTCTGAATATAGTCTTCTGTCTCCATAATTACTAGAGAATTACCTTTGTCGGCTTTTAGGTATACCACAGGCTTCCTATTTAAATTTCTTATTGTTTTGTTGTAAGTATTATTGTATATTGGGGATAACTGCTTTATTATATCCAGACATTCAATTTTGGCTTTGGTTAAGTTTTCATTTTTTAGGTTATGTGTGGCTATTTCCATGTCGGCGATAAAATCGTCTTTATTATTTGAGACATTGACACACGTATTGAAACCTTTCTGGAGTAATCTAATTTCATCGGTTATAAACTTTTTTTGCGATAGGTTTATTACGTTAATTTGTTCTTTAAAATCCCAGTGTTTTGGCTGATGAGGGTGTTCCAGTTGCCATTCTTTTAACAGTTTGAATTTATTCTTAAGTCTTTCGTTTTTCTTAATCATTAATATGTTTAATTTTTCGTGAACCTGCATTTCCAAAATTTTGCCAAATGTGTATTCCTAACTGTTTGGTTAGTTCTAGATGTAGGCTGTATAATTCCAGGTCTATTTTATTTATGTAGCTGTAATTATCGAATGATCTTGAAAACGTTTCAATTATACAACAACAAGTAAGTGAAGTTTGAGAGTAAAGATTAAACTGTTAAAATCTTTAGGTACACCCATAGAATTGGATATTTGGGAAAAAATATTCATAAACAAAAACCGTGATAAAGTTATAAATTTTGAAATCCCGGCATTAAATGAAGTATTAAAACTTAGTGCCCTTAACACCAGATGGCAGAGTGATCGGAGCTCCGTAGTAGCGGAAGAAGAGGAAGGTTCATTTAGTCACCAAACAGCTGAGGATGATCGAATGATCTTGAAAACGTTTCAATTATACAACAACAAGTAAGTGAAGTTTGAGTGTAAACATACTGACTCATAAATCAAACTCAAATATGAAGAATAATTCACTGTTAATAAAGCTTCTACTTTTAATATTTATGACGTTTGGTATCACAAACCAAAGAAGCAACTTGGCAACTGAAGAAAATGTAGACGAGGTAGGATGCATGTTTACGAACTTTAATACGGAATTATGCTACAAAAAGAAAGACTTAAAAAAATACTTAAAATTGCAGACAAAAAGAAGATACGCAACGGCGGACATTAAATTCCTAAAACTTTGCCTCAGACACAATATAACGCCAACTTTTGTAAAGCAAACGGTCAAACACAATAGTAATCACAGAAGACAAAAACTGGTGGAAAAATACGTGAAAAAACTGGAAATTTCAAAACATTACAGCTACATAAATAAAATAGACCTGGAATTATACAGCCTACATCTAGAACTAACCAAACAATTAGGAATACACATTTGGCAAAATTTCGAAATGCAGGTTCACGAAAAATTAAACATATTAATGATTAAGAAAAACGAAAGACTTAAGAATAAATTCAAACTGTTAAAAGAACGGCAACTGGAACACCCTCATCAGCCAAAACACCGGGATTTTAAAGAACAAGTTAACGTAATAAACCTATCGCAAAAAAGGTTTACAACCGATGAAATTAGATTACTCCAGAAAGGTTTCAATACGTGTGTCAACGTCTCAAATAATAAAGACGATTTTATCGCCGACATGGAAATAGCCACACATAACCTAAAAAATGAAAACTTAACCAAAGCCAAAATTGAATGTCTGGATATAATAAAGCAGTTATCCCCAATATACAATAAAACTTACAACAAAACAATAAGAAATTTAAATAGGAAGCCTGTGGTATACCTAAAAGCCGACAAAGGTAATTCTCTAGTAATTATGGAGACAGAAGACTATATTCAGAGAGTAAACCTTATGGATAGAGTCAACATGAAAAATTCAATGCCATGGCCGGGATTTGAACCACGGATCTCCTGGTTTCCGTCCAGTCGCTCTTAACCTTTGAGCTACCATGGCCAACGTGCCTTCCTGACATTAAATTCTCCAGTTGACTCATATTTCCCCGGTAGACCACTACGGGCTCTCGCATCCGAGATACACCGTTTGACTTACTATTGTAAGTACTTAAGTCCCAGGCTTCATCATTTAACTCTTACTATTTTAGTTAATTGATGGCATTGAATTTTTCATGTTGACTCTATCCATCAAATATCTTAGCCTATACACGGCTAGTGTGGAGAAATGATTAATTTCCATCAATTAACTAAAAAAAAAAAAAAAAAAAAAGTAAACCTTATGTTAGACAGTCCAGAATATGAAATAATTCCAAAAAATCCATTATCCAAAAGTATCACTTCTGTTAATAAAGCTTTATCAATTACAAAAACATTAAGTACATCTGAAAAGTACAACTTAAAATCTTCCAACCCCACACTACCAAGGTTGTACTGTCTGCCAAAAATCCACAAACAAGACAACAGCATGAGACCCATCATCAATGGCATCAATTCACCTACATACCACATTGCAAAGTGGTTAGTAAGAAAATTAAAATCATATGACAAATTTCAAAGTCTGGGAATAAAAAACTCCTTAGAATTGATAAATCACCTACAGAAGTACAACATCCCGGAAAATCACATACTAGTTTCTTTTGACGTTAAGGCACTTTTTACAAGCATTCCAGTAGAAAACATACCTACATTCCCCAAAAAATGGCTAACCCAGACTACAACGGACCCCAGAGAAATAGATGACATTATCAATCTTACAGATTTATGCATAAGGAATAATTACTTCATGTTTAACCAAAAATTCTACAGACAATCAAAAGGATTAGCTATGGGGAGCCCACTTTCACCTATTTTAGCAGACCTATACATGAGCTATTTTGAAACACACATAGTAAAGGCCTTCCCACAGATTTATAAATTTTGGCAGAGATATGTTGATGATGTTTTTGCTATCATTCCGGAAAAACTTAGAGGATTCTCTAAAATTACTAAACCTGCAAGATAATCACATCCAATTTACTATGGAAGTAGAAAGAGACAACACCCTACCCTTTTTTGGACCTCAAGATAACTAGAAATCGTCATGGTGTAGATTTTGGAATATACAGGAAGCCCACACACATAGATAATTACATAAAGAAAAATGAATACAACCCAGTTTCACATCAACTAGCTGCCTTTAGAAGTCTAATTCACCGGCTATACAACATCCCACTGAGTAAGGATGAATTTTTGAAACAACAACACATAAAAGACATAGCGGTATTAAATGGATTCAACCCAGCCATCATAAGGAACATGATGAAGAGAAAAGAAAAACTGAAGATAATATAAAAAAATACCACTCTCACACCACTTAAAAACACAAATTGGTAATATAGAAAATTCACCTACCATCCATGGGCTTTTAGAAAATTTGAACGAATCTTCAAAAGACTAAACATAAAACTAGCACCCCAAAACAAATTCAGTCTGAGGAACCTGCTAAATAAACCACTGAAAAATACAATCCCCAACAATTTGAAATCAGGAATTTATCAGATTAATTGTGAAACCTGTGAAAAAAGCTACATAAGAAAAACTAAGAGAAACTTCAATATATCGAGATTTAACTGTATTGGAACACCACAATGAAGCGAAAAATCTACGGCTCTTATGCGACTAAAGCTTGATCCAGCGGTGTGGGTAATTCTGGGGTTGCTGCTGCCATCTGTTGATTTAGTGATGAACTTAAATGTGGGATTCTCTTCTGGCGGGATTTCAAAGTTCATAAGTTGGTTTTTATGTTTTTCTATGTATATCCTCTCCCATTTGACGAGTTCACTATGTTTTTGTACGTATTTTAGTAATTCTGTGCTATCTTCAATTTCATGATTTTCAGACCAGAAATGAGCTGCTATTGCGGACTTATCAATATTTTTGTATCTTAAGTGCCTGAAGTGTTCTTTCTTTCTAGTGCCTATGTTTCTTTTTGTCCTCCCTATGTAAATTTTTTCACAGTCTTTACACTTAATCATGTAAATGCCTGACTTTTCCTCTGGTTTTATCTTATAAGTATTATTACTGTGAAGTAGGTTTTTAATGTTGTAATTGTTTTTTGGTGCCAATGTTATATTGTATTTCTTGAATATTTTTTTAAACTTTTTTGTGGCCCAGGGGTGGTAAGTAAATTTAGCAAATCTAATTTCTTGTTTTATTGGTGTGAGAGCTGTGATCTGTTTTAATCTCTTTTGAAGTTTGAATTATTTTAGTTTTTTATCTACAAGGTTTTTTCCATATCCATTTTTAATTGCAGTTTTTAAGATTTGATGGTATTCGTTTTGATATTCTTGCTGGCTGAGAGGTAGATTAAACTAAAACCTCATGACACTTTAGTATCCTTTGATGTCCGCTCCCTCTTCCCTAGCATTCCATTAGACAAACTTTTGATTCAACTGAAAAAATGGCTAAATTCTATAAACCTAGATGCCAATGCAATAGAAGAATATTATAAACAAATTTCAGGACTAGCTATGGGAAGCCCGCTATCACCATTTTTGGCCAATCTATACATGAGCTTTTTCGAAACACATATAACTAAAGCCTTCCCTCATATGTTTAAAACATGGTACAGATACGTAGACGACATCTTTGCAATAGTGCCCTACAAACAAATAGATGATGATTTGAAACTACTCAACCTGCAAGAACCCAGCATACAATTCACAGTTGAAACTGAAGAGGACTGTACTCTACCTTTTTTAGACCTTAAAATCAAAAAAAGCAATGAAAAATTAGAATTTGGTATCCATAGAAAAGCAACACACACAGATAATTACATCAAAGCAAATAGTTTCAACCCAATTCCACACAAACATGCAACCATCAACAGTCTCACACACAGATTAGTAAATCTACCTCTCAGCCAGCAAGAATATCAAAACGAATACCATCAAATCTTAAAAACTGCAATTAAAAATGGATATGGAAAAAACCTTGTAGATAAAAAACTAAAATAATTCAAACTTCAAAAGAGATTAAAACAGATCACAGCTCTCACACCAATAAAACAAGAAATTAGATTTGCTAAATTTACTTACCACCCCTGGGCCACAAAAAAGTTTAAAAAAATATTCAAGAAATACAATATAACATTGGCACCAAAAAACAATTACAACATTAAAAACCTACTTCACAGTAATAATACTGATAAGATAAAACCAGAGGAAAAGTCAGGCATTTACAAGATTAAGTGTAAAGACTGTGAAAAAATTTACATAGGGAGGACAAAAAGAAACATAGGCACTAGAAAGAAAGAACACTTCAGGCACTTAAGATACAAAAATATTGATAAGTCCGCAATAGCAGCTCATTTCTGGTCTGAAAATCATTAATTTGAAGATAGCACAGAATTACTAAAATACGTACAAAAACATAGTGAACTCGTCATATGGGAGAGGATATACATAGAAAAACATAAAAACCAACTTATGAACTTTGAAATCCCGCCAGAAGAGAATCCCACATTTAAGTTCATCACTAAATCAACAGATGGCAGCAGCAACCCCAGAATTACCCACACCGCTGGATCAAGCTTTAGTCGCATAAGAGCCGTAGACGCAAAAGATGATTTGCGAAACATGTCCTCAAAATAGGTACGAAAGTGAAGTAGATATGTAATAAATACGACTCATCTAAAAATTAATAAGAGAAACTTGTTAACCAGGCAAAAAGAACACCAGAGGAACATTAAGTTGAAACAAACAGAAAAATCTGCAGTTTCACACCATTTTTGGATGGAAAACCACAACACTGGCCACAACATTAAACTGCTAAAATCTTTAGGTATACCCATAGAATTGGATATTTGGGAAAAAATATTCATAAACAAAAACCGTGATAAAGTTATAAATTTTGAAATCCCGGCATTAAATGAAGTATTAAAACTTAGTGCCCCTAACACCAGATGGCAGAGTGATCAGAGCTCCGTAGTAGCGGAAGAAGAGGAAGGTTCATTTAGTCACCAAACAGCTGAGGATGAGATCGAATGATCTTGAAAACGTTTCAATTATACAACAAGTAAGTGAAGTTTGAGTGTAAACATAGTGACTCATAAATCAAACTCAAATATGAAGAATAATTCACTGTTAATAATGCTTCTGCTTTTAATATTTATGTTTCCTAATGTAAAGAAATTGCAGTATTTTTTTTTTTTTTTTTTTTTGTAGAGACTGTTGTAGATAGTAAAATTATATAAAAAAAAGAGCCAAAGGTAACCAAATTAAAGAGAAAGAACGTAATAAGATAGTTGTATGGCCTGCATATGATGCATGGGGATTTCAAAGTAAACAAAGTAGGTTAATTTCTATCTAAATCTTTAAATAGAAGGGCTGAACATCACTCTAAACAACACTACCTTTGAATTGCTGAACTATTTTCAATCTGCCAAACTACAATGTAATATGCAAAAAGACCAATATGATGCACTTCAACTTGCTAAAAAAATATGATGGTAATATAAATCTAAAAGTACAGAGTGACATTGTGTCAGAAGTGAAAACACAAATTTTTGGGTATTGTGTTAGATAATCGACTAACTTGGGTTGATATTGAAAACATATGCGGAAAAATTAGTAAATCATTATATCTCTTAAGATATTTTAGCAAGTACAACAATACAAATATCCTATAATTAATATACTATGGATGTATCTATCCATATCTGATCTATGGAATAGAAATATGGGGTTCAGCAGCCAAAACACACATGGATAAACTGCTTATTTACCAGAAAAAGTGTGTTAGGGTCATGTATAATCTAAAAGCAAGAGAATCTTGCAGGGATACCTTTATAAATAAAAAAGTAATCACCATCTACAATCTGTATGCTTATACAGCTTTAATGTTTATTGTGGACAAGTGTAATCCAGTTAAAAACAATCAGAACACCAGAACCAATATGAATTACTATAGAGATTGTGTAATTAAAACTGTCTCTCAAAAGGATGTACATATACTAGGAATTAAGCTTTACAATAAACTGCCATCTGATATTAAATCAATAGCTAGCATCTCAAAACGGCAGTTTAAATGGAAGTTAAAGGTTTTCCTCATAAATAAATGTTTATATAACTTAAATGAATTATGACATTGCAGCTTTAATTATACTTGAAATTGATAAATTCATTAAGCTGATTAAGGGATCATGTGTAGAATTAGTTTCTAATGCTGTAATTGACTCTGTCAATTAGATTCTAACGTTGTAGAATTGACTATGTACAAGTAGTATTTAATGATGAAAAATTGACTATGTCAGAAATTGTAACCAACAATCTATTGACAATATTTATTTGCTTTTTCTACTTTAGACTTTTGTTGGATCCTCTATCTGTTACAGTTTTAGTCTTATGTAACTTTTTATATTTATCTTTGTATCTTGAACTGACGTGTCCTATAACATATGTATTATGTTCCAAAGGATGAAATAAATACAATTACAAAATTCATTTTTCTCCGCTTTCAATTTTTCAACATTTTTGTATGTTCAAAATGCTCCAAGTTCTGCAATTTTCAACGAATTTGTATGAAACTTTGCATGCATATTCCTAAATAAATGTTTAATAAAAGTTGGTATTTTTGTTGATGTAAATTAAATAGTTTATTTATTATTGAATTTTAAATCCCAAAATTGCAAAAAATATAAGGGAAATTTAATATATTCACACATAAAAATTTTTTTCTCCAAAAATACTTGACACACACTTCAAAAGTATAGCAACTTTTATAACTGATGTACATAGAAACCTGAATTTAAAATTTAAAGTTTCTAAAGAAAAACTGTATGCCTTGGGACTTCTTATATAACATACAAAAATCACTCTATAAAAAGCACTTTTTTTTTGTTGAAAAAACTATTTAAGATAGAAAGATGAATTTTGAAAGCTTAACTAGATTTCCTGTACCCCACCTAATGACAAAATTTCAAGCAGTTCAGATGTGAACTTTGGATTTTAGCATTTTTCACAGATGCCTCCCCTTAATTCTATACATTTAAAACTATTGCATAAAACTGGATTTATGTTCTTTCTTGCAACAGTTTTAATAACCTAAGTAAACATTTTGAGGAATTTTAGAAATATAATGAGGTAATAATTATTAATTAATAAATCAGGCGATTAGAAAATGATCCGTGAACATTAAACACAACCCAGGTGCTAAACAGGTTGCAACGACGCAGTCATACTAATACATAACAATAATGTAATTATGAAATTAACAATAGCAACAACCTTACCTTTATTAACATTTTTGTTGTGTCCATAATGAACTCCACTTTGTCGCTTTTACCTTTTTTTTGGGCTTGGAGCGAATCACTGATACTGAGTTGCCTTCTAGGTGCGTTACTTGTTTCAACTACATCTTGCATTTGCTTTAAATGAGCCTTGGTTTTTATATGCTTTTCAGAGGAATCACGCCTATTCCATTCAATTCTTGTGTTACAGAATTTACACATAACATCATTAGCACCTACATAAAAGCCTTGTTCTTGATATCCAATGCAGGAGTTCGCACTAATTTCACTAAGCCTTCCCATTTTTAATCTCTTCAGCCTGTGTTACATGCCTGCGGCGATAAATCAGTGAGACTAAGGACAATATTTTCATGTTAATGTAATGTCAGAGAGTAGCTTCCTAGAAGTTCAATCTTCTCAGTACCTTTAGTTAGCATAATAGGAGTTTTTTTGCTGTGCACAGTGTGCTATCCAATAAATAACATTTCCAGTTAGCATATGACAAACAGTTCTCAGTATCACGGACCAGCCGGGTGCTGTGGTGTCAGTTTATTGTTGCACCGTGTAGCTATTTCAGTGTGTATGATGTCACTGTATTGGCTTTGTTATGTGTTAAATTTTATCTTGCTTTTGTTAAATTTGTAAACTTTTGTTTTGCGACTTCTAGTTTCATGCTATGAAGACATGAATGTTAAATTAAAATTATATTTATGTAATTTGAAATAAATGTAAATTTTTTTATGTAGACTAAAAATAATAGAAATTTTCTAATTTATTGCTAAAAGAATATGTTATTCTCAGAAAAAGGAAAAGTTCACGAAATTATCCCTAAAAACAAAAACTCTTGCCTCTGTGCATAGCCATAGCTTGCATCAATTAGTGGAGGAGTTGAAATATACATGTATTAATGTGTTATTTTAGTAAAGAAAATACAATTAGCAACATTTAGTGTGGTCAATATAATTATCCTTTTCCAAATAAGCTTTTTGTATATATGCAAACAACCCTGGAATTCAAGGGACATTTCATTTGTTACTAATAACAATAACTGAGTTACAGAGACAGTAATTAGTCAGGTATTAATTTATTAATTTTAAGCTACTTAAAATTTCATGACCTCCTTCGGAACTGAACCCACAACTGTATCACCAGTCAACTGACATTGATACAAAGTTCTAAAGAATTACATTATGCGGCTCTTTACATTTATCAGTTAGCAGCTAAACATTAACAGATAACATTATTGGATTATTACAATTTACAAGTAAACAATATTTGAAATATTTTCTATACTTCTTGGGATTATCAACAAACAACACTTAGTAATAAACACACTTATCTTAAGTGAAGTGTCTTACTAAGTGTTGTTTATTGATAATATACTTGGATTGCTTCACTTTAAGTAGCTTCAGCTTTTTAAAATAATTTTGTGGGATGTTTGTATTAAGTGATTTCTGATGTTAAAATAAAAGAATAGGCATACAGCATAATAAATAGACCACGTTTTTCATTCTGCTGAATACGAAAATAATCCTATTACCATTCCCTATGGAAAGAATATGTTTTCTTACACTATGCCATAACCCTAGATCTAAAGTAACACACACTATTGTTTCCATGTCCCTCCTTTTGCATAAGAGAAGAGCAAAACCAGTTTGAGTAAGCCAGGGTAGTGTAAGGATAATTGAGAGATAATAATCTCAATGTACTCAATGAGTGCCACTTCCTGACCCATAGATTGATGAAATACACCTGCTCTTTGTTACAATGAAGCAAGAACAGACTGGCAGAAAGCAAAGCAGAGTATCTTAAGTACTATATAGGGAGCATTTCAAAAGTTCTCAACCTAGCCTGGCCCAACCTGACTTGACTCTGTGAAGATGGCCAAATTAATATGATAATTATTAAGTAATGTCCTTTAGATGGTGACTCAAAAATATCAGACACGTAAGTGTAGTTGCCCTTTGTGAGCCACGTTGAAGAACTGTTTTAAGATTTTCTACAAAATGGATAATATACTGAAATACAAGTTGTGATAAGGTATTTCGTTTTGAAGGGTTTAACCCCAATGGAAACAAAAGAAGTTACATTCAACATTATACATTCTTCACCTTAATTTTTTACATTCAAAAAATGGGCTACCTTATTTAAGCATTGTCATATGTCTATTTAAGATAATGAACATTCAGAACATCCTAAAACTACAACTAACAAGATTGTGCCAAAAATGCATTATGCTGTGCTGAGTGAAGGTATGTGAGAGCTGACATTGCAAACACTTTAATAGCTCATGTACAGTATGTTTTATATGAAGATTTTGGTAAGAGAAAGCTTTCTGATTGATGAGCACTTTCCACTTGACAGATGCTGCATTTGTTAACAATGGCCAAAAAAATACATTCCAATAAACATTTCTCAATACTAGTTAAAATGGTATGCCAGTAAATTTCTCTGATATTTCAAAATAGAGACAAAACATTGATTCATCTTACAAACCAGAAACAAAGAACCCGTTTGAACAGTTGATGACAAGCAAAAGGGCATCATTATATTTACAGCAACCCCCTAAGCGAACGCAGCTCAGCACTACCTGTATTCATTTCCTTAAAGAGAATATACTCGTCTAGAGTCTGCAAACATGTATAGGTCCACTTACCACTTCTCACTTCTTGCTGGTTGCATGTCTTTCTTCCTTCCTTGGTGTCTACTGTCCCCATACTTCTCTAGAAACGTTGTAATTACTCGCTTGTCATCATCTTCAGTGCTAACTGTGAAAGTTTGCATTTACAGTCATGGATACGACTTTCAGGATTCTCACCACGAGGTATTCATAGGCTACATTCAGACGAACAGAAGCACCACTAGAGTATCATGCTTCACTACTGAACCACCTGAATGATGCTATTCAAATTAAACATAGTAATAGTGCAAGTAGTATACTGAAGTGGTGATTTCTTAAAGCAAAAGGCAGTCTAGAATGAGGATACGGTTTAATTCTGATATCAGCAGTGATATATCTGTGGAAATGTTAGAGACAAGGGGGTCTGAAAGGGAACAGAGAAATTCAGAAAAGATAAAAAACATTAAGAGATAGGATGCTGCTGTTACCAGAACATGGAACAAGATACAGGTAGTGCACAAAAGTGATACACAGTAAACAGTTGAACGAAACGAGGACCGTGAACCGGACAGCGTGTATTCAAGTGTGGAATAATTAAATCAGATCACGTAGTGACAGGAGTGTGTAACCTCAAGAGCACATTGAAGGTGAGAGAATAACAGTAAAATGAAATGACAAGCACTAAAGATAGCAACACTCAAGACTCACATAAGTGCGACATATGCCAGAAAATCATAGGAAATGACGAGACAGCCATCGAGTGCGATGGATGCAACAATTGGCAGCATTTCAAATGCAGCGGTCTCACTAAAGGAGAATTGGACTGCGAAGAGAAAAAATTGTAGACTGACTTGGCTATGCAACAAATGTAAACCACGTGTACTAGTAAGGAGGAAGTCGAACCCATCAGAAACGGTCACTAAGATCCAAGACATGCTGGGAGCCATGGAACTTAAAATACGACACAGAATCAGGGAGGAAACAGCATAAATGGTAAAAGGGATCAAAAAATTTGCAACGAGACCCACAGTCATAAAACAAGGAAAGAAGAACGCACCACAAGAACATCATCCACAAAATGAAAAAGAACAAACAGCTACACAAAGGGCTCCACAAATCTAAGAAAATGAAAAACAAGAGTGAGTGAGTGCTTAGTGTTTTAGGGCCCATCGACGAGGTCATTTGGGCCCGTGAAAAACAAAGAGAAAAATGCAAAGGAGCAACAAAATGGAGAGGAAGAGAGCCAAACAACATGGAGCAGCCAAAATCATCCCAACACACAGCACAACCAGGTAAAGATGAGAATGAAGACAACAAACATGGACGGAAATCATTAAATGCAGACATAGATTGCAAATAATGGGATCAAGGAAGGACCAGGGCACCAACCTCAGGGCTGCAGACAGAGTTCGTTGGTTATATCTGTGGAAGATTCATTCCTCAAATAAAAAAGATGATGTAATAAAAAAACAATAGAGTGCAAGGAAACAGAATGCGACCAACTAGATACAAAAGGATACAACAAAGCATACAAGGTGGGCATACCTTTTGAAAGATTGCAAGACAAACCAGAATTCTGGCCGGAAGTACTGGTAAAACATATATTTTTGAGAATCAAAGAATCACAGGAGATTTCTTGCACAGCAGGAACCGTGACAGCAACAAACATGAGGTCTAAAAAGAAAAAGTGCATTAATGTTAGGCCTATGGAACATTGAAGGACTCAAAAGTGTATTCTAATTAATGGCAAAGGATTATTTAGAGCAAGATATACTAACCGAGACTTTTCTTACAGAAGATATGCATATCAATGGCTACTACAGCTCACATAGCTTAGCAACCCAGTGGTGGAATTACATGGACAGCAAAACCATGGCTGACACCGATAGAACACATCTTTGATGGGGAAAACAGAATAATAAAACAGAATAAACTCAATAGTGATAATAGCAATATACACTCAACCAGAATATCCGCCTGAAAGAATAGTAGACATCTTGAACGATGCCCTCAGCAGGACAAAAAATAGCGACCTGGTAATTATAGCAGAAGACTGAACTGCAAAACCAACATACCAAATGGAAAGAGTAGGATGGGAATTTCATATCTCAAGAAAGAAGGAATCAACTTAGTGAACCCAAGAACAGAACCGACATACATATAATGGCAACAACACCATTGACCTAATATTTACAAACAATAAAATCAAAGTGGAACCATGTAAAATTGTGAACTGCCCACTAAGGAAACATCTCCCTGTAAGCATAAATTTCATGGTTTCAGTTGGAAAAAGAGCAAACATAGAAAGAGTAAAATTCAAGTGGGATCTTAACAAAGAGCAGCTACCATCATCACAAATAGAAGCACAAGAACTTAATCTCAGAAACTATTTGTAGTTGGTTTATTAATACTCGTCACTCACTTGTTTATATTTATGAGAGACTAGTTTCAAAGACATTCGCCTCCATCTAGTCTCTCATAAATATAAACAAGTAAGTGACGAGTATTAATAAACCAACTACAAATATTTTCTGAGATTAATTTTGACGTCACTGTTACTAAATTCCTCCAAACACATATATGCACAAGAACTTCTTCAGCTCACAGAAATATGGTTTGATGCCAAGTGTTATTCACACAGGAAATCAGCCCTACAAGCCCCACACAAAGCAAGAGTAAATAAAACCAATATAGACTGGGTACTGTATGCAGCCGAATGGAAAACCATCATCCAAAAAACATATAAAGGAGAAGAAAGAAGCATACTTGGAGGAGGCCAGGAAGTTAGCCAAGGAGGCAATCACTAACCCTTTCCTAGCACAAACGCCAAGGAAACCCCGCTTTCCACATGACGTAACGATGGAAACACAGATGAACCACTTCTCAAATATATTAAACAAAGGAAACAACAGGGAGGCGCTTCCAATGAGAGAGGTTGAAAACCATCACCCAACATTCCAGAATTTCACGGGAGTATATGAAACGGTAAGGCAACTAGCATCCAAAAAAGCAGCAGAACCAGACGGTGTGTGCAATGAACATATAAAATCCACAAATGTGGCTTTCCTAAGTGTATGGACAAAGCTTTTCAACAACTGCATGGAGACAGCCAACATACCTCAAATATGGAGGAACTCGATAATAAAGATTCTGAACAAAGGCAAGAGAAACACAAGCAGACCTGACTCATACAGAGGCATAGCTCTGGAGAATAATATATTCAAAGTATTCACTCAACTGCTACCACAAAGACTGGCAGCAGAGATGAAAGAGAAAACAACAAAACACCACTATGGTTTCCGACAGGGTCAATTGACAATTCATGCAATAGGATAACTGCTCGAAAGCATAGATGGGACTCTGAGACATCCCAAGCAAAAATTTATGCAATCTTCATAGTCTATAATAAGGCATTTGACTTTCTGAACAGAAGAATACTAATCACAAAGTTAGAAGAAAAGATTGGAAAAAACAATATACTTGCAACAAACAGAATCATGATAGATGATGGAACAGGCCTGTCAGATAGTATAGCTTAAATGAACGGAGTACTACAAGGAAATTCGATTAGCCCAGTGCTCTTCAATGTGGCCACATCAGACGTAGTTGAAGCAACCACAACAGACAACGAACCATTAACTATCTGTATGTATGCGGATGATATGGTAATGGGTCCAACAAAAAGGAACACCTACAAAGAGAATTTAAAAGAACTGGGCAACAGACAATGATTTTGAAATAAATAAGCAGTGCAGATGATCTTCAGGAAAGGAGGCAAGCTTGCTAAAACCGATCCCATATTGATAGGACAAGAAGAACTTAAAATAGTGAACCATTATAATTATCTAGGAATAAGGCTACAATCCACAAGAACATCATTCAAAATTCATGTGAAGAAGAAAGCAATTGCAGCCATCAGAGCATTTCAAGACATAGCAAGACTAGAATTATTAGACCTCAGAATAGCTTTCTTCTTACTTAGGGCCAAAATAACACCTATAATCACATACAGTTTAACTCTCATATGGGAGAATTTAACAACTACAGATCTAGCAGTCATAGTAAAAGTGAAGGCAAGTTTCCTGAAATGCACATTATGCATATCCAAATATAAACCGTCAAGATTAGTTTACAAACTTGCAAAGGAAACATTTTATATAGAAGATATCATGCTTAGCATAGGACTACCAGCCACAAGTGCAAAGAAGAAACACCTACACAACAGAAGGGAGAAACAAATCAACCATATGGGAAGAGTTTTACTGCACCGAAGCAATGGTGAACAGAGAATGGATGAAAGTAAATTATAATCTCAGACAAATGGGGACACAAATAGCAACAACTCGACTACACCACAAAATCTGAGATTTATGAGCCAAGTGGAAAATGTGTGTGCAAGCTCTGTGGGAAAGCATGTGAAAGATACCATCTAATATCTTGCCAGAAAAGAAGGGAATCCTTAATACTATATGTCCACTTTGCACAAAGGTGCACATTTTATATTCATTAATTTAACATCCACACCTTGTGAAAAAGGAAGTTTTTTCATCACATTAATGCAATTTTACTTATCCAAGATTGTTGTTACAATACTGTGTAACCTTTGCCTCCAAGTGCTTCTACATCCACCATATTTGTGGATTTGGTTCCCAATACTGACTTTTTGTTCCAAAAGCTGAAGAGATGGTTGGGTAGATGAAGATTTACATCAAATGAAGTTAAAGCTGAAAGAGATCATTTATTTTGCACAGTGAGACAAATCTTATTTTACTGAGGATACTAAAAAGTTGGAAAGCCACTGGCCTAATTGTATTGATTTAAAAAGGTGATTGCATAAAAAAAACCATCATCATCTCTTCAAGCTCACCTCGGTGGCGTAGATGTTAGTGTGTCTGCTTGACGTTCAAGGGTGCCGAGTTCGAATCTCGGTCAGGGTGAGTTACCTGGATAAGGTTTTTCCAGGTTTTTTCCTTATGCATAAAGACGAATGTTGGGTAGCTCTAAGCTCCATGGTCCCTGGACATATTTGAGCATCATTTCACCCATTTCATTCACCGTCCGATATGACTTGGAGGACGTAAAATTAATTTTTAAAAAAAATTATTCTTTCTTCATGGATTAGGAGTTATCAACCATTCTGGCCTCATGTCTCTTTCCAACTTTTTATTGATAAGCATTTGTCTCAACTCATATTTTCTTAATCACAAGAACTTTGAAATGCTCCTCATATACAGAACTCTGCTTAAATGCTATTTTAAAGGTATACATTTAGACTAAGAGTATTTAAATAACCTAGAAACAAGATAATACAGGCTTCCAATAAGATGTAGAGGTTTCCGGGCTTACTGGCCGTGGTCTAGTAGGGAAAAATGAAGTTCCTGACATTTCACTTGTACATGCATTGAGCATCCTCAGAGGACTCATGGCAAACTAGATAGCTCCGGCATAGCACACCTGTTACATATAGGTGGCAGAGAGACCACCTACTTCCCTCCTATTGGCTGCACATCCGCTCGTCACATGATGGCTGCTAGGCCTATGTCTTGGTTTGTCCGGCTCATGTGAATGGTTTCGTCCTTGTGTTTTGTAACATTGAAAACCAGGTTCTGTGCAAACGTGCTGCTACCTCCTTGCTGTTAAAATTATGTCTGTGTTTGAAGATTTCAATAGCCTCAAGATAAAGTCTCGCGTGATGCTGGGTTGTGTTGTTGAGAACCTCTGTTTCATGGAACTTGGTATCACGTCCCATCAGAAGGGCATGTTCAGCAACAGCAGATTTTTCAGTATGTCCCAACTGGCAGTTGCTTAGGTGTTCCTTAATACAGGGTTGTTAATACAATAGTGGCTACTTCCCTGTGAAACCAGAAGGTCTAGCCTACCAAATGGGACTGATAGTAGGTGTGCAGTTATCTAGTCAGTTAGAGCACATGATTATCATGTACTAGCCATGTTATATGCATGTCTCTGCTTACATTGTGTATTAGTTTACATGTTGCTTCTGCCAGAAATGCAAACAAATTACTGAAATTAAAACCATATAAAAGTACTATTTTTCATAAATTGAAACTCTACTCATAGCCCTGATCTGACAACTTATAATTCTTATTTATGGGTAAACTTAGACAAGGTATATCACCATAATCCCCAAAGAATCTAAAAGCAAGCATCAGAGAACAAATTGCTGCAATTACGTCTCTCGGAGCCATTGGCAGTGAATGGGGAATTTCATTCATAGATGCCATTAATGTATTCCTGCTGAGGCACATTCATTATTATTATTATTATTATTGCAGATAATTTCAAATCTGATTGTCCAACCTAAAAGTAACTATATTATAAAAAAGGTCATTAAAATGCCTTTAAAATGAGTTTTTACAACATCTCAGCACCTACCAAGTTTATTTAAAACCTAACAAGCACACAACATTTCGCCTGTGCACGACTGGGAGTGTCACAGCCAGCTTTGCTCCTACATAAACTCAGTGCGTAAAGCTTGCATAACCTCTTACCTTATAGAAGATGCTGGAAATGTCGTCCAACCTCGGCTAAACAAGGATTTTATCAGGAGAACACATTACACATGATTAAGTTGGGCCACTGTGTTTCTACAGTACGGCCGCTGGATCTCCGGCTCTGACTTTTGCGGTTGCAGGAGGCAGAGGGGGAAGGTTAATAATACCAACATAGGACTATATAATAGCTTTAAAACATTGTAATCCAACTTGCAAGATATTCATTACAGCACCCCTTTATTTGAATATATCATTCACACCTTTTACGCATGCTAACTGCTTCTGTTGGTAGTACTGGGAGTCTGTACATCCGGTGTCGTGGTTAGGAGGTTAAAACTGTCTGCTAGCGCCAATCACCACTGTCGCTGCTAGGCATGGCTTTCGAATCCAACACAGTGTTGCCACTTTAATTTTGTATGGACCACGTGGCTACACTTGGGTTTGCTGCTTGAGCTGGTGAAGTTTGTTCGCTATTTTGTGCGTGCGTGAATTACGATTTTTAATGTTTGTAAATTCTATTATTATCGCTATTATAATATGGCTACTGGTTCGTGAAATATTTAAAATACACATTGTTCCTCTGCTTGAAATTCCCGCTAAAGAACTGGCAACAGCTCGCTTCCCCCTCTCGAGAAATGTCAGAGCCAGAGAATGGCCGGCCGAAATGTAATTTCATGTTTTAGTTCTTCACACGTATGAGGATTTGTCTTGTAAACTGTCTTTCAGGTTACTTCACAAATAAAAATCACACACTGTTAGATCAGGGGAGTGAGAGGGCCATACAATAGCAATAATCACTCTATCTTCAAACACTTCCCTAATTTTATTCCTGGACTCCTCTGCGGTATGGGCTGCAGCAGAATCTTGTTGAAACCACCCATATGATTTCTCTTCTTCTGTCAGTTCAAGAAAAAATGGGGTCAAAATATCATTTCGGTACCTCTCAGCATTTACAGTCTTCTCGTAGAATATTGACCAATTATGTATCTAGCACAAAGAACACCAAACTCCAACTTTCCACTCATAATGAGGGATTTCTTGAATGCGATGTGGATTTTCAGAGGCCCGGAGAAGCTGTGAATCAATTAAACAGTCATTCATTGATTAAAGAAATCATTCACAATATTGCATTCGTGATACTGGGTCACCTTGTTTTTAAAGCACGGAACTTGCATACTTTTATGGTTTTAGTTTTAATAATTTAGTTCCTCTATGTGCAGAAGACTAAAATTCCCACCTGTTGTGATAATTTTGGGATAGATTTGGTTGGTGAACATTAAACTTATGTTGCCTAACTTTTCCTCTGTTAACACTGTAAGTTTACGCTTTTGTTTTTTGTTTGCCACAGAATCAGTGGTTTTGAATTTCTTCACAATCTCGTGAATTGTAAATCTGGAAAGGAGGCACTTCACCAGGGAACGTTTGAATATACTCTGTATAAACACAGCTTGGTGATTCCCATTTATAACGTTTGAATATACTCTGTATAAACACAGCTTGGTGATTCCCATTTATAGTATCTTTTGCACACAGAGTCAAGCACCTGTTCATGTTGGCAGCCAGTACAATACTGCTGAGTGGAGTGCACAATGTTAACCCCCTACACACGACAGCAGCCAATAATGGGGGAATCCTGCAAGGTTGCAAGAGAGGCAAAATGCTGTGTGATCCGTTAGGTTTTAAATGAAAAACTCTGTATTGTCAGATTATATTTTTAGCAAGTATTTGTTTCATATGAAAATAATGTAATATCAACATATGATGTCATTTTTCTTCACTGCCAACCTAAGTGCAGGTACTAATACCAACTAAATGGCTGTATTCTGTACTGTTTCTTCTTTTAATTAAGATATTGCACTGTGTATGGCATAGTACAACTGTGAGATTATTGTGCACAGGTTGTAAAAATTCCATATCTAGTATCAAGGCAATTTGTAGGTGTGGAAAATGGAAATTAACTATTTGTTAATATAGTATGGCGCTATTAATGAAGTGTAGTTGTACACATTAATGAAATTGAAGTTAATTTCGTATGAAATAAATACTTGTTAAACATGTAATTCGGGAGTATTGCCAGCATGGGAAGTGCTGAAATGTTATCCAAAATGCAGTATAAAGTTATTCTAATGACCCTTACGTCATGCAGTTACTTTTGAATTAGTCCACTGGTCTTGAAAACATGAGCATTTTCTTTTTTTTTAAATTGATCATTCTTTAGATAACGTTTAGTTTTTTTTGTATAAGCTTAGTTTAGATTAGTTTGGGTTAGTTTAGTCTTTTGTTTACATATGTAAGCTTAGGTTTCTGTTTTATAGGAGGTTAGGTTTAGGTTTTCTCTACATCAATTTAAAGTTTCTGATTCATGCCATTTCAATTTCTTTCCCCACTTATTTCGCCCAACTGCAAATGCTCCTGCTTCCACATCACACAGTTTGCTAAAACTTTGCATGTTTCTTATGTATAAGTTGGCAATATAATCATTCCATATCAAATAGCATTAGAGTAGGGAGCATGAATGAAGGCATGTTGCTGCACAAGAAGAGACAGAGTTAGAGAGAGACAGAGACACAATCTGCTGCGGTTTCCCATTCTGCTCCTTCCACATGTATCAAATTATATTGGCTTTTTCATTCATTATGATTATTGCAATTTAAAACCATATTTTGCATGCACTTGACATGCCTTTTTCTCATTTGCCATCATGTCACCTTATCATAAACAGCAGCAATTTAATAAATATTACACCAGATTCTAACTTACAAACCTGCACAGTCATACAAACTCCTCCATTCCATAGTGATACTGTTGAGACAGGCACTAATGGTTGAACTGGTCACATGCTTTCCTGTTGCCACTGCAGATTCAGAACGAACGCACCTCCATACACACTCCTTGCTCTAAGTGCCATCTAGAGTGACAATAGTACAATTACTGTATGCAAACTTGAAAATTTGCTACTACTACTAATATTATTATTTGTCTTTGTAGTGCTTTCAGTAAACATTTAATGCCCAACAATTTGGTGTCCCTTTTTTGCATAACCTAACACACTTTACCACTAGTTGTATTAACAATGGTTCATTGAAAATAGTAAATATACAACAGAGAAATATCTTTGAGCACATTTATTTCAGAGTTAAGTTATTGATTTGTAACATTAAATATGATCATAAAGTATTACTTCCAAACAAAGAGTTATAGAGTTCAGTTTTTGCCTCATCTTTCCAAGTACATTCTGGAACAGGTGCCATGAAATTTACTAGCTTGGGGTGAACAACATACCGAATTTTGCGACCTTTTGTTGCTCTTGTATCCACTTTTCTCTTCATCTTGCTTCGGAGTTTCTGGAGTTCAATCCACTGACGTCCAAGCTGCACTGGATCAGTGATATCTGATGCTTTACGCTCAATAATTTCACGCAGAAGTTGATGATAAAAGTCAGTATCATCAAATATTTCTGTATCAAAATCTTTTGTTTCTCCAGGTGAAGACTTCTTTTCTTCAACTGCAACTGAAGCATTATTGGAAGATATCTGATGTTCAGCAGTACTGGAAGACACTTGATCCTCCGTGTTATTGGAAGATACCTTATGCTCAGCAGTACTGTCAGATAACTGATGATCAAAAGACTGGTTATGTCCTAAAATAGTGTATGCAGATCTTTTTAACTGTGTTCGTTGAATAAGCCTTTGACGATTACTTAAGATTTGCTCTATTTGTTTCACTGTTGACTGCTCAAAGCTACAGAAATTGCGGTTGCTATGTTTCCCAACATAAAGGCGTGTTTTATCATTCCATTTTTGAATGGTTTCATTTCTATATTGTACATAAGCTTTATGCTGACTTTCCAGAAGTTGTGCATAATCTTCAAGTTTCCTTTGCTTTGCTTTTGTAGGTTCATTTTCTTCATCAGCATATTCTGCATTACTCATGGATTCTTCTGAATCACTGGGAATTTCCTCATCGGACTGGTGAGCTTTCTTTTCTTCATTCTTTTCTCCTAAAGTTTTTGTCTCTGGATAGGATTTTAGCATAACATTTTGAAACGTTATGAGCTTTTCCAATAAATTTTTTATAGAATGCTTTGTGTGTGCCACTTCTTTTGTAAACTTAGAACCACCACTGATTTCAAATTGTGGAAAAATAGAGTACTGAGGTAATTTGTTTGCTGCCAAAAGGCACTTCTGAAATTGAATCCTACATTCCAGCAAGCTGTCCCACAGTTTAAGCTGGTTTCTCACAGCTTTTCCCTTTTCCACATCAGACCCTGCCCGAGCTGATATATGTTGAATACTATTAACCTCTTCTTGTTCCTCAGAGCTTTGTTCAGTTTCTTCTGTTTCTTTTTCACTGTTTACTTGTTTATCACTTTCTCCTGCTGCTTCCTCCTCTCCACTTTCTTCTTCTTCTTCTTGCTTGTCAATGTAAACCTCATCACTTTCCTCATCTTTGATAGTAGTGCTTAATGAATCAGGCTTATTGACTATCTGTTTCAGTCTCTTTTCTTCATGCAAGCTTTGCTTCATCAGTTTCTTTCGTGAGATCTTTTGCCCTGTGTACCTCTTATCTTCATCCTCATCTGTAGGAATAAGAGGCCTTAATCTCCAAAATCCGGGTGCTTGTTCATCTCCACTAAAGTCATCGCCTTTATCTATTACTTTCGCTACAGTATCTTCATGTACGTCATCTTCAGGATCAACAGGAGGTGCAGGATTGATTAGGTCGAAGAACTTTTCGGAAACAGACTTCTCCTTAGTGCCCATTTTCATTTCCAATTTAGAAAACGCAAAACGGCTCTGACTACAAAGCCTTCGTATACCGTTTTTTTTTCTTCAAATTCTTAAAAGTTAGCAAACCGAAGACACAAGAGCATCAGCCTCATTCATTTCTGACACAGCCTTACAATATTTGTGGAAGGAAACACACATAACCTCTAAACATTTCCTCTTGAAGAAAATGCTCACAATCGGCTTTTCAGACGTATCTTAAAATGTCACACTGTTGAATTATATTTTCTACTTCTGCTTAAAATAACGAATAATGAATGTCACAAAAAGTCTATTAGTTAGCACCTTAGTCTACACGTGTCTATCACCTACACAAACAAATTATGCGCATAACAGAGAAGTACACTGTGGTAGTGCATGTGTGTACGTATGACTGCGTATGACCAACAGCACAACATTGCAAAATGAAATACCAAAGAACACCAAATGTGAACTACGTTATAATATTTAGAACAGTGTCATAATTTGGCGATAATATCTTAACGTCAAAGTGTGTTTTAGTTTTATTTATTAACTTCAAAGGTCTGAAAATTAACAATAAGTTTATCATTTACGAAAAGAAGAATATGTATTGCGGTAGTCTTTGTCCCATTTTTACTCTTAAATTGTAGCAGTACTTTCTCCTAATCTCTATACAGGTTAATCTTTTAATTCCTGTTCCTTTTAATGAGCAAGAAAATTGCTTGGAAATTTTTTTTGTGGATTTTATATGGTAAGTTTTCCGAATAGGACAGCATAAGAGAGAATCTTTTCATCATTTTAACATTTATCAGCCGTGTAACAAGGATCGCATCATACGGTAGGGAATAGCTAAATTTACTGACTGCCAATTTGGGAATTCAGCTAATGGGACAATTTGGCGAAATTATTCTGAGAGCAAAACGAGTACTAACAGAGTGCTAGAAATATTTATGTAGAAATTAAACAGCACAGTATGTATTTTAAATACTATGAAGGGCTTTATAGAACAGCTTCAGATAGATGTAAAATGGCTACTAGTAAGAAGAAAATTATTTTAATTGAAATTTATTTGTTGCGGTTTTTAAATATTTTGTGCTGAATTCTTACTAGCCAATGACCAGCGAAACGCCATTGTTCACTTACAGAAATTTAATTTAAAAATGCTATCTTAATGATCAGTACAACAAATTAAATGTTACCCTAATTAGTATGCATGAGTAAAATTACGGCTTTATTTAAAAATAGGAAACGATATTAAAATGAACTTTCAGTCAAATGCAAATTATACAATTTTAGGAAGTAGAATATGTGTAACGTAACAATATAGCAAGTAGCTAGCAATTGTTTGCAATTGTAATCTTTATAGTGCAGTCAAAAATCTCATTTGAGGTGAGAGTTAAGAACAATAAGGACAGAATCTTGTATTGGTACCTTTTTTTGCATTATTGTGGACTTAGCTGTTTGATTTTTTTCCATTTCTTTTATCCTTTATTATTAATTCTTTAAATTCTGTCATGTGGTGCTCTGCTTTTCCTTTCACAACACAATTTACATATTCCTTTTCTACTGCCATTTAAGGCCCTCAAGTACATTAACCCCATTCTCATCCATGCTAATTCTTCCTTTTCCTGTCTGTTACACTGGTCAACCGGTCCTTTTCTTCTGTACTCTGTTTTTATTATTTTATAGAAGCTTAACAATTTGTTTAAGTTTCTGAGCTTCCCCATTGCCTTTCATTGTCTTCCAAAATAGATATATATTTCACTCCCCTATCATTCATAAATGTATGTATTTATTTATGTACTATCAAACTGTACCTTTGTAATTTTCGCTCCATTTTATTTTATAGTTGTAATTTGATAACTTCAGAAACTGTAAGTTATGTTGACTGTAAGAAATTGTAATGCAATTTTATGGTTTCTTCAAATTCTTAAAACTAATGAACAATTCAGAAACAATAAGTAGATATGTGATAAACATTATGAGCAATATAATCATGATTAAATATGTCAATATATACAGCATTACAGAGTTAGTCTAAAATAGTCATAAAATTCTTGTGAATTGTAAAGCATTGCTCAATTTAAACTTTTTAGTATACTTTTTAAATTTGGCATTGTTAATTTGACTTATTTTATTAGTGATTAAATTATACATACAGTAAGCACAGAAAGTATTCGTACAAAGTATTCTCTAAAGAAAATCAATATTTTGGAGAATATTTAAAGGAAATAGCAACATTCATTAGACCAACATACGACAGCTTCAGTGACATTTTAGTTTTTATACGTAAACAAAAATAATGTATAAAAAATGATACTTTTATGAAAAGTACCCAAATTGTACATTTCTGAGGCACAAAAAGTAATTGTACACCTCAAAAGTAGTGCACATTATTACAAAAATGTTGGCATTCAGTATTTTGATAGCTAGTCTTTACCTATAATTATTGCCTCTAATCTTCTTGGTAGAGAGAATGGACAAGTTTTCTAATCTCTGTGTTTGGTATTCTGTTGCATTCTTCAACAAGAAACATTTTCAGTATTTCTTTGTTGGAAATTGTCCTTTTCTTTACAGGTTTTGCCAGGATGCTCCACACTTGCTTGATAGGGTTAATATCTGGCCACTTGGAAGGGGTATGAAGCTGCTTAGGAGCCTCTTATAACAACCATAGTTGTGGATTAAGCACAGTATGCTTTGGACCATAAATATCCAGTCTTTTTGGTGGCCCATTTTCTCCACACTGGTAATCAACTGTTGCTTCAGAATGCCCATATATTTCCTGTGATCCATTATTCCATCAATAATATGGAGATGCCTGACACTCTGATGCAGCCTCAAACAAGGTTGAATACTCCACCATATTTCACAGTGAGAATTAGACCTTTTGACTCCAGTTCTGTGTTTGTTTTCCTCCACATTTTGCGACTGGAGTCTGAGCCAAACACTTCAAACAGGCTCTCACTTTTATTCACGGCACTTTCAAGCGAATAGTAAGCATTTTTTCCTGTTCTTTGAGCTGACATAGAACTTCTGTTGTATCCTGCCATTATATCCTGGTTATTGCAACCATATATTATGGTGCTTGCTGAAACAGTAATGCAGCTTAGTAGCAATCTGGGGAGCAGTCATTCGTGGAATCTTTTTAATGAAGAATACTGCTCTCATCTCTAGTCATGCAGATTTTAGGCTGACCACTTCTAGGATTAAGACTCATTTCCTGCTCCTACCTGCCAATGATGCTTGGCCGTGATCTCCCTTCTATCTTCGATATCATGGAGAGGGTTTTGAGATTATTGTGCAGTCTAATTACAATTTTTCTCTCTTCGATAGTCGTTTCATTAGCTTTTTTCGGTCCATTTTACTTCATTTCCTCAAACCACTGCGCTTGATATCAGTCTGTGCAGGCAGACCACTTGCTGTAAGACAGACAAATGCAGGCTACTATGAAAGAAAGTAAAGCATGTGAGGTAGCCACTGTTTTAATGTAGTTCCCTTTGGTGTACAAATACTTTTTGTGCATGAGGTATTGATAAATTAGCATTGTTTCTATAGAAATGACAACTTGTTTATAATTAATTTCTATCTTCTTTTAAGTAATACAATCTTATTGAAGTTGCCATCCTCCAATCTAGTAAATATATCTATATCTGTTAAAAATTCTTCAAAATATCAATCCTCATGCAAGTTTCTGTAGTGTACGAATACTTCCCATTCTCACTGTATTTATACCACTGTGTAATATGGAATTAACTTTTTTTTTTTTTTTTTTTTTTTTTTTTTTTTTTTTTTTTTTTTTGCATTTTGGCAGTATTTAGATGTATTTTGTTACAGTTTCTGATTGATCATATGTGATACTCTTAGTTTTAAAACATAGATATTGTTATTTATGACACATACTGTTTGTAATGTGTACAGGCAGAGTGGTGTGAGGATATTGACTTCCGTAAAGTATGATCTGTAGGAGGGGACTCTGTTTAAACTTTTACATTGAATAATTTTCTTTTCTTTTGCACAAAAAGTTAGTTTATTTCTGCCGCTGAGCCCCATATATAGATACCATAGCAAAGTGTGGATTGTACACATGAGTATAATATTTCCAACATTTGTAAATTATATACATTCTTTAAAGCATGTATTGCATAGTATGCCTTACTAAAGTTTGTTACAATGTTCTAAAAATCAGCTAAGTACATTATCTATTCTTATTCCAAGAAATTCAGTTTCTGCAGTATAGTTTATTTCACTGTTGTAAATTACTTTTGGTACTGTTTTAGAAGTCCTGCACCGTGGCGTAGTGGGCTAAGGCACATGCCTTGGTCCCTGGCCACGGAAAGCGGCCCGGGTTCGATCCCACCCATGGGGTGCAGATTTTAGGTCCTGGGTATAGGACCGGTGTCCACTCAGCATCTTGAGGAAAGTGAGGAGCTTACGCTAGGTAAGCGGGCCTGGTCACGAAAACCAACAATTCCGGCTGGGGTATGCCGAGATGCTGACCACATCTCCTCCCCGTATCGGTTGGATGATCGTCCACCTCGGCCGTGCGTAAGTGGGCATGAGGCCGGCAGTCGGGTTGGTAGGCCTTGGCCCTCTAAGGGCTGTCACACCAGTGGTTAATTTTTAACTTAACCTTTTAACTGTTTTAGAATTAGTTCTACTAGGCAGTATGTTCTACAAAAGTGCGATATTTTAGCATTTAGTTTAAGTTTGTTCATGGGCAACTATTGTCTAAAGTTTGTCATTACATTCTCAGTACAACGTTGTAGATTAGTAGTAGAATTTCCTACATTATCAGCATATAGTATGGTTTCTACACAAGGAATATTGGCAGACAGGTGATTTATATATACAAAAAAGCAGAGAACTGAGTTTGAACCTTGTGTTTACTTTGTACTACTGTAGAAGGACTCGAACCATTTAAGGTTCACCCACATTATACCAGAAGCTTCTTACTGTTCTAACAAGATGTTATGATAAGCTAGATCAGAAGTTTTGCTTAAGTCCATGAAAATGCCTATTGTATATCTATTATTTTCAACTTTCCTGAGGTTTCCTTTGAAAAGGAATACAAAGCATGTAGTGTTGGTTTATTTTTTCTAGAGCCATTTTGTTTATCTCTAATCATATATTTTTATGAATGGGTTATTCTATTATACATGAATATTCTATTCTGTTATACATATGACTAGGAGTTTTGAAAACCATATTGTAATACAATAGGCCTATAATTGTCAATATTATTTGCATCATTTTTTGGAACATGGGGCCAACTTAGCTAATTTCAGATTACCTGAAAATATTCTTGTAGACATGGAGATGTTGCTTATTTCTGTAATAATATATTATTTACAGGATTTAATTCCAATCCTGGTACTTCATAAAAAATTCATCTTAGCCAGCTGAAAATGAATTCTTTTTTAAGTTGGTTATTCTGTTAATTTCATCATTTCTTATTTTTTCCCATAATTTTCCCCATTCCTCTCCACTAACAGTTTCCATTTGTCATGCTCCTTTGCTGGCTCATGCATAGGTAGGGCATCTACAGTTTTTCCACCCTTTTTTGTTAAACATCTGAACCAAAATATTGAATGTGTGTTTGGAGGAATTTAGTAACAGTGACGTCAAAATTAATCAAAACATCAGATTGAAACAAAGAGAAAAGTCAGCAGTAGCATTTCATTTTTGGAACGAAAATCAGGACATTGATCCACATCCAAAATTATTAAAAGGAGTATTAAACCAAAATAAACGAACAACATGAGGGAACATATTCATATGGAAAACTAAGGACTGCATAATGAACTTTGAAATCCCACCAGTAGATAATTTGACAAAGAAATTCGCAGTTTGCAATGGCCTTTGAAGCTAGTCCCTCAATAATATAAATAAAGTAAGTGATGAGTGTCAATAAACTGACTACAAATAGTTTTTACAGAATTTTGAAATTTGACCCGATTTGTTCCTGTTTTTCCCAGTTCTGTTAAAGCTAAATCCTCTAGTGCTGATCATCCTGATTCTAGTAATTCTTTGCAGAATATTTCATACGTATCAGTTCATTTGCATATTTCAGCATCCCCAGAGTTTCCTGAATATAGCATTCTTGACTGTACCATTGCCTCATACATTCTTTCTAACCAGTTAGTCAACATTTCCAGTTTGTATTTATATATTCTTATGACTTATGTTGCTCTACCATAGGAACCCATTCTCCATTATTACTCATCCTTAATCCTAAGTAGTCAAATTCTTTAATTACCCCCAACTTTTGGCCACTCAAAAACCATTTTTCTCCTTTTTTATTTCATTTCTCTTTTATATACTTTAAATTTTTTGTATATTGTTGCCCAATCAGCGTACTTGCCGTCGGCTGCGGGAGAGGGTGGCCGGTAGAGGGGGGCGTGTGGCATCGGGACCGCACCCTCGCCAGTCAGCTGGCGCCTGCGGAGGCGTGACAGGGTGGAGAGAGGGGAAACCATGGGGGTGGCTGAATCTTTGTTTCCCCCTCCTCCTGCCGTCTGAAAGAACGCGAAATCTCTGGAATATCTTTCCACTCCATGGTAAGGAATTCTCTAGAACAATTTAGCCACCTATAAATAGAAGCACGATGCGACCAAGAGTTCAGTTGAGTTCTTGGCGAGCAGCGTGAGGAGCGCCGTGCTAGTGAACAGACTGGAAGACTGTGTACGTGTATCAGAGGAGTTGTACGTAATTGTGAGTGTAGAGTGGACCTGTGACAGACGAACTGGCGAAGTGTAATTGTGTGCGCTACGTAATTCTGTGTAATCGGCAAGTGTTCCAACTGTAATTCGGTGGAAATGAAGAACATTTTGAGTTTGTGCAGTTGGACTTTTAATTTCCCGAACCCACAAGGTCACATTATAGTTTAATTTTCCATTCTCCACAATATTCTTGTATTTCACTGATTACTCTCTGTAGCCTTAGTATAAATATAGCTTCTACTACAACATCAGCTGTATATAATAAGCCTAGTATCTTATTATTTACTATTATGTGCAATGCTGATTTCTTTTTCCTGCCTGCATAACTTTCATATAAATTAAGAAAATAAAAAATAAATTTTGCTGAGTAGATTTCAATCCTTGATTGAAACTCTAGCTTGTTTGTTTGTTTGTTTATCTGCCATTGGTGTCAGCCAGACTCATGGCATTGTCAAAAATACAGTTTATGTACAATAATTTTCAAAGATATAAATATGAATTACAAATATGATTGAAAAAGTTACAAATTAATATAAAGTCTAATACAATAGTACATTTTAAAAATACAAATAGTAAAATAAAATTTATTATTACAATTTTATATTAAAAATTAACTGATGCTAAAACGTAAAAGTTTTAATAATATAAGTTGCACTGATTGCCTAAAACCTTCTGTATTTTCTTTTACACAAAATCTGTATAAAAATCAACACTAATTTAATATTTTACATATCTGCTTAAATATTCCTCAAGTGTATAAAAACTACCATTTATACAGAACTTCTTTAACTCTCTTTTAAATTTATTTGCCACTTGTATACCTTTTATTTCCTCTGGCAATTTATTGAACAAGTAACAAACTGCAAAATTGGGGTTGGATTTGTATAGTTCAATCCTGTGAGCTATAGCATGAAAGTTATTGATTTCCCTAGTTTCATAATTATGTATTTGACTGTTTTCTGACTTATAAATTTTGTTTTTGCAAGCATTATTACTTAAAATATATATAGAGACTGTAATGTCAGGATATTTAGCTTTCTAAATGCATCTAAACTCTAAACTTTAATACAACTGTAATACAATATTTAAAACTGAGTAAAGTAACAATGAAATGATAAATAAAAACTACAAGTATCATACCATATTGTATGGTATGTAAGTACTATCCATACACCTTAACTCCACAGCAATGAAATACGCATTTAACAGAAATATAGAAATGCGGGATGTTAGTGTTACTAATGCCAACTCATCTTAATTAAATTCCATATAGAAATTAACTGGTAAAGTATCTAATGAACTGCAGATTTGCATTAATACTCACTCCATAAAGGAAGCTAAAGAAACTAAATTCTTAGGAGTGTGGATTGATCCGGAACTAAAATGGAATGCACATATTGATTATCTAGCAAATAAACTGTCCAAAATCTGTTATGCATTCAGAGTAGTAAGTAAAGTTTGTACCACAAGCCTGCTAAAAGCTATGTACTTTGGATATGTTCACTCAGTTCTAACCTATGGCATTCCAGTATGGGGCATTTCCACAAATCTTTATGTCATCTTTAAATTACAAAAGAAAATACTAAAAATAATTAAGCAAGTACCTATAAGAACGCCTAGTAGGATAGTATTTAAGGAATTAAACAATTTACCTCTCCCTTCCATATATATTCTGGAAACATTATGCTTCATCCATAAAAATAGAAATCTCTTCAAAACAAATGACATGTATCACACACACCACACCAGATCATTAAATCACATACATACCACATTCTGTCGCACCAGTAAGAGTTGCAGTAGCATTATTCACTATGGGACTAGCCTATACAATACATCACCTGGACATTTCAAAGATCAGGTCTATAGCAAATTTAAATGTTCATTAACAAAACACTCTTAAAACATGTACCTTTTAGCATCCAGGAATTTAAAGACATAAATTTGTAATAACTTTGTAAATATTACTTCCTGTATAAGCTACTTCATATTGTACATACTGTTGTATATAGTATTATATTATATAATTATGTAGTATTACTGACGAAGCCATGATTTATGTATAAATCAAAAGGTGAATAAAGTATCTTAACTTTATATTTGTGATGAATATATTGGTATATACATCTGGAATCAGTATAATTGTTTTGATTTTAAATTTGCAATCTATTCTTAAAGCAGTAGTTTTATTCTGAACCAATATACTCGTATAGATCAGAAGAAAACCAAAAGTTGGTTTTACTAAACTGAAAAGCAATAACTTGCCAGGGATGAAGCATGGTATGTTTATGGAAGCAGTAACTGAATACAGGCAATACATTTCAAAACCAAGTCCACAAGTTGCAGATATACAGGAGCCGCTTCCTTAAATGTCACTCCACACTTTGCCCCTAAGTTATTCTCAGTTTGAGTAAAATGTTTAAAAAAAGGACTTTGTTTATACGAGGGTCAGCTGATAAGTCCTGGGCCTTCCATAGAGATGGCACCACTGGGCCAGTTTGACAGATAGTGTCATATAGTTTAACTCTAGACTAGCTTATATCCATAGTTACAGGCCACACCACACAAGCTTGTTTAGTTTTTGAATGACAGCATTTTAAACAAGACAAGTGTAGAGGTTTAACAAAAATGGAGGATTTGGAAAAATGAGCAGTGATTAAATACTTCCTTTTAAAAGGCGTAACGCCTAAAGAAATTAAGGAGGAAATGGACAGTACATTGAAAGACTCTGCCTCTTCATGTGCAATGATTAAAAGGTGGGTTGCAGTGTTTAAAATGGGACGTATGAGCACTAGTGATGAGCATCGCTTTGGACGTCGTGTTGAAGTCACAACTCCAGAGATCATTGAAAAAAGTCATTGCTTAGTACTGGAATACTGCATATTTAAGTTGTTTGAGATAGCAGAGGCTGTAAACATATCAAAAGAACGTGCAGGTAATATTTTAAGTAATGTTTTGGACTGTCACAAGGTATGTGCAAGATGGTACTGCATTTGTTGACACTGATCAAAAGTTGCAAAGAAAAACTGTTTCTGTTAAGAATTTGGAGTTCTAAAAACCCCAGTGAATTTTTGAAACAACTAATTACCATGGATGAAACTTGGATACATACTACACTCCAGAAAGTAAATCACTGTCAAAACAGTGAATTGTGCCAGGTGAACCAACTCCAAAAAAGGCAAAGTCAATTTTGTCAGCTGACAAGGCTATGGCGAATGTTTTCTGGGATGCACAGGAAATTATTTTTATTGATTAGCTGGAAAAGGGTAAAAGTATCACTGGTGACTACTATGCAAGTTTACTGCCAACGTTTGAGTGATGAGGTTGGGAAGGGGAAAAAAAAAAAACTTGTTCCTTCATGACATTGCTCCGGCCCATCATTCAGTCATTGCAACGGGAAAAATGTGCAAATTAAAGTTTGAATTGCTTGCACATCCACCCTATTCGCCAGATCTAGCACCCAGTGACTACCACCTGTTCCCGAAACCCAAAAGGTTTCTTGGAGTACGAAGATTTCACAGCAACGAGGCCATTGATGTGGTAAACAGCTATTTTGAGGACCATAATAAATCACACTACAGAGATAGTTTAATTAAATTAGAACACCAATATGACAAATGTATTAGCCTTTCCGGAGATTATGTTGAGAAACAAAACGAAAAAACATATTTTTTAAATGTTTTTGTTTTTTATTATTGTGAGGCCTGGGACTTATCAGCCGACCCTCGTACATGCTATTCTTTTAGCTATCTGAAGGTAAATTTAATTTTCCTAAGTACTTATTAATCCTTAAATATATCTTAAAAAGCGAGAGAGGTGAATATTGTACCTATAATGTATAAAAGTGTAATTAATTTGTAAACTTTTATGTCTTTATGCATTT
Source organism: Mantis religiosa (assembly GCA_030765055.1). Lineage (NCBI taxonomy): Eukaryota > Metazoa > Arthropoda > Insecta > Mantodea > Mantidae > Mantis > Mantis religiosa. The sequence continues at coordinate 311,438,102 of CM060950.1, forward strand.
ATTGATGTAGGATCCCATTGTGCCATGTGCTTATCCACTAGACTTTTATGCCAAATAGCATTCTTATTTAAATATAGACTTTAGTTTAGTTATAAGGCTAAGGCAGTTACACTTAAAGGATTGTTGTTTAAGTCAGCATCTAAGCAGTTGCAGATTCCTTAATCATTGCTATAAAGATATATGAAGAAACCAATGTTGAAAAGCCTGGAGGCTTTTCATAAGATCTGGAAGCATTGTTAATTGATTAGTTAATGACATACAGAGGTGTGGACTTCTTAAAAATGTATGTGAATGCTGTGTTTTTGCTATTGTTTTCTTTTTTAATTGGTATAATGGCCATAGTTGGATAATTGCAATAAACTGCCTAATACTTGCGCTCATGCCATATGCTGCACAGTGACAACGTTTCTTTAAATTAAAGAACTGTGAGTGGTTTCCTACCTTGCCCCATTGGACAAAAGTACTTGTAAATATGCTCTGCAGAAGGAAAGTGCTTGGTAAACAGCATGCTTAGTTTCTTTCTCCTGTGTATGGTCAAAGGATTGGTCTTCAAATCCTCCAATTTACTCCGCTACTTCTTGCCAAGAGCAAACATGGGTCATAAAGCAAAGGAACCACTATTGAGGAGTAACAAATAATACATTTGCACACAGAAGGGAAAGGCTATGCGGAGATAGGAAGGATGGGTAAGAGAAGTCATTCAACCATTGTAGTATAATTCAGTGTTACAAACAGCAGCAGATGCTTGTCAATTTACCCAGAACTGGAAGACAAAAACTGAATAGCAGAGACAGAAAAGCCAAGAATTGCAGCACACTGATGGAATCGATTGGTAAAGAAGTTCATCCACGTACAATCACCAGAGTGCTGAGTACTGTTGGTTTACCATGCAAGGGCACCAAGGAAGGAGCCATACATGAGTAAAGTAAACAGAAAAAAAGGATAGAATGCCAAAACATATGTGTCACAAACTGTAGAATTGTGGGATAATGTTCTGTGGTCTGATGAAAGTAAATTTAATATTTATCGAAGTGATGGTAGAATCTTAGTCTGTAGGAAACCAAATACTGAATGGAATTCAAAGTATATGGCAGGTACAGACTATACTGTGATTAAATGTGTATATTGAAAGGACATTTGAAAAACAGTACTCAGAAATTTATTACAGGAAACTTTTATGACACCAAACACACTGCAGAAGTTATTCAAATTTGGCTTCTGTACCATGTTCTGTACACATTCTGCATACACCATGGCAATTTCCAGACCTGAATCCAACTGAATATATTTGTAATGAGCTAGAAGAACGAGTGAGAAAAAGACATACTGCAAGTAAAACTAAACTGAAAGAAATACTATTAGAGGAAATAACATCAGAGCTAATGTGCCAACAAAACTGGGCGGTCAATCCCTAAAAGGCTATCAGCTTTTCTCTTGCGGAAAGATCTAATGACAAAGTATTATTTGTAATCTGAATACATTTTTACACTTCAAGTAAAGCTTTTTTCTATGTTTTATTTTAGAATGAGTAGGTTTGTTCTTTATGTATATATTTCTTTAAAGAGTGAAATACACTGCTGAGTATGTGTTAATGTTCATTGTAATCACATTCTTAGTACTAATAACTACATCTGAATATTTATGCCTGTCTTTATATGCTAAATGGAGATACGCTAAGATACGTTCATCTTTATCTTATAGTGAAGCTTTCATGGATTGATGAGCAAAGAATTCAATAGAGGACAGCTTAAATTTCAGAGTAAGAGCTATTTACTTAATCAGACAACACAATGTGACTTTGTGGGTTCGTGAAATGAAAAGTCCAATTGCACCACTCAAAAATGTTCTTTATTTCCACCAACTTACAGTTGAACACTTGCCAATTACACAGAATTACATAATGCACACAATTACGATTCACCAGTTCGTCCGTTACACTTCCACTTGCACTCGCAATTACGTAAACTCCTCCGACGCACTTACACAGTCCGTCCCCTCACTGGGCGCTCCTCACAGCTTGCCAAGAACTGACTTTCCTCCAGCCCGACGTGTTGCTTATATAGGGTCAGCTGGCCAATCTAGAAGGTTCTGGATTAGATGAAATATCCCGTAAGTTCGAGAACTCAGGTGGAACAGAAAGAGATGGCACAGTGATGTTTTTCCAGCCAACCCTCGTTACCGCTATAAGACAAATGAGGGGGCGTGGCGAACTCCTACCGTCTCCTGCTGCCGCCAGCCGGTTCTATAGGGAGTTCCGACGTTCGGGTGACAATAAGGACTGTAAAGCTTATTTCTACATGTTTATGAGTGAATATAAATTATTTTTAGGAAGCTGAAATGTTAATTTCAGAGAAGCTATTATACCTGCATCAAATTTTGTCCTATGTCTCTATTGTCAGATGATCATATTACATAGGCTACGATACCTAGGTTACGTGTATACATGAATGTCAGAACAGAATTTGTGTTATCAAAATTTAGTTCCTGTTAGGCTACAATGCCTAGGTTAGTGTGTGTGTATATGAAAAGAATGACAAGGTGCTGTGTTATTTGAAATATAGCCCATGTTAGACCATGATGCTTAGGTTACTGTATTTATATGAACAGGTAGTTCATGTTAGGTTATGATGCTCAAGTTAGTGTGTGTATGAATGCTTGTGTGTGTGTGTGTGTGTGAGAGAGAGAGAGAGAGAAGAGAGAGTGAGAGAGAAGAGAGAAAGATGAGAGAGAGAGAAGAGAGAGAGATGAGTGAGTGAAGAGAGAGATGAGAGAGAAGAGAGTGAGAGAGAGGAGAGAGAGAAAAGAAGAGAAGAGAGAAAAGAGAGAAAGGAGAGAAGAGAAGAGAGAAAAGAGAGAAGAGAAGAGAGAAAAGAGAGAAGAGAAGAGATAAAAGAGAGAAGAGAAGAGAGAAAAGAGAGAAGAGAAGAGAGAAAAGAGAGAAGAGAAGAGAGAGAAGAGAGAAAAGAAGGAAGAGAAGAAAAGGGAGAAGAGAAGAGAGAGGAGAAGAGAGAAGAGAGAGGGAGAGGGAAAGAGGGGGAGGGAGAGAGGGAAAGAGGGGGGAGGGAGAGAGAGAAGAGGGGAGGGACGTAGAGGGAGAGGGAGGGAGGAGGAGGGGGAGGGAGAGAGAGGGGAGGGAGGAGGAGGGGGAGGGAGAGAGAACCAGCAATCATATCTTAAGTTTTACTAAAGTTGTACTGTTGTATGCAAAAGCATATTTAAAGTAAGTGATAAAATGAGGAATTATGTAACAGTGACATCCAAATTAATTCATAAAACTATTTGTAGTCAGGTAGAGTCAGACTGAAAAATTCAGTGCTATGGCCAAGATTTGAACAACGGATCTTCTGGTCTCTGTCTGGTTGCTCTTAACCATTGAGCTACCATGGCCAACATGCCAGCATGACATTAAGGTCTCCATAGATTTTTGTATTTTCCCGGTAAACCACTAGAAGTTCTCAAATACAGTGAGATATGCACCAGCTGTGGCAACTTACTATGCCATAAGTACTTAAGTTTCAGGCCTGTTAGATTAATTGATGGGAAATTAATCCCCCTATGGGAGGCACAGGATTGGCGATCCCAGGGTCCTGAGCCAAATTTCTCAATTAGGTGCCTTTAAGTGGTGAGAGAGCTTATGCCAAATGTCCAAACAACTTTTGTCCACAAGTGTGTTTGGCTCATTAAAATTTATCTTTCTGAGCACAAGTCAAAAATTAGACTTTTAAATTATAGAAGGTTTAAGCAATCAGTGCAAATGAATTAAAATCTTTTACTTTTAGCATAAGTGAATTTTTAAATATAAAATTGTAATATACATTTTATTTTACTGTATGTATTTTTAAAATGTACTATTGTATTAGACTTTATATTAATTTGTAACATTTTCAACTATATTTTAATTCATATTTACATTTTTGAAAATATTGTACATAAACTATATTTTTGACGATGCCATGAGTCTGGTTGACTCCTACGGCTAAAAAATATCTGAATCTGAAGTTTGATGGATACCTAGCGCAGAATGGAGGGTGAGGGAGCGCAGGGGTTGACTGGGTAATGCGTAAGTCCCAGCCCCTGTTTATCATGCAGGACTGTGTTCGTATCTGCTGATAAAGGTCAGCCCCAGGTAGGGGCCATTGCATGAGCTGATGCACTCCTGAAGGTCATTGGGCCCCTCTGTCTTTACATTGGGATGAGGCCCTGAGATGAGTAAGGCCCAGGCCAGGACTCTCACCTAAGCCGGGGTGGTGCCCAGGATGTGAGCACGCCATTGGAGACATCTGCAATGGTGAAGGATATTGTCACTATGACTACAAATAAAAACAAGCACCAAAAATTTTAAGATAAATGTAGAAGAAGTAGTCGAGTCTTGCGGTCCACACTACTTAGTAGTTGCGAGAGAATAGAGGAAGGAAGGAGCTTTTCATCTGTGAACCCTTTTGTAATTCAAAAGGTTTTATATAGTATTACTGGTGTAGTGAAGTTCTGTACTAAATCAAGAAATGGCACACTCCTGGTAGAAGCAAATTCAGCAACCTAGGCAGCTACCATGTTAGCTCTACATGAACTACATAGTACCTTGAACTCCTTGCATGGTGTTGTAAACACTCGTGCATTGGATGGTATGTCCAATTAGGAGATTAAGGAGAACCTTGATGACCAAGATGTAATGACAGTGTACTGTGTACAATGGGGAGAGGGAGGGGAATTGGTACCTACTCGTACCCTGTTCCTTACCTTTGATCGGGTAGATCTTCCACAAAGGATAAAGGCAGGGTATGAAGCAGTAGAGACCAGACCATGTATTCCTTACCCCCTGAGATGCTATAAATGCCAGCGCTTTGGTCATACAAGTGACTTCTGTAATGGTGTACCTACATGTTTCAGCTGTGGAGGCATCTTGCAGGAAAATGCATGTACGTCACCTCCAGCATAACTGTAGTGGTGAACATAGATCCAGTTCACAAGAATGTCCCCGATATATAGAGGAGTGCGCCATCTAAGAGATTCGGGTAAGAGAGAAGGTATTCTTCTCGGAAGCCCAGAAACTTCTTCATATCCACAAGTCCTCTGTTACAAGTTTCCGTATGTACAGCTACACCGTCAGAAAAACAGGAAACTGGAATGTAAATTTGCAATTTGAACAGGGCCACTATTTCAGAGAAAGTTCTTGTGCTTAGATCACCACTAAAGAACATGAAATCTGCTGCCAATAAGAACATCTCAGTTAGGTCACCTCACAAACCATCAATAAGATCAGCCTGCCTGTTATATACCAAGCACCAACAAAAACGTTTAAGATCAGATATGAGAGAACTGCCTTCCTAAAAGAAACTGCGAAATCTGCTCATTGTTAAGTGCAAGGGAAAAGGAGTCCAACACTATCTCCTCCTAGATCCTCTTCTAAGGGATCTTCTGAAGAGGACTACAATTGACATCTTTCATCGTTGTTGATCTCTGTCTAATTGTCTGTTTCAAGGCTCTGGAACCAAAGTTTTCTATTGGGAAAGGGGTCTCTTCTGTAGAGGACATGGGGCAGGAAGAGCCAGAATGCCAGCGAAGAAAAGGCAGGATAAAGCTGCTGAAAAGAGTGTTAGCCCAACACTCAAAAAAAAAAGGGGGGGGGGCAAATTGATCTGAGCACCACTGAAATTTAAAGTAAAGTAGATTTACGTTATTGGTGTATCCCATTAGTGGATGATGACAAAGTGGTGGAGAAGGTTTTGGTTTTGTTTTATTTCAAAGCTAAATCATAAAGTTTAGTGAAGATAACAGTTTTTTATGCTTTTTAGCCTTTTATTTATGTTTTACAATTTTTCTTTGACTTTTACCTTGATTGAATGCGTTTATTTTATTTGACATTTTATTTAGAGGTTTTATAATTTATAGAGACATTTATCTCTATTGCCATGATTAGTTTGTAAAGGGTGCTGGTATAAATCATCATTGATGGAAATTAGCCTAATAGTGGTAACTATAAAACCTGGGACTTAAGTACTTATGGCATAGTAAGTCGTCACAATAGATGCGTGGAACCCTTAGTGGTTTATTGTGAAAATAAAAGATAGTTGGAGAATTTAATATCACATGGTAGCTCAATGGTTAAGAGCAACCGAAAGAAGACCAGGAGATCCATGGTTCAAATCCCGGCTATGGCATTGAAATTTTCAGTCTGACTCTACCTATCCAAATCTTAGCCTACACACAGCTAGTGTGGAAAAATTATTAATTTTCAGCTATTTGTAGTCGGTTTTTCACACTACATCACTTATATTTTAACCTTTTGAGAGATTAATTTTGGGAGCTGTCCGACCTTCATGGTTTTTTTTAATTTACGTCCTCCAATGTTAAGTCATATCGGACGATGAATGAAATGGGTGAAGTGATGCTCAAATGATTCCGGGGTCCATGGAGCTTAGAGTTACCTGACATTCATCTTTCAGGATAAGGGAAAACCCCGGAAAAACCTTACCCAGGTAACTCACCCTGACCGAGATACGAACTCGGGACCTCTCGAACAGGAGGCAGACACGCTACCATCTACACTACCGAGGCGGGCACCTTCATGATTGAAAATGGAAGCAACAACTCCTGAAGCAATTCCTATAGGATGTTTGAATGTTTGTTTTTGTTCCCATTCATATACCATTTGGGGTGGTAATTGTCTACAAATCTAAATTGAGTGAGTGATCCTATTACCCTACAAAAATGATGAATTAGATAATTAAACAAACACACATAACAAATTAATATATCAGTAGAAGAAATATGTAGTTTGTAAAACTACAGCTGAATACCTATAGAAAGTGCTAACATTAAATCAATTTTAGGAAATATTTTCCTGGACAGTAATGCTATTCACATTCATCAAAAGCCTACACATTTACACTTGAATGTCTTCAAAATTCCTTTTTTGTATTATTTGAGCACGAACACAACCTCAAGTCTCTTTAAAAATACTGTTGTTGCCTTCAAAATTCAAAGCTGGATGACATACATAATTGAATACTAGTAAAAAAAAAAGTGATCTCTCTTTGTTCCTAAAGGAATTATTTCAGAAACTCAGTAATTCTAGTAAGTTTTAGACAAGAATAGATGTTATAACAACAAATTTGAAGAAGCAGTTATTACTTCTTGGATTTTTCATCAAAACTTTTGTATATAAATACGTTTTTGTCATCTTTAGGTATGGCACTTCAGAGTGATCATGGGCTTCTTGTAGTGAACTTGGATAGCTGCCTTTCTAATACAGGTAACTAGTAGCCTTTGTTTAGAATGTTTATCAGATGTTCATAATGTTATTACTATTAATTATTACTAAAGCAACCAAAACTGAATTAAGCATGTGACAAGGGAGAATAATTAATGAAAGGGAATATTTCATTTAATAGGAAAAGTGTCTAAAATGACAATTTTTACTTTAAAATATTACAGGGAATCCCACCATTTCTTCCATTAATTTGAAGCTTTAGAGCAACTGTCATTACATTTATTTCGGAAAATGAATTGTTCTTTCACACTAGCCATGAGTAGGATGCACTATGGAAAGGTAGAGTCAGACTGAAAAATTCAATGCCATAGCCAGGATTTGAACCATGGATCTTCCAGTCACCGTCCAGTTGCTCTTAACCATTGAGCTACTATGCCCAATGTGCCAGCATGACATTAAATTCAGTCTGACATTAAATTTTTCAGTCTGACTCAACCTTTCCATACTGCACCCTACACATGGCTAGTGTGAAAGAACAATTTTCTAATCATTGACCTAATAGTGGTCTGAACTACAAAACCCGGGCCTTAAAGTACTTACAGCATAATAAGTCGCCATTAAGATAGTTGTCTCATGTGTTTATGAGAACTCGTACTGGTTTATCGGGAAAAACATGAGTCAGTTAGAGAATTTAATGTCATGCTAGCACGTTGGCTATAGTAGCTCAATGGTTATGAGCAGCCAGTCAGATAGCAGAATATCCATGGTTCAAATCTCAGCTATGGCATTCAGTTTTTCCATTTTTCAGAATGTTTACATAGTTGACAATGAAGTAACTACTGAGGGTCTAAATGCTGAGGAGAATTCAACAGTTAGAAACAAATGTGGGAAGATCTTAGGAAAATAGAAAGGGAAAGCGATAAATCAAAACCATATGGGAAAATACTTAAATCACTAAATAAAAAAGATGTTTCTACAAAAGCAGACAAAGGAAATAAGACGGTCATCATGAACAAACAGGACTACATTTCTAGAATGATAGATTTATTGGCAAGTGATAAATTCCAGGAAATAAAGTCTGATCATTTAAGTTAATTGATGGAAATGAATAATTTCTTCTCACTAGCCATGTATAAGCTAAGTTTTTTTGTTTTTTTTGTTTTGTTTTTTAATATAGATAGAGCCTATATACGGCTAGTGAGAAGAAATGATTAAATTCCATCAATTAAATGAGAGCCCCTAGTGGTTTACCAGGAAAATATATGAGTCAATTGGAGAATTTAATGTCAGGATGGCACGTTTGCCATGGTAGCTCAATAGTAAGAGCAACTGTACAGAAACTAGGAAATCCATGGTTCAAATCCCAGCCATGGCATTGAATTTTTCATTTTTCATGTTGACTATTTAAAAAAAAGTCTGATTCTTTAAATAAGTGTTTAAAACAATTAAACGAAGCAATCAAGTATACAATGATAATACCAAAAGAAATAAAACAAAGTTTGACATCGGACAACCCTACAGTAGCTAACATACAGATTACACAAAATTCATAAAAAAGGAAGTAAGATGCGCCCAATCTTTAACAATATAAACAACACTCTGCAACAAACTGTTTGGAGTTGCGCGAAGGAGCTGGAGAAGTACGGACGTGTTTATTCACGCTCTGCCCGTGGCGAATAAAATGGGAATTTCAGTCGACATCTATCAGGCCAGAATTGGCTTATTTAATAGAAGGTTTGTTAAAATGAACGAAAATGCCTCTAATGGATGAGTGACTGCATATTGGTACGCTCTAGTGTTGTTGGCGCTACTCATAATCTGAGGAATAGAGCTGAATTTGGGCCCCAAGTTGGAACATATAGTTGAAATGCTAGAAGTGATTTCAAAAGAGATTGCTGAGTTGAAAAAGATGGAGAAGAGGTTGGATACAAAAATAAGTGACATTTCTCAGGAAGTGAAGACAACTGTTGCAGTTTATCAGACGAGAGTGGAACATGATATCCAGAGCCATGAGCAAAGGATAACGAGGCTTGAAAAGAATGAGACAAATGAAAGGAAAATAATATTATAAGTTTTGGAGTGCAAGAACATATGGGGAAGAGCGCCTGGGAAGAAGTGGAAGACATATTCAAGGAAAAACTGGAAATGCAGATACCAGGTTGGGAAATAACGGATGCATTTAGGATTGGAAGAAGAGAACTCAGGTCAAACTAGTAAAATGTTCAACTATAAAAGTTAAATGGACGGTGTTGACAAATGCAAAAAAATTGAAAGGAACAGACATTTTTATTGAGCAAGATTAAGGAAAAAAGAATGAGAGTTTAGGACCATTTTATTGAAAGAAATGAAGAAAGCCAGAGAAGATGGTAAAACTGCTTATGTCAGAGGCTTGAACTTATTCATAGACGGCAAGAAACAGGATATGAGTGGACAAAATTTGACGACTGACCGAGGTGACGCAGATGCAAGAAACCTGAAACAACAGCATGCGGGTAGGGAAGCAGCAGTGGAAGGTGTGAGAAGGACAGAAGAATACCAACAACTTCGACATGTCACATCGTTACGTCACCACAACAGCTGAGAGAAGACGTCCACAGGCTGGCCTTGGGAGCGACAACTGGTTTAAACATGTGAGAGAGGCAGGCCTGAGTGTAGTGCCTACACCGGATGGAAGCATTATGCAAATGAAAGATATGAGCCACACGGCGACAAGACAAACAAGGAGCAAAGCGAAATTGGATCAGTTTAGATTTGACAGAAAGGGCTCTGTATAACGGTTAATTTCTCTTTCTATAATAGGGTGGAATGTGGAATGTTTATATGCTAAATTACAAAGTGGTGAAATTCATCAAATAGCAAAGTGGGCATATGTGATAGCAGTGGTGGAAACATGATTATTAAAAGATTGCGACATTCATATCACGGGCTATGATTATTTTGGGAGAAAAGGGGTGAAAGTGAAAGATAAGAGCCGAGTGTCTGGTGGCTTAGGGCTGTTTGTCAAAAAAAGTAAGAGTTTGGAAATCAAGGTTGAAAATGATCTAGGAAGTGACAAACTGTTCTGGTGTACTTCTAGTGATTTATTCAAAAGAAGCGTAAAAATGTGTGTAAGCTTTGTTTATAATACACCTACTACTTCCAGTTATTGTGACTGAAATTTGTTTATTAAATTGAGGTGGAATATAGAAGAATTACAAGATAAATATGTAGGTGTAGAAATAAATTTAATAGGAGACTTTAATGCAAGAGTAGGAGAGGAGCAAATTAGGGTCAGTTTTAATGGTTTTGATTTAAAGGAAGTACACCTGGAAGGCCGTTGCAGCAGTGATAAAAGTACTTAATAATGAGGGTTAAAAACTAATTGAGTTTTGTGAAGAGAACAACCTCTTGATGTGTAATGGTGTAAAAGGGAAAGATGAATGGGGGGAATTCACTTTTGTAAACAAAAACGGCCAAAGTGTCATTGACTATGTATTACATTCAATAGGTCTAGATAGATATATAGCAGATTTTGAAACTATGAATATAATAAGCACAAGCAATCATTTCGAATTAAAAATATAGTTCAGAATATTAGATGATAATATTAGGGAGGAGAATTTTAGTGTAGATATAAAATTAGATATTTACAAATGGAAAAATGATCGAGCTGAACAATTTTATACTAAATTGAATTAAGAAATGGAATGGTTAGAGGAAAATAAGCTAAAGATTTTATTGGAGGATAAAAATATAGAAGGATGTATTTTTTAGCCTAGAAGAAGTAGTTAAAAAACTGGAAATGAAATGAAAGTGATAGAGAGCAGGCTTAAAACCAATTATAGTTGGTTTGACAATGAAGGTTTAGAAGCTAAAAGAAGGGTACAGAGAGAATTAAAGCATTGGAGGCAAACGGGACTAAATAGATAGGGAAAATTATCTAGTAGAAAGGCTCGGATGTAGGTAATTATTAGAAGTGAAAAGAAATGAGTGGGGGGGGGGGGGGGAAAGCTGAGCCAAAAGTTAAATGAGGCAGCAAAAAAGAATGATAGCAAAACCATTTGGGCAATGGTAAGTAAATTAAACAAAAGTAGGGGAGGAACTAATATATCGCCAGCAACGTGACGCAATTTCTTTCAAGGTCTTCTGGGAGTTAAAACTTTGATTATACAGGATAATTTGATAAGTATAAATCCGTAGAGAATACACATGTTGGATAGTAAATTCACTGTGAATGAAATTCTAGAGCAAATTAAGAATTTAAAAGCTAATAAGGCATGTGGTATAGACGGAATACCAGGAGAATTTTGGAGAGCTTGGGCAGAGGACCCAAATAGATCCAGCATACTGGTGGAGGTATTGAACTTAATCTTAGAGGAGGGTGAAGTACCCAAAAATTGGAGAATGGGAATAGTAACCCCAATATACAAAGGTAAAGGAGACATGCGAAATCCGGTAAACTATAGAGGAATAAGTTTACTTTTAATACTTGGGAAAGTTATCACAGGAGCGTTAGCAAAAGGATTACAAAATTGGGCAGAGAAAGAAGGAAAATTCCCACCATTTCAACCAGGGTTTTAGAAAAGGTAATAGAATGGCAGACAACATTTTTATAATTAAAACATTAGTAGATAAGTATCTCAGCAACAAAAGAGGGAGATTATATTTACTGTTCCTAGACTTAGAAAAAGCCTTCGATACAATTTCTAGGGAAGCACTTTGGATTAAATTGAGGAAAAAACGAGTAAGCGAGAACTTTATAAGATTAATCCAAAATATTTACAAAGAAAATGAATTTAGTATAAAATATGATTGGGGAATGATAACTGAGAAGATACCAAACAATGTAGGACTTAGACAAGATTGCAAATTAAGTCCAGTGCTATTTAATGTATTTATTGATAAATATTGATTTATAATAAAAAACTAAATAAAGTTATATACATAATGAAACAAGTTAGATGAACTATGGATAATAAAACCTTAAAACAAGTGTATTATGCATTTATCTATTCACATATAAAATATGGGATATCTTTATGGGACAATATAAATGCAAAAGAGGTGTTAAAAATTTTCAGATTACAAAAGAAAGCTATCCGAATAATTGAAAATGTTGAGAGAAGATCTAGCTTTAGGCAGATATTTAAGAAGCATAATATTTTAACTTTTCCATGCATATACATATATGAAAGCATTAAATATGTAATGGAAAGGAATACATGTAAAAAGAACTGTAATGCACACTCATATAATGTAAGAAATAAAGCTGACTATTTTAGGACCACACTAAGGGGAACACTAAACAACAGATCATTAGAAAGTATCGGAAAAGACCTGTGTAATAGATTGCCAGGTAAAATAAAGAATATTAAACGATGTAATATTAAGAATATAAAAAGGTTAACTTTAAAGAGAGTCGATTAAAGACACTAAACAACACTTTTAAATTTTTCTGGAACATGTTTCTGAGGTTTTGCCTCTATCATCAGCCAGCTCTCGACTGGTTCTCGTTGGTGTAGTTGACGATATTGTAACTTTGTGGGTTCGTGAAATGAAAAGTCCAATTGCATCACTCAAAAATGTTCTTTATTTCCACCGACTTACAGTTAAACACTTGCCAATTACACAGAATTACGTAATGCACACAATTACAATTCACCAGTTCGTCCGTTACCGTTCCAATGCACATACACAGTCTTCTCGTTCGTTCGCTAGCTTGTCAAGCACTGACTGACTCACACCCAGCCCGACGTGTTGCTTCTATAGGGTCAGCTGGCCAATCTGGAAGGTTCTAGATTAGATGAAATATCCCGTAAGTTCGAGAACTCAGGTGGAACAGAAGGAGACGGCGCAGTGATGTTTTTTTTTCCCAGCCACCCCTCGTTACCGCTATAAAACAAACGAGGGGGCGTGGCGAACACCGACCGTCTGCTGCTGCTGCTGCTGCTGCCGGTTCTATAGGGAGTTCCGAAGTTCGGGTGACACTGCTCCCTCCTAAAAGCTGGTCGTCCCGAACAGAACCATCGTAGCGTGCCAGGCGATCCAGGTGTACCACCAACATCTTCCCTCGGGGAACCTTCTGGATGCGGTAGACCACGTCGTTAATCCTCTTCACCACCCGGTACGGTCCTTGCCATGGCTGCTGGAGCTTCGGGCAGCGTCCCTTGGTCCGGGTAGGACGGCACAACCAGACCAGGTCACCCTGCTGGAACCCTTGGCTATTGGCTTGCCTGTCATACCTGATCTTCATGCAGTCGCTGGCCTTCTGTATGTTTTAGCGAGCCATCTCGTGCATGTCGTGGAGATGGTCCACCAAGTTCTCCACATACTCGGTCGCTGGCTGTCTCGCTTCTGGAGGGCTTCCAAAAGCCAGGTCACAAGGGAGGCGTAACTCTCGGCCGAACATTAAGCTGGCTGGCGTCATCCCTGTTGTGTCGTGTGTAGATGAGCGGTAGGCTAGCAAGAACAGTGGCACCTTGACGTCCCAGTCTCGCTGATGGCTGGCCACGACCTTCCTCAGGTGTTCCTCTAAGGTCTTGATGTATCTTGCGACCATGCCATCCGACTGGGGATGTAGAGGCGTCGTGCGGGTCTTGTTCACCCCAAGCCTTTGTAGTGCCTCCTTCATTAGGTTGGACTCAAAGTTGGTACCCTGGTCACTGTGTAGCTCTAACGGCACCCCAAATCGACAGAACACTTGCTCCACGAGGCAGTCTGTGATTGTCTTTGCCTTTTGGTTTGGGATGGCATACACCTCCGGCCACTTGGTGAAGTAGTCCACGACCACCATTAGGTACTTGTTGCCTCGGTCGGAAACTGGGAACGGTCCAGCAATGTCAACGGCGATCCGTTCGAATGGCGCTCTGACGTTGTGCTGCTGCATGCGACCCCGGCTCCTAGTCTGGGGGCCACGACTCGCCGCGCACACGTGACACTGACGGCACCATCTCTCAGCATCTGCTCGGAGTCCCAGCCAGTAGTAGCGCTGCCGTAGTTTGTCAATCGTTCGGTTCGCTCCCAGGTGTCCTCCTGAAGTACCGGCGTGCACTTCCTCCAAGACTTCCGGGACCTTACTCCGGGGAAGTACCAACTGTTCTCTCTGCGTCTTCCCATCGGGTGACTCCCATACCCGGAACAGCACGCCATCTCTGGTCTTCAACGAGTCCCATTGGGCCCAGTACGACTTGTAGGTGGTGCTCCTCGGTGCGATGTCCTCCCAGGTTGGTCTCGTCCCTAGCGCCACTTCCCTCAAGAGTGGCCCCAAGTCTGCGTCCGCCAGCTGCTCCCTCCTCAGGCCTGCGCTATCCCAGCCGTCCGCAGGCACTGCTAGAACTACTCGGACTGCTGCGGCACGCTCCTTCTCTTCCACTCTTGTGCACTGGCCGCACTCTTCTGGACAGGGTCTTCGGGACATAGCGTCCGCATTACCGTGGCTCTTCCCTCTACGATGTTCCGAGGTGAAGTCGTACTCCTGCAGCCTCTGGACCCAACGTGCTGTCTGGCCTTCCAGGTTCTTAAAGCTCAATAGCCAGGTTAGGGCGGAATGGTCAGTCCTCAGGTGAAATGGCTGACCGTACAGGTACTTGTGGAACTGCTCCAAGGTCTTTACTACCGCCGGTAGCTCTCCTCGGGTGACGCAGTAGTTCTTCTCTGCCTTGGATAACGTCTTGCTGTAGTAGGCTATCACCCGCTCATGGCCGTCCTGGATCTGCGATAGGACACCTCCAATGCAATGGTCGCTGGCGTCGGTGTCCACAATGAAGGCGCCACTCGGTTGTGGGAAACCCAAAATTTGAGCACTGCACAGGGTCTCCTTTAGATGCTGGAAAGCGTTTTCTGCGTCCTCCGTCCACACATAAAAACCGGTGTTCCTCTGTCAGGCGGGTGAGGGGTTTTGCGATGTTGGAGAACCCCTTTATGAAGCGGCGATAATAACTGCACAGCCCCAGGAAACTGCGCAACTCTTTCTTATCCTTTGGGCAAGGCCAATCTCTCACAGCCGGTGTCTTCTCCGGGTCTGTGGCCACTCCGGTTGCTGAGACTAGTGGCCCAAGTAGTTAACTTCCTTGCGGAAGAGCTGGCACTTCTTCGCGTTCAGCTTCAAGTTGGTCGCCTGCAGTCTCTGTAGCACCTTACTCAGATTCTCGAGATCTTCAAAAGTCTTCCCGACGATGATGATGTCCAGGTGTAGCAGGCAGACATCGTAAGTCAGCCCTCTCATCACTGACTCCATGAGGCTTTGGAAGGTAGCTGGTGCGTTGCAGAGGCCAAAGGGCATAACCGTGAACTGCCAGAGCCCTTGGCTCGTCGAGAATGCGGTCTTCTCCTTGTCTCTTGGGTCTAGAGCTACCTGCCAGTAGCCCGACTTCAGGTCCAGGGTCGAGAACCACTGTGCACCAGCTAGCGTGTCCAGGGTGTCGTCAATCCGGGGTAAGGGGAAACAGTCCTTCCGGGTGACAGCGTTCAACTTTCTGTAGTCTACGCAGAAGCGCAGCTCGCCATTCTTCTTTGTCACCAAGACTACAGGGGAACACCAAGGGCTGTCAGACTCTTCAATCACTGCCCTGGATCTCATGTCCTCCAGCATGTCTCGTACCGCCCCTTGCTTCGCCAGCGGAATGCGTCTATGTGGTTGCCGAATAGGCCGAGCGTCCCCGGTGTCGATGCGGTGAAACACTTTGTCCGTGCGGCCGTAGTCACTATCACCTTGGCTGAAGACGCGCTGGTATCGTCTTAGCAGTTGTCGAACTTTCTCCAGCTGCTCTGCGGTCAGGTGGTCGGCCGCCCTCTCTAGTAAGCCTTCTAGCCGGGGCACCGGCTCCTGCGTCTTGTCGATTGCTGTTACGCTTACCACGGGCTCGCACGTTCCCAACTCCGTCCCGGCCTGAACGTCGTGATCGGTGTCCGTTGGATTTAGCAGTCTCACTGACACCTCCTCTCGGCACGGCAGCAGTGCCCTGGCTACACATAGTCCGTGCACAGGCGTCTTCTAGTCCAGCATCATGTTCCTGGTTCTCTGGCCTTCCAGTCGCGCCGTCACCACCACCTCGCTCCTCGCGGGGACAACCACGTCTTCGTTCAAGACGACCCTGCAAATTCCAAGGCGCTCTTCTGGTTGACGGAGTATAACCTCTTCTCCGTTGAGCCGCAGGACCTTCTTGCCGACGTCGACCGTCGCCTCGTGGCTCCTGAGGGCATCCAATCCCAGTATCACCTCAGCCACCTTCGCGACGAACACCCACAGACGTACGGTACTCCTTCCCAAGGTCAGCTTCAGCAGGGCCTCCTTTTCCACCGGCAAGGTGTCGCCCGATGCCGTGACGAGCTGGTATGGTCGACTCGGCTTCCTTGTCGGCAAACCCTTCGCCACATCAGGTCTGATGATGGTCACGGCAGCCCCGGTGTCCACCAGCACGCGGTACGGCTTTCCTCGCACCCAACCGTCCGCGATGAGACTGTCATCCATACGCCGGCTGACGGCGCGCAGTGTCACTCGAGGGGATGGTGGTGATGGCGCTGACGTGCCCCTGTCCACGACGGCCCTTACTCCTTTTCCGGCTGCTCTTTCTGGTGTGGGCAGTCTCTCTGCAGGAGTCCGGGCTGTCCACACCCCCAACACAGGCCACTAGGTGTTCGCCGGCGTCCCTCGGCTGGTCTTCTGTCTCCGGTGTAGCGGACACTCCTCGTTCTCGACGTCGAGATGGCTGTTACCTTGGCCGCCTCCATCCTTAATGCTGCCGTCAGCGCCTCGTGGATGGTTTTATAATCGCCGAGCATTAGGCGCTGACGAATCTTCGTATCTCGTACCCCGTGCACGAAGGTGTAGGCAGCTTCCCGGGATACGAACTCTGGTGGGAGGTCGACTAGGGCCTTGCTTGCTAGTTGTTCAACTGCCAGGGCGAACTCCTGGAGCGTCTCCCCCGGCTGCTGTGACCTTGCCTTTAGCTGGCTGCGGTATGCTGCGGCTAAGCGGTGGTTCCCGAAACGATTCTCCAGGGCCTTCCAGAAGTCCTTGGGCGCCGCCGTTGTCTGCACCGCGTTTAGGACTTCCGCGGCCCGTCCCTGGAGGCTGGCTATTAACTGTGTGGCCCCCTCCTCCGGTGACCATCTGTTGTGCTTGGCCACTGTGTCGAACTGGCGGCGGAAGTCCTCAAATTTTGACGCGCCGTCATATTTCGGAGGTTTGACGCGCGCCGATGTTGTGTCGCGTCCCGGTGCGTCGGCCTTCAAATCCTTCAACCTCCTGCCGACGTCCTCCACCATGGCGTTCAGGGACTTGACGCTGCTGTCGGCCTTCCCTTCCAGCTCATTAACGCGGTTTGCCAGGTCTCCGACGCGTTCGTCCACTTGGCCGATCCTCTTGCCGAGCCCCGTGACGTCCTCCCTCACGCCGGCCAACTGTTCCTCAAATTTGGCGGCGAGGGCCTCGTTCGCAACCTTCATTTCTTCCATCTTCTCCGTGAGGTTATCGTTAGCCGTCTTCATTTCTTCCAGCTTTGCGGCTAGGTTGTTATTTGCCGCTTCTGTTTAAGCAGCGAGGTTGTCATTTGCTGCTTTCATTTCCGAGGTCAGTTCGGCCTTCATTTCCATCATCTTCTCCAAAATCTTTTTCAATGCTGCGTCCATGGTTGTAATGGTCGGTGATGATGTCGTCTTGCTTCCTGACACCAGTGTAACTTTGTGGGTTCGTGAAATGAAAAGTTCAATTGCACCACTCAAAAATGTTCTTTATTTCCACCGACTTACAGTTAAACACTTGCCAATTACACAGAATTACGTAATGCACACAATTACAATTCACCAGTTCGTCCGTTACCATTCCAATGCACATACACAGTCTTCTCGTTCGTTCGCTAGCTCGTCAAGCACTGACTGACTCACCTCCAGCCCGACGTATCGATTATATAGTGTCAGCTGGCCAATCTGGAAGGTTCTAGATTAGATGAAATATCCCGTAAGTTCGAGAACTCAGGTGGAACAGAAAGAGACGGCGCAGTGATGTTTTTTTTTTTCCAGCCAACCCTCGTTACCGCTATAAAACAAACGAGGGGGCGTGGCGAACACCGACCGTCTCCTGCTGCTGCTGCTGCCGGTTCAATAGGGAGTTCCGACGTTCGGGTGACAATATTTTGTCACAGTTCTCCTCTGGTGGCGGTTCAAGGAACTTGCTGAACAAATCTTTCTGGGGGATGTCGAAATTGAATACTTTGTTCCTATTTTTTGAAATGAAGATTTGTTCCCATGTGGATAGTTCTTGTTTTCCTGATGTATGTTTTAGTTTTGGTTCTGGATTTATTAATTTGCTCAAACATCAAAGATGCCATTCCATCTAACAAAAAATCTGGTATATATCAAATTAAATGCAATGACTGTAGTCAAATTTATATTGGAAAAACCAAAAGAAATTTAGAAACAGGAGCAAAGGAACACTTTAGAAACATAAAATATAAACAATTAGAAAAATCAGCAGTTGCCACACATTTTTGGGGAAAAAAACCACAACATAAATCCAGAACCAAAACTACTAAAACATACATCAGGAAAACAAGAACTATCCACATGGGAGCAAATCTTCATTTCAAAAAATAGGAACAAAGTATTCAATTTCGACATCCCCCAGAAAGATTTGTTCAGCAAGTTCCTTGAACCGCCACCAGAGGAGACCTGTGACAAAATATCGTCAACTACACCAATGAGATCCAATCGAGAGCCGGCTGATGATAGAGGCAAAGCCTCAGAAACATGTTCCGGAAAATTTTAAAAGTAAGTGTTGTTTAGTGTCTTTAATCGATTCTCTTTAAAGTTAATTTATCATAACAACACTGTTTTCAACACTTCCAAGAAAGGAATTAAAATATAAAAAGGTATTTGTCAGAACAAGCTTTTTATAGTGTGGAAGAGTACAAAGCAAAAAATGGAAAATAAACAATGTACATTTTAGTTTCTAAGCAGTGCATATAGTAGAATTTTAGGTATATTTTTATGTTTTTTTTATAATATAAAATGACGTATCCCTTGTATGAAATATAAGGGATGAATAAATTGAATGAATGAATGAATTCTAGAAGTAATAAGTAAAAATGTTACACATTTACCGATTTTAAATAACAGAGAGATACCAGGTCTGCTCTTTGCAGATGATTTAGTAACAGGTTCTATAACAAATATAGGCTTAAAACAATCCTTGGAAGCAATAGGCAAGCTTTGTAAATAATGGGGTTTGAAGATAAATAAAACTAAATCTAAGATTATGGTGGTAAAAAAAGGTTTCAAACTAAAAAGAGAAAAAAAAATGGTGGTGGAAAGGTTCAGAAATTGAGGTGATTAAGAATATTGATTCCCTAGGAGTAAGATTATGTAGTAATGGTGAATGGAGTGACCAAAAAAGGAAAGCACTGGCAGATGGAAAGATGGCTATGAGTGTTATTAGATCTTGTATTAACAAAATACCAAATATGGAAGTAAAATGGTTAGAAAGGGTGTTTGGTTCAATTATAGAAAGCAGAGTGCTACATGGAATAGAAATATGGGGGCCAGATGAAGGATGGAAAGCAATAAATGTTATAAATAGACTGTTTTGTAGACTTGGGCAGTTTTAATGGAATTAAGAAGATTAGGTTACAAAAGCAAGGTGATGGAAAGAATTCTGAAATATTGGCTCAGAATATGGAATTTAGATGAGGAAAATATTGTTAAACAGTGTTTGGTAGCACAAACAAGAATAAAGGGGAGAGTGACTTGGATATATAAAATTCAAAACATTTTACAGGAAGTAGGTATGGGTTCATTATGGCTAGATAGTGGAAGAATAGAAAAGTGATTCTGGAAAGAAGTAAAAACAAGAATTGAAGATATTGACAAACAAGAATTATGGGCTAATCTTAATAACAAAAGATCTCTGAAATTATATAAAACATTGAAAAATGATTGGGGCAGAGAAAAATATATTGACATCTGTTATAAAGTAGGAAAAGGGTTGGCATGGTTTAGAACAGGAGTAATATACTTAAGGGATATAAGGAATGGATATATCAAGGGAAGATGTCCAATGTGGGGAAAAGAAGATAGTACTTGGCATTATATTTTTGATTGTCAAAGAACAAAATATTGGAGAGACGAATTTATTTTGCGTAAGTGGAAAAACATATCAAATGAAATAAGAGGCAAAAGAATCTTGAATCTAAGATCAGAAGACAAAATAACACTGGGAAAATTTATTGGCAAGGTTAGACAAAAATGGCTTTGGAAAACAGGGAATACTAATGAGAACAACTAGGAAGAATAGCAGAAGGTATAAAGGGAATAAAAAATATAGATCCCAAATTTTAAAATGCTCCATTATATACACAACCTGGATTAATTATAATGGGGCATGGGAATATGCAACTCCAAAATGAGCAATATGTAAGATATTGTATTTATGGTACTTATATTAATTATGTTATATATGTATGAAGTTGTATATGCTAGATATTGTAATAAGAAATAGGAAATAAACTACAAACTGTCCAAATGGCTAAACAAGAAATTTTAGGAGCTACCAAAATTTGAAAGCCACACTATTAAAAGTAATCTCTTTGTTCTCTAGTGTGCCACAAGACAAACTCATGGAGTACATGCAAATGTGGCTTCAGTCTTAAACTTAAAGGGAGTCGATTAATGACACTAAACAACACTTACTGTCGACTCCCTTTAAATTTAATTTATTATAACAACACTGTTTTCAACACTTCCAAGAAAGGATTGGCTTCAGTCCCTATAGTTAGATTGGAATATCAAAGAGGAATTACCTTCACTTAATAAACATCTGCATTGAACAGTCCTTTTTTACATTCAGTGACAAATTCTTCAAACTGAAATCAGGACTATCTATGGGCAACCCATTGTCCCCATTCCTGGCAAACCTTTTCGTGAGCTTTATTGAAATCCATATCACAAAGGCATTTCCACTAATTTTCAAACTTTGGTACAGATATGTGGATGACATTTGGGCGATAGTAAATGAGAAATAGGTGGACGATGCATTAAAACTACTTAATTTACAAAATCCTGCAATAAAATTTTGCATAGAAAAAGAGACAAACACTGAAATCCCTTTCTTAGACTTGAAACTAATCAGAAAACACAAAACTAGAATTTGGCATATGTAGGAAAGAAACATACAGAAAATTTCATAGAAGCAGATGAATATAACCCAAGACAACACAAGCATGCTATTATCAACAGTTTAACTTACAGGCTGGTTAATTTAAACAAGATGGAATGTAACAAAGAGTACAATCATATAATTCACATTGCAAAATACAATGGATTCAGTGTTGAATTGGTAAAAAAGAAAATTGACAAATTCAAAAGACAACAGAGATGCAGACAAATAACTACTATCTCCTCCATCAGTAATAAAACTTCCTACAGAAAATTTACATATCATCCCAGAGCTACATACCTTTTCCAAAAAGTCTTCAAAGAACACAACATTACTTTGGCCCACAGAGTAAATTCAGTGTACAATATCTTTGGAAATCATATAATACAAAGGACAAACCCACAGATAAAAAAAACAGGTGTGTACTGGATAAATTGCAAAGGTTGTGACAACTTTTACATTGGAAAAACTAAAAGGAATTTGAACTTCAGGCTTAAAGAGCATTTTAGGAACATCAGGAACAAAGAAATAGACAAATTGGCGGTAGCGTACCATTTTTGGAATGATAATCATGATATAGAATGACAAATCTACTTACTAAAAAGTGTTCAGGGTCCAACTGCATTAACCACATGGGAGAAGATATTCATAAAGAAATATGAAGGAAAACTGTTTAATTTTGACACCACCTTTGAACAGAACTCAAACTTCAAGTTTATCAAGATACCAAAAGAGATGCCCTTATCGCCTTCAAGAAGTTCATCAAATCAACTTTCAATAGCCGACATTAGCTGAGGATGTTAGGAAAGTCCTAATGAAATGTGTTCTAGATAAACACTAGCAATATATGGAGCATTGAGTACTAGTTCGACTCAAAATTATATTAAACCATTCACCACTCAACTCCTTGCATGATAGATGCATGTTAACATTAGAAAATGCACGCAACCTAACACTAACAAATGCAGGCATTATCCTATACACCAACACCTTAACTTGCCCTGGCTGTACTCAGGACTCCTAATGGCTATAGCCCAGGATCTCATCCTTTGACACACTTGCATGCATTGCATGCAGCATCATACATTAAGAGACTAACTGGGGTGCTAATGTGGAATCCTACTAACTCACGTACTAACACAATAACTCTCCCGGCATGTTAGGACTTGAACTGTGATCAGGGAGACGATGTAGCGCACGTTTTGCATGTCGGACAATTGCCACCGGGGCGGGGGTGTGGGGCCACCCTTTAAAATAAAATACATTTTATATATATATATAAAGTAAAGATTATGTCAGACTAACAGTTTTACTAAATTGATCATTGATAAGAGAAATTTAAGTCTATTTTGCTAAGTCCACTAATTTTGTACACTGCAATAAAATTGTTCACAAACATCCTGGGAGTGCTAATGGCAATATAGTAGTGGGTTTCTGCTACTCCTAGAGCTTCGCTGTATAAAACTGTTTGTGCAGTAGTGGCAGACCAGTCCACAGTTTTTCCCCAATACCCACAATATAAGTATGTTATGCTTAGTTCTCTTTATTGTAAAAGGTGTTTGAAATTATGTAACTACATCTGTGCAGGACCTTTTTTTCAGTGATACTGATTATAAATTAAATAATATTTAGGAAGCGGTTGCTCCAGGCCTAAGTTTAGGGTACCTCCCTGACATTTGCCAGTTGCATGGACTGAGGAAAAATTAAAA
This sequence comes from Mantis religiosa, assembly GCA_030765055.1. Lineage (NCBI taxonomy): Eukaryota > Metazoa > Arthropoda > Insecta > Mantodea > Mantidae > Mantis > Mantis religiosa. The sequence continues at coordinate 311,461,149 of CM060950.1, forward strand.
ATGCCACAGTTAGGGAAGATGGTCGTGGCACAGATGTCGCTTCATGAGTCTGTTCCTTAATAATCTTAGCTACCCATGTTGGTCCCTAATTCATTGATCATATGGGGATCTGTTACATAATTTATTTTTACTTTTAAGTATTCCCCGCATACGCATTTAGATCTGGTGGGTGCATATCTTAATCAATTGTTAAATCTTGTCTGATTTTTCCCCATAAGGAACAATTGTGTGTTTATATATTTTTATATCTAACATGGACCCAATTTGTTTAAAATTTTCTAACAATTTAAATTGTGGTTTCCTTAGGAACTGAGAAACCAAAAAGCTTCTGTATAAATTCAGGCTGACAGTACACATGTGACTCAGCTCAAGGAAATCTAAACCCAATAAACAGATGCTGTTCTATAATACACAGTGGATATTTTTATATATAGTAAACATAATCAACATATAGCTTCACATCAAGTTAGACTGTACTGCAAATACTGTTATCCTCCCCAGAGTGAGTTCATTGAACTTGATACCATGTCATTCAAGATAAATTTGTATTAAAACAAGATAATGTAATATTTTCTAAAAAGGATAACATTGGCATGTCATTAACTTGGCCAATTCACAAAACTTTTGGTGAAGTCTTAAGCCTTGCTCTAATCTTTATGTTGTTGCCGTGAGTTTTTCCCCTATCTGGTGATTAAAAGCATATAAATACACTCTCCCTCTCTTAATGAGCAGCAGAACTAAGGAAATATTGGTTTGTCTCATAAATTGGTTCGATTGTTGTTTCGTGTTTACGACAAAGAACGCCTGCACTGTATGCCCGTATCACAACTACGGCAACGAAGTTGCCTAATTATGTAGGGGTAATCTGTTTACATATGCAAGGTCATCGAAAGTAAGCAAGGCAATGAACTTTTCAAAACAAACTTTATTTTGTGCAGTATGCACCATTATTATTAATAACATATCTCAATTTCTCAGGAAGCTTATGAATACCATTTTTCCAAAATCTTGCAGTTTTCTGGTTGACAAACTCTTCTACAGCGAGTCTGCAATCCTCCAAGGAAGTAAGGCGTTTGCCATTAAGGAAGTTTTGCAGGGATCGGAATAAATGATAGTCGGATGGGGCAAATGTCTGGAGAATAAGGCGGGTGAGGTAACACATCCCAGTCGAAATCCCATAATTTCTGACGAGTTACCATAGAAGTGTGTCGTTGGCGTTGTCTTGAAAGACGACTCCACCATTAGATGCTAACTCTGGCCTTTTCTCTTCTAGGGCAACCTTCAGACGATCCAACTGAGAACAGTATTTCTCTGAATTGATGGTCTCCCCTGGAGGAAGAAATTCGTAATAAATAATTCCTTTCCAGTCCCACCAAATGCACAGCATAATCTTCTCAGGATGAAGCCCTGGTTTAGGAATTGAGAGTGGTGGTTCCCCTTTCTTACGCCATGACTTTCTCTTTCGGATGTTGTACACAATCCACTTTTCGTCTCCTGTAACCAGCTGTTTCAGAAAAGGGGCAGTTTCATTGCATCTTATCAATGCGTCCCAGATGGAAACGCGCTGAACTAAATTTTGTTCACGGGCCCTAAAACACCACACACTCACTCACTCAAATTTTGTTCACTCAGTTCGTGCGGATCCCATACATCCGGAGATTTACGTAACCAGGTTTCTTTAGGTGCCTGGCTACAGTTGCATGAGATAAGTTTAGCTCCTGACCTACCTCCCGAGTTGTTATTCTGGGGTTGTTCGTAATCATGTCCTTTATCCTTTCCTCATCCGTAACCACAGGTCTTCCAGAACGAGGTTTGTCTTTCACAGAGAAGTTCCCAGCTCGAAATCAAGTAAACCATTTTTGACATGCCCAATTCGTCACTGCATCTTCTCCGTAAACTGCACAAATTATCCGTTGAGTTTGTGAGGCTGTTTTACCTTTACGGCAATAAAACAGCATTAAATGTTGAAAATGTTCCTTCTTGCCTTCCATATTAACATTCACAAGTTAGAACTCCACACTGTTGCATCCACAAACTCGTACTGAAGTTTGGTTACCAATTCTTACATAAGTTGACCTATTTACCTTTGGCTGTGAGGTCGCTGTGGTTTCTGTTCATAGCATTCTTTTCAGTTATTGTATTTGTAAACAAACCCCATATTAAATTAACTTTAAAGAAATTCCAAGAAAGGAATTGAAACCCCATATTGTTAGGCAACTTCTTTGACGTAAAAGTAATGGGGGCATGCAGTGTTCTCAGGTGTTCTTAGTCATAAACACGTAACAAGAATCGAACGAATTTATGAGACAACCCAATACTATCTGTTCCTGAAATAAGGAATTTTATCCATTAACTGTATGTTGCATATGGGAGATGATATGCAATGTCTCATAAAATATTCATTCAGGTTTGTTTATTCTTTATTCTTTTTTAATAGTAATTCATTTTGCTATTCTTTCAGCTGCTGAGCAGGTGGTGAAAGGAGACTGTGTCTACACTGTAGCAGTTGCATCAGATATCTCCACAAATGAAGATGAAGCAGTTGTTCACATTCCTTTACCTGTTCCATGCTCAGAAGAGGTTCAACAAACAATTGCTGCAGTAACACAATTGTCTGCAGCACAGCAGCCTTACGCTGAAAAAATAAATGCAAATGGACACTATGAACAGGTAAATTCATGCATATGGTAAAGCTGAGTGTCACTTTGCACAGCTGGCATTATAGCCAGAGGTCGTCGTAAAACAATGCGGATGCCATGGCATCTTCACTAAGGTTATCTTCTATGACTGGAAGAGAATTATAAAGGGATAGTTATGAGGATACTTTCTAAGAATGGTTGGAAGTTTGATGAAGGGTAAACCCTACAGAAGTAGACATATAACTCTGTAAGGTAGAATCTGAGCTGAAAAATTCAGTGCTATAGCTAGATTTACGGATCTTCTATTCTATGTCCAGTTTCTGTAACCATTGAGCTACCATAACAACATGCAGGTGAAACATTTTTCCTCAATTCCTCGACTGAACTTTTCCAGTAGACCACCAAGGAAATTTCAAATTCAAAATCACATACCTTAATGCCGACTTACAATTTGTAAGTACTTAAAAGTACTTAATAATAAAAAATGTAAGTGACAAAGTGTTAAAAGCTGACTACTAATAGTTTTTTCAATTGCTTAAAAGTACTTAAATCCTGAGATTTAAGGCTTGGTTATTGTGGTTTCCATTAGTTAGCAATGATAACTAATTTTCTAAACACAAAAACCGTGTGTAGACGAACTTGGGAAGGTAGAATCAGAACTGAAGAGATCATCCACTCTGTGCACAGCTACTCTAACCATTGAGCTACTGCTGGTCAAATTATGCAGTATCATCGTAAAGCAGTTAAGCAGGTCAGCTTTAACAATGATTACTTTTATGAGTTGAGTATTTAGTGTGCATTGTCTTAGCTTTGATGAGTGACTTGATCCTACAACAGGTGTGCTCAATCTATATTTTACATTAATTTTTATTGATTGATTAATTAATTCATCATCATGGAACCTGACTTTTATTGAGCATTCAATCAAGGTTATCTTGGCTGTTATATTTACTTTATTAACGTTCCTCATGATCACTGACTATAAATTCTTAATGGGATTAATTTCAGGGCTGTTTCCAGGCCAGTCAATTAGCTTTACATTATTTTCTCTGAAAAATGAAATGAGAAATGTCTTAATTTTCCTTCACCAGATATTGTTTACTACTTGGGAGCAATTCCACCATCCATCACCTTGTGAGGATGGATATTTAAGGTATACATGTAATTAATAGTATAGTGAAATATACTGATGATCCTAAGCCACAAGATGTAGTGGTATATTGAGGACCCTAAGCTGCAAATGGCATGTTTTTTGTTAGCATAGGAGTGTAGCAGTTGCAAAACACCAGGAAAGTGCAGCTGAAACATCAGAGCAGCTGTTTACAGTGATCATCAACTACTACTTGTTAACCCTTTCACCGATATGGACGTCATATGACGTCCAAGTTAAAATGCCCCAAACCGATATGGACGTGTATAGACGTCCTGCGCATACATGCATTTAATGCTCATTTAACGCCAATTATTTTAATCTTGCTGTTTTACAATAAATTTAAATTAGTTCTATAAGGAATGTAAACGTATCCTTAAAGGTTTCTTTTTGAATTGTACACCTCCAAACCTGGATAAACACCCAAGGGCACATCTGCAGATTCACACCCAATAATATTGGTTTCCTTGCGAACTTCTTTTTCGCAACACACTACACATTTTCGAAATGGTTACAAGTTTTTTGGGTGTGGGTGGTATACTTTTAGGAAAGTGCTTTTTCTCAAGTATAAGGGATGATGTGGTGAATTTTGCTACCCCCTAGTATAAAGAGGCCTCTGAGTATTATAATACTCAATTAGGTTACGAGCTCTTTATACGCGCAAGTACAGGTAGATGAATGTCTTTTACAGCTCTGAAAATTACTAAACAACTGTGCATAGTTACATCCAGTGGTATAAAAATACTTTTTTTTTACCATTTAACTCTTTTCCGTAAAGAGGGATAGCTGGTAATAGCTGATCCGTATCACGCATATTTGACCCGCCATTTCCCCAAACAATGGAGTAGCTAACATGCCAGCTGTAGACCAGTACACGTCACTGCTACGTATGTCCTAAAGATCTCCTTCATAATCGTACAACAAATCTTCCAGATTTTCTACAGTAATATCAGAAGCCTGTACACATCATACCCAAGCTAATTTATTTGCTACATTACCGGGATAAGCCATGGTTAACATTGAAATTTAACAATTTCAAATGTGCCATACATTTAGCTCTTGATAGCTACAAGAAATCACTCCTCTGAACAAAGAGAGAGTATAAATAACAGAGCGAAAACTGCTGCATAAGGCTACTAGAAACCTTGGTTGAGAAACACTGTAATAACAGATGCTGACAGAGTTTTCATTCCAGTGTGTGAGTGTGTGACGCAACATATTCTGGTCATATTATCGCTTGGCATAGCATAAATAAACTAAACTTGAACCTGAGAAGTCGCTTACGTAGCTATACATACATACTATGGCTCGTATACACACAAAACAAAATGATTCACATATTAGGCGCGTTCGGCACAAAGAATGGCTTTTGCTACAGTGAAACAAAGTAATGAAATTTCAACAATTTATTAATGTAGTCTCTACTTTATTGTTACTGTAGATTTATACTGCCTTTAATGAGTTTTAAACCAGTTTTTGTTTCGTTTAAATAACTTAATAAATACGGAAGATACGGAATTGTATTTATGATGCATTTTTACAGCATTTAACAATTTAAATGTCCTGTTCTGTTTATTGGGTATCCGTTGCCGGCCCTTGAAGGATTTAAATGGCCATCGGCGAAGCGGTTAACTAAAGTTTAGCCCAGTTATTAGGATACTATTTGCAGATGACTTGGTAATAGCATCTATAACAGTAATAGGATTACAGAGAGGAATAAATGAAATTATCAGTTACTGTAAAGAATGGGGGATAAGAATCAATATAAGCAAGTAAATAATAGTAGTGTTTAAGAATGGTAATAAGGTAAGAAAAGATGAAAAGTGGTATTTCAATCACCAAAAAGTGGAGGTGGTAATGGAGTTTGATTATTTAGGAATGAAACTGTGCTATAGTGGAGGATGGGAAGCACATGGGAGAAAAATAAGAGTGAAAGGGAGGATAGCAATGTCTGGGATAAGGAATTGCAAATACAAATTACCGGATAATTATGTCAGTAAAGTAGCTTGAAAGAGTCCATAAAGCAATAGTGGAATCAAAGATGACATATGGTGTGAAATTATGGGGGCTAATGAGATAAGAAAGAATATTGAACATACATATGAAGTTTTGGAGAGAGGTATTGGTTTGAATTCACCTGGTAGGTGAATGGCACTACTGCTGTGCACTAGGCCCCCAGATTGAGTGTCAGTTATAGCAAAGTTTGATTAGTAACATGCACTTGTCCTTTGTTTCATTATGGTAGAGGCAAACCAGAGGCCAAGACAGTTTTAGATACATTGGAAAATATAATTCAGAATGAGCATTATCTTAACTTCATTACATCATCAGCAGTTGTTGATGAAAGGAGCAAAAGCCAAATTACCAACCTATTTTTAATGATAAAAAATGCTAATTGCATATTTTTGGGGGAAAGTTGGGTTGAAGCAAGTTTTCCTATTTTACTATAGGTCAGTTAACTTAAACTCTACATTACACATATTTAGAATCATGCCATTTCATTACAAAATAAGTCAAGATAAATTAAAGATTAATATACATAAAATATACCAAGCATGAAAATAATGATGATGATGATGATGATGATGATGATGATGATGATGATGATGATGATGATGATGATGATGATGATGATGATGATGATGACGACGATCATCATAATAATAACCCATGGTGCGACAGCCCATAGAGGGCCAAGGCCTCTGACCCGACTGCTGGCCTCACGCCCACATATGCAAGGTAGATCATCCAACTGATACATGGAAGAGATGTGGTCAGCATCTTGGCACCCCCAGCCAGAAAGTTGGCTTTCTTGACCAGGGCTGCTTACCTATCATAAGCTCCTCAATTTCCTCACGATGCTGAATGGGCACTGGTCCTACACCCGGGCTTTAAAATCTGCACCCCCAGGTTTACCCGAGCATACAAAAGCATTCCTAAAACATATTTTCATTAAGTAGACGAACATAAAGGGGAAAACACAAAAATGATAATGAAACTAAAATAAGCTAATGTTGTGTTAGTCCATGACCCCCCTATTTCTTGTAAGAGCATCCATTCTTTGTGGTAGTGAACTAATTAGTTTATGCATGTATCCCTGTTAATTTATACATTTGTCCCAGGCAGTTTTCATAGATAGTCACTTACGTGAGGTCTGTTGTGATCAATAGCTCTGTTCATCTGTTTCTACATCTCTGTCCAGATATATTCTATGCAATTTAAATCCGATCCCTTGGCATCCAGCAAGCAAGCTGAATCTTATATTCGTGATTTGCAAACCATTGCTGCACACAGAGGTGATGTATGGATGCCATTATAGTCCTGTTGAAAATTAACAGGATCACTCTAAAAAAGATGCATACACTTGGTAACATTACGTTTTCTAATATAGAAATATATTGCTGTCCATTTAAATTTTTCATTATTATCTTAATAGCACATCTCCTCCTCTACCAGAAATCCATCACCTGTCAGAATAAATACGCAACCATTATGTTGTCTTTATGCAATGTATTGACAGTTAAACCTAGATGCATGTTTTGGCTGATATACATCACAGAACTTGAACTGGTATTTGAAAATACTTTTACATCAGAAAATACTTAATTTTGCCAGGAATAATCATGGTGTTCGTGGCAAAAAGCTACATGGTTCACCTTCTGTGCATCAGTTAGTATTTGTTTTATTGATGCCTTTCTGCTCAATAAATCATTTGTTGTAAGTCTCCATTGGGTAGTGCAAATGAATCCAGGGAAATGTACATCTGATATAATCATTTATATAGTATTAACCCTTTCACCAATATGGCACATGCATTTTAAAATGTAAGAGAAGCAATATGGACATCTATTGATATCCCATGCATACTTATATTTAATTCTTATTGAATGCTATTATTTTAATCTTTCTTTTACAATAAATTTAAATAAACTCTGTAAGAGATAAAAGCTTACCATTTAAGGTTTTGTCTTGAATAGTACACCTCAAAACATGGATGAATACGCAAGAGTGCATCTCCACATTCATGGCAAATCATACAGAAAATTTACATATCATCCCAGAGCTGCACACCTTTTCCAAAAAGTCTTCAAAGAACCAATATTACTTTGGCCCCACAGAACAAATTTAGTGTACAGCACCTTTAGAAATCACATAATACAAAGGAGATACCCACAGACAAAAAATCAGGTGTGTACTGGATAAATTGCAAGGGCTGTAACAACTTTTACATTGGAAAAACAAAAAGGAACTTGAACATTAGGCTTAAAGAGCATTTTAGGAACATCAGCAACAAAGAAATAGATAAATCGGTGGTAGCGTACCATTTTTGGAAGGAGAATCATGATATAGAATGAGAAATTTACTTATTAAAAAGTGTCCAAGGTCCAGCTGCATTAACCACATGGGAAAAAAATCTTCATAAAGAAACATGAAAGAAAATTGTTTAATTTCAACACTACCTTTGAAGAAAACCCAAATTTCAAGTTCATCAAGATACCGACAGAGACGCACCTATCACCTCCGAGGAGTTCACCGAACCGACGTCCATTAGTCGACAACAGCTGATGATTTTAGGAAGATCCTAACGGAACACATTCTAGGTAAATACTAGCAACAAGTGGAGCATTGAGTATTTGTTCGACTCAAAATTATATTAAATCATACTGGTTTGCGGCACACTAGACATTTTCGAAATGGACCCAACTTTTTTGCTGTAGGTGGTATTCTTTTAGGATAGTGTTTTCCTTCAAGTCTGAGAGGTGCTGGGATTGTGGATTTCTTACCTTTAGTATGAAGAGGCCTCTAAATTTTTTAGTGCTCTGTTACACTACAAGCTATTGATATGCGAGAATCCAGGTAGGTCATTGTCTAGCATGGGTTTGGAGCTCTCCAAATTACTAAACAATTGTATATAGTTAAATCCATTTGGTATTAAGTGTACTTTTTATGCCATTTAACAGTTTTACGTAAAAGAGGGATACACTTGCCATTCCTGATCTACTAGATCCACACCACCCATTTGCATATTGTATTCCTGGATAATATGGGGCTTGAAACTTGACATTTTGTTACAAGCCTTTAGTTTTCTAGCGTTAGTCATCAAATACTTAGGAACTGCAATTGGATAATGCCATAACTACCCTCCTGTCCTGCCAAACAACATAGGTCAAAGATGGGAGCTGATGCACTTGCATTTCTTCTGTCCTTAGAGCCTTTTTATTCACATCTTGCAAACCAATGTGATTTGAACATACTGTTTCAATTACATTTGTTTTTCTTTTGTATGAGGCCATGAGTAATTTAGGGTAATTGTACCAATTACACAAATACAAATATTTGCTACAAAGGCTTCACTTATCTTAAAAAATTGGTGTTAATACTTCTTTCTAATGGAGATTGATTTCACAAACAATTTGTTTGTGTCTTCAGTCCACACACTTCGTTGTCAAGGATACAGATTACTATGATATTATGCTTTTTCAGTATTGCCAAAATCTGAAAACGAAACAAATCTAAAACCAGAATCAACTGCTGGTATTTCAAAATTCATAATGCGATGTTTATTTTTTAAAATAAATATCTTTTCCCAAACTATTAAATCTATTGGACCATTTAATTGTTTTAATAATTTAACTTCAGGATTTATTTCATGGTTAAATGACCAAAAATGATCTGCTACAGCTGATTTATCAGTTTGTTTATACTTAATGTTACGAAAATGTTCTTTCGTTCTAGTTTCCAAATTACGTTTCGTCTTTCCAATATAAACCTGATCACAATCTAAACAATTAAATTGATAAATACCAGATTTTTTAAATTTAAAGGGAGTCGAATAATGACAACACTTACACCAGATTTTTTATTATTAAGAATTTTATCTTTTTTATAAAAATGTAGTAAATTTTTAATATCATATTTATTTTGAGGAACTTAAGTTATACCAACTTCTTTAAAAAAAATTTGAAAATGATTATTAACCCAAGAATGGTAAGTACATTTTTATAAAATTATAATCGTCTTTTATTTTTTTAAGGGTAGAAATATCATTAGCAGTTTTTTGATACTTAAATTTTTCAGTCTTCTTTTTTATAAAGTCTTTATTAAAACCATTAATTAAAGCAGTATTAATAATATGTTTATACTCTTTATTAAATTCTTCTTTATTCAGGGGTATATTTATTAATCTATAAATCAAACTATTAAAAACAGCAAATTCATGTGAAAAAGGGTTAAAACGTTTATTTTTTATGTAATTATCAATATGAGAAGACTTCCTATAAATACCAAAATCTAATTTGTTATTATTTCTTATTATCTTCAAATCCAGAAAAGGAAGAAATCCATTAATTTCAGTTTCTAATGTGAATTTTATAGCTTTATCTTGTAAATTTAGTAACTTCAAAGCATCATTAATTTGTTTATCAGGAACAATAGCAAAAGTATCAACATATCTATACCATCCAAAGTATAAACTTGAAAGAAGCGTAGAGACAGTGAAGCACAACTTAGCACAAAAATGAATCAAGAAGATATTGACACATTGCTTCACTCACACTGTTTATTCACAGGACATGTTTCAAGAGCTTTTGCTCTTATCATCAGCTGGTACTCGACTAGTGCAAATAATAGTGGTTTCCTCTTTCTCCATATTGTCCATAGATGGCGTGATGTACTTGTCAAAGTTGTCCGGTGGTGAGGTCAAAAGAAACTAAAGTATCTGTAGAGTTGATCTTTGTGTTCTTCAAGAGATTTATCAATTCAAACGAGTATTTGATTGAGTTTGATTTATGAATCACTATGTTTACACTCAAACTTCACTTACTTGTTGTTGTATAATTAAAACGTTTTCAAGATCATTCGATCTCATCCTCAGCTGTTTGGTGACTAAATGAACCTCCCTCTTCTTCCACTACTACGGAGCTCCGATCACTCTGCCATCTGGTGTTAGGGGCACTAAGTTTTAATACTTCATTTAATGCCGGGATTTCAAAATTTATAACTTTATCACGGTTTTTGTTTATGAATATTTTTTCCCAAATATCCAATTCTATGGGTGTACTTAAAGATTTTAACAGTTTAATATTGTGGCCAATGTTGTGGTTTTTTGTCCAAAAATGGTGTGAAACTGCAGATTTTTCTGTTTGTTTCAACTTAATGTTCCTCTGGTGTTCTCTTTGCCTGGTTAACAAGTTTCTCTTAGTTTTTCCTATGTAGCTTTTTTCACAGGTTTCACAATTAATCCGATAAATTCCTGATTTCAAATTGTTGGGGATTGTATTTTTCAGTGGTTTATTTAGCAGGTTCCTCAGACTGAAATTGTTTTGTGGTGCTAGTTTTAAGTTTAGTTTTTTGAAGATTCATTCAAATTTTCTAAAAGCCCATGGATGGTAGGTGAATTTTCTATATTGCCAATTTGTGTTTTTAAGTGGTGTGAGAGTGGTATTTTTTTATATTATCTTCAGTTTTTCCTTTCTCTTCATTATGTTCCTTATGATGGCTGGGTTGAATCCATTTAATAGCGCTATGTCTTTTATGTGTTGTTGTTCTTTCAAAAATTCCTCCTTACTCAGTGGGACGTTGTATAGCTGGTGAATTAGACTTCTAAAGGCAGCTAGTTGATGTGAAACTGGGTTGTATTCATTTTTCTTTATGTAATTATCTATGTGTGTGGGCTTCCTGTATATTCCAAAATCTACACCATGACGATTTCTAGTTATCTTGAGGTCCAAAAAGGGTAGGGTGTTGTCTCTTTCTACTTCCATAGTAAACTGGATGTGATTATCTTGCAGGTTTAGTAATTTTAGAGAATCTTCTCTAAGTTTTTCCGGAATGATAGCAAAAACATCATCAACATATCTCCGCCAAAATTTATAAATCTGTGGGAAGGCCTTTACTATGTGTGTTTCAAAATAGCTCATGTATAGGTCTGCTAAAATAGGCGAAAGTGGGCTCCCCATTGCTAATCCTTTTGATTGTCTGTAGAATTTTTGGTTAAACATGAAGTAATTATTCCTTATGCATAAATCTGTAAGATTGATAATGTCATCTATTTCTCTGGGGTCCGTTGTAGTCTGGGTTAGCCACTTTTTGAGGAATGTAGGTATTTTTTCTACTGGAATGCTTGTAAAAAGTGCCTTAATGTCAAAAGAAACTAGTATGTGATTTTCCGGGATGTTGTACTTCTGTAGGTGATTTATCAATTCTAAGGAGTTTTTTATTCCCAAACTTTGAAATTTGTCATATGATTTTAATTTTCTTACTAACCACTTTGCAATGTGGTATGTAGGTGAATTGATGCCATTGATGATGGGTCTCATGCTGTTGTCTTGTTTTTGGATTTTTGGCAGACAGTACAACCTTGGTACAACTTAAAATCTTCCAACCCCACACTACCACAGACCTATACATGAGCTATTTTGAAACACACATAGTAAAGGCCTTCCCACAGATTTATAAATTTTGGCGGAGATCTGTTGATGATGTTTTTGCTATCATTCCGGAAAAACTTAGAGAAGATTCTCTAAAATTACTAAACCTGCAAGATAATCACATCCATTAACTTTAAAGAGAGTCGATTAAAGACACTAGACAACACTTACTTTTAAATTTTTCCGGAACATGTTTCTGAGGCTTTGCCTCTATCATCGGCCGGCTCTCGACTCTCAAAGCAAATTGCAAAGCCTCAGAAACATGTTCCGGAAAAATTTAAAAGTAAGTGTTGTCTAGTGTCTTTAATCGACTCTCTTTAAAGTTAATTTATCATAACAACACTGTTTTCAACACTTCCAAGAAAGGAATTGTAATCACATCCAGTTAACTATGGAAGTAGAAAGAGACAACACCCTACCCTTTTTGGACCTCAAGATAACTAGAAATCGTCATGGTGTAGATTTTGGAATATACAGGAAGCCCACACACATAGATAATTACATAAAGAAAAATGAATACAACCCAGTTTCACATCAACTAGCTGCCTTTAGAAGTCTAATTCACTGGCTATACAACATCCCACTGAGTAAGGAGGAATTTTTGAAAGAACAACAACACATAAAAGACATAGCGCTATTAAATGGATTCAACCCAGCCATCATAAGGAACATAATGAAGAGAAAGGAAAAACTGAAGATAATATAAAAAAATACCACTCTCACAACACTTATAAACACAAATTGGCAATATAGAAAATTCACCTACCATCCATGGGCTTTTAGAAAATTTGAACGAATCTTCAAAAGACTAAACTTAAAACTAGCACCCCAAAATCAATTCAGTCTGAGGAACCTGCTAAATAAACCACTGAAAAATACAATCCCCAACAATTTGAAATCAGGAATTTATCGGATTAATTGTGAAACCTGTGAAAAAAGCTACATAGGAAAAACTAAGAGAAACGTGTTAACCAGGCAAAGAGAACACCAGAGGAACATTAAGTTGAAACAAACAGAAAAGTCTGCAGTTTCACACCATTTTAGGACAAAAAACCACAACATTGGCCACAACATTAAACTGTTAAAATCTTTAGGTACACCCATAGAATTGGATATTTGGGAAAAAATATTCATAAACAAAAACCGTGATAAAGTTATAAATTTTGAAATCCCGGCATTAAATGAAGTAGTAAAACTTAGTGCCCCTAACACCAGATGGCAGAGTGATCGGAGCTCCGTAGTAGTGGAAGAAGAGGGAGGTTCATTTAGTCACCAAACAGCTGAGGATGAGATCGAATGATCTTGAAAACGTTTTAATTATACAACAACAAGTAAGTGAAGTTTGAGTGTAAACATAGTGACTCATAAATCAAACTCAATCAAATACTCGTTTGAATTGATAAATCTCCTGAAGAACACAAAGATCAACTCTACAGAGTTGATCTAAACAAAAATCAGTAAGTTTATCAAAATCAGCTATTAAGTCCTTGTGTAAATTTATTGAATTCAACCACTTTTTTAAATAAATTAAAAGTTTTTCTCTAGGAATACTAGGAAATAAGGCAGTTACATCAAAAGAAATAAGTTTATTAGTTTTAGATAATACAACACTGTCAATCTTTTTTATTAGTTCAAAAGAATTTTTAATACTTAAACTTTCAAATTTATCACAAGTACTAAATTTTTTATGTAACTATTTAGCTAAATTGTAAGTTGGTGAGTTTATACAATTAACAATAGGTCTCATTTTGTTTCCAGGTTGGATTTTAGGGAGGGCATAAATTCTAGGTAAAACAGGATTACTAACTTTTACAAAATGTTTTTCTTTGTCCGATATAACTTTCACTTCATTAAGTATTTTATTAAAATTTTTAATACAAGATTTTAATGGGTCTTTATTATTTTTTATAAAATCTTCACCTTGAAGTAAAAGGTTTACTCTATTAATGTAATCTAATGTATCTAAAATTACAATTCTCTTACCTTTATCCGCTTTAGTGAAAATTAAATATTTTTGATTTAATGATTTAATAATATGTTTATTATTATTATAATTATTATTATTGTTATTGTTATTATTATTATTATATTATTATTATTATTATTATTATTATTATTATTATTATTATTATTATTATTATTATTATTATTATTATTATTTATTATTATTATTTATTATTATTATTATTATTATTATTATTATTATTATTATTATTATTATTATTATTATTATTATTATTATTATTATTATTATTATTATTATTATTATTATTATTATTATTATTATTATTATTATTATTATTATTATTATTATTTCTCTTAGGTTGGTATTTTTCTAAATTTTGTAATATTTTGCTACATTTCAATTTAATCATTTTAATTTTAATAGTTTGATTTATAGATTAATAAATATACCCCTAAATAAACAAGAATTTAATAAAGAGTATAAACATATTGTCACCCAATTATCGGAAAGCACGACCAACTGACAGCTGAGTAGGGAACCGGAGGCATTTCGCGCCCGCCTACCCATTTGTCTTGTAGCGGTAACGAGGGGGATGGTTGGAAAAACATCGTTAGCCATCTCTTACCCACTCCTTGATGTCTAGAACCTGCAGGATGATTCACCGAAACAGCGATATTCCTATGAAAAGGGGCTGCAGTGGCGAGTGAGTTCAGTTCTTGGCGAACAGTGGTGAGGAGCGCCCAGTGAGGGGACGGACTGCGTACGTGCATCGGAGGAGTGTACGTAATTGCGAGTGCAAGTAGAACTGTAACGGACGAACTGGTGAATTGTAATTGTGTGCGCTACGTAATTTTATGTAATCGGCAAGTGTTGCAACTGTAATTCGGTGGAAATAAAGAACATTTTGAGTTTGTGCAATTGGACCTTTAATTTCACGAACCCACAAAGTCACATTGGTGTCAGGAAGCGGGACGACATCAACAACGAACATTACAACTATGGACGCGGCATTGGTAAAGATTTTGGAGAAGATGATGGAAATGAAGCCCGAACTGACCTCGGAAATGAAAACGGCAAATGACAACCTCGCTGTGAAGACGGAAGCTGCAAACAACAACTTGGCTCCGATAATGACTGCAATGAAGGCCGAATTAACCACAGAAATGAGCGCAGTGTACGACAGTCTGGCCACGGAAATGAAGGTGGCGAACGAGGTTCTCGCCGCCAAATTTGAGGAACAGTTGGCCGGCGTGAAGGATGACGTCGTGAAGCTGGGCAAGCGGATGGGTCAAGTAGACGAGCGCCTTAATGATTTAAAGGAAAAGGCCGACAGTAACGCCAAGTGCCTGAACGCCATGGTGGAAGAGGTCGAAGACCTTGCTAACCGCGTGAACAACCTGGAAGGAAAGGCCGACAGCAGCGTCAAGTCCCTGAATGCCTTGGTGGAGGACGTCGTCGTCAGGAGGTTAAAGGATTTGAAGGCCGATGCGCCGGGACGCGACACAACATCGGCGCGGGTCAAACCACCGAAATATGACGGCGCGTCAACTTTCGAGGTCTTCCGCCGCCAATTCGACGCAGTGGCCAAGCACAACAAATGGTCACCAGAGGAGGAGGCCACGCAGTTAATAGCCAGCCTCCAGGGACGGGCCGCGGAAGTCCTGAACGTGGTACAGACAAGGTCGGCGCCCAAGGACATCTGGGAGGCCCTGGAGAAACGTTTTGGAAACCACCGCTTAGCCGCAGCGTACCGCAGCCATTTAAAGGCAAGGTCACAGCAGCCAGGGCAGACGCTGCAGGAGTTCGCCCTGGCAGCTGAACAACTGGCTAGCAAGGCCCTAGTCGACCTCCCACCAGAGTTCGTATCCCGGGAAGCTGCCTACTCATTCGTTGACTGGGTACGAGACACGGAGATTCGTCAGCGCCTAATGCTCGGCGATTATAAAACAATCCACGAGGCGCTGACGGCAGCATTAAGGATGGAGGCGGCCAAGGTAACAGCTATCCCGTCGTCGAGAACGAGGAGTGTGCGCTAAGCTGGAAACAGAAGACCAGCCGAGGGACGCCGGCGAAAACCTACTGGCCTGTGTTGGGGATGTGGACATCCGGGACACCTAGAGAGAGATTGCCGACACCAGGAAGGGCAGCCGGAAGAACGAGGAGCACGGCGTGGCGAGGAGCACGTCGGCGCCGTCCACACCATCTCCTGGAGTGACACTGCGCGCCGTCAGCCGGCGGATGTATGCCAGCCTCATCGCGGACGGCTGGGTAAGAGGAAAGCCGTGCCGCGTGCTGGTGGACACCGGGGCGGCCGTGACCATCATCAGACCTGACGTGGCGAAGGGTTTGCCGACAAGGAAGCCGAGCCGACCATACCAGCTTGTCAGGACATCGGGTGGCACCTTGCCTGTGGAGAAGGAGGCCCTGCTGAAGCTTACCTTGGGAAGGAGTACCGTACGTCTGTGGGTGTTCGCCGCGAAAGTGGCTAAGGAGGTGATACTGGGATTGGATGCCCTCAGGAGCCACGAGGCGACGGTCGACGTCGGCAAGAAGGTCCTGCGGCTCAACGGAGAAGAGGTTATACTTCGTCAACCAGAAGAGTGCCTTGGAATTTGAAGTGTCGTCTTGAACGAAGACGTGGTTGTCCCCGCGAGGAGCGAGGTGGTGGTTCCGGCGAGACTGGAAGGCCAGAGAACCAGGAACATGATGTTGGACCAGAAGACGCCTGTACACGGACTGTGTGTAGCCAGGGCATTGCTGCCGTGCCGAGAGGAGGTGGCAGTGAGGCTGCTAAATCCAATGGACACCGATCACGACGTCCAGGCCGGGAGGGAGTTGGGAACGTGCGAGCCCATGGTGAGCGTAACAGCAATCGACTAGACACAGGAGCCGGTGCCGACGCAACACCTGGGGCCCCGGCTAGAAGGCCTACTGAAGAGGGCGGCCGACCACCTGACCGCAGAGCAGCTGGAGAAAGTTCGACAACTGCTAAGACGATACCAGCGCGTCTTCAGCCAAGGTGATAGTGACTACGGCCGCACGGACAAAGTGTTTCACCGCATCGACACCGGGGACGCTTGGCCTATTCGGCAACCACATAGACGCATTCCGCTGGCGAAGCAAGGGGCGGTACGAGACATGCTGGAGGACATGAGATCCAGGGCAGTGATTGAAGAGTCTGACAGCCCTTGGTGTTCCCCTGTAGTCTTGGTGACAAAGAAGAATGGCGAGCTGCGCTTCTGCGTAGACTACAGAAAGTTGAACGCTGTCACCCGGAAGGACTGTTTCCCCTTACCCCGGATTGATGACACCCTGGACACGCTAGCTGGTGCACAGTGGTTCTCGACCCTGGACCTGAAGTCGGGCTACTGGCAGGTAGCTCTAGACTCAAGAGACAAGGAGAAGACCGCATTCTCAACAGGCCAAGGGCTCTGGCAGTTCACGGTTATGCCCTTTGGCCTCTGCAACGCACCAGCTACCTTCCAACGCCTCATGGAGTCAGTGATGATAGGGCTGACTTACGACGCCTGCCTGCTATACCTGGACGACATCATCATCGTCGGGAAGACTTTTGAAGATCTCGAGAATCTGAGTAAGGTGCTACAGAGATTGCGGGCGACCAATTTGAAGCTGAACGCGAAGAAGTACCAGCTCTTCCGCAAGGAAGTGAACTACTTGGGCCACATAGTCTCAGCAACCGGAGTAGCCACAGACCCGGAGAAGACACAGGCTGTGAGAGATTGGCCTTGCCCAAAGGATAAGAAAGAGTTGCGCAGTTTCCTGGGGCTGTGCAATTATTACCGACGCTTCATAAAGGGGTTCTCCAACATCGCCAAAACCCTCACCTGCCTGACAGAGGAACACCGGCCCTATGTGTGGACGGAGGCTGGCCCCATAGCTTAGTTGGTAGAGCACCTGCCTGCCGTGCTAGGGGTCCCGGGTTGGATTCCCGGCGGTGGGAATGGGGATTTTTCTCCAACCAAGATAATTCCCCATCTTCCCCAGAGTCTGGAAGTATGAATGATAGTGTGAATGTGTATGTGATCTAATGATTAAAAAAAACCTAATAAATACGAGTTAAGACCTTCTGTATGTTCCAAAGGAGAACAGCCGCCGATATGACCATTGTAGTTAAAGGCGGGATATAAATGGAACAAGTTTGTGTGGACAGAGGACGCCGTAGACGCTTTCCAGCACCTGCATAAGACCTTATGCAGTGCTCCAATTTTGGGTTTTCCAAAACCAGGCGGCGCTTTCATTGTGGTCACCGACGCCAGCGACCACTGCATTGGAGGCGTCCTATCGCAGATCCAGAACGGCCATGAGCGGGTAATAGCCTACTACAGCAAGACGCTATCCAAGGCATAGAAGAACTACTGCGTCACCCGATGAGAGTCACTGGCGGTAGTAAAGACATTGGAGCACTTCCACAAGTACCTGTATGGTCAGCCATTCCACCTGAGGACTGAAGATTCTGCCCTAACCTGGCTGTTGAGCTTTAAGAACCTGGAAGTCCAGACAGCACGTTGGGTCCAGAGGCTGCAGGAGTACGACTTCATCTCGGAACATCGTAGAGGGAAGAGCCACGGTAACGCAGATGTTATGTCCCGAAGACCCTGTCCAGAAGAGTGCGGCCAGTGCACAAGAGTGGAAGAGAAGGAGCGTGCTGTAGCAGTCCGAGTAGTCACGGCAGTGCCTGCGGATGGCTGGGATAGCGCAAGCCTGAGGAGGGAACAGCTGGCAGATGCAGACTTGGGACCCCTCTTGAGGGAAGTGGAGGCAAGGACGAGACCAACCTGGGAGGACATCGCACCGAGGAGCGCCACATACAATTCGTACTGGGTCCAATGGGACTCGTTGAAGACCAGAGAGGGCGTGCTGTTCCGGGTATGGGAGTCACCCGATGGGAAGACGCAGAGAGAACAGTTGGTACTTCTCTGGAGTAAGGTCCCGGAAGTCTTGGAAGAAGTGCACACTTGTACTTCAGGAGGACACCTGGGAGCGAATCGGACGGTTGACAAACTACGACAGCGCTACATCTGGCTGAGGCTCCGAGCAGACGCTGAGAGATGGTGCCGTCAGTGCGACGTGTGCGCAGCGAGTCGCGACCCCAGACTAGAAGCCGGGGTCGCATGCAGGAGTATAACGTCGGAGCGCCATGCGAACGGATCGCCGTTGACATAGCTGGACCATTTCCGATGTCCGACCGAGGCAACAAGTACCTAATGGTGGTCGTGGACTACTTCACCAAGTGGCCGGAGGTGTACGCCATCCCAAACCAAGAGTCAAAGACAATCACAGACTGCCTCGTGGAGCAAGTGTTCTGTCGATTTGGGGTGCCGTTAGAGCTACACAGTTACCAGAGTACCAATTTTGAGTCCGACCTAATGAAGGAGGCACTACAAAGCCTTGGGGTGAACTAGACCCACACGACGCCTCTACATCCCCAGTCGGATGGCATGGTCGAAAGATACATCAAGACCTTAGAGGAACACCTGAGGAAGGTAGTGGCCAGCCATCAGCGAGACTGGGACGTCAAGGTGCCACTGTTCTTGCTGGCCTACCGCTCGTCTACACACGACACAACTGGGATGACGCCGCCAAGCTAATGTTCGGCCGAGAGGTATGCCTCCCTTGTGACCTGGCTTTTGGAAGCCCTCCGGAGGCGAAGCAGCTAGTGACTGAGTATGTGGAGAACCTGGTGGACCACCTCCACGACATGCACGAGATGGTTCTCCAGAACATCCAGAAGTCGAGCGACCAAATGAGGACCTGATATGATCGGCAAGCCAACAGCTAAGGGTTCCAGCAAGGTGACCTGGTCTGGTTGTACCGTCCTACGCGGACCAAGGGACGCTGCCCGAAGCTTCAGCAGCCATGGCAAGGGCCGTACTGGTTGGTGAAGAGGATTAACGACGTGGTCTACCGCATCCAGAAGGTGCCCCGAGAAAAGATGTTGGTGGTACACCTGGATCGCCTAGCTCGCTACGATGGTGCTGTTCGGGATGACCAGCTTTGAGGAGGGAGTAGTGTCACCCAATTATCGGAAAGCACGACCAACTGACAGCTGAGTAGGGGACCGGAGGTATTTCGCCCCCGCCTACCCATTTGTCTTGTAGCGGTAACGAGGGGGATGGTTGGAAAAACATTGTTAACCATCTCTTTCCCCCTCCTTGACGTCTAGAACCTGCAGTATGATTCACCGAATCGCGAGACTTCGAGAAACAGCGATATTCTTATGAAAAGGGGCTTCAGTGGCGAGTGAGTTCAGTTCTTGGTGAGCAGATGTGAGGAGCGCCCAGTGAGGGGACGGACTGCGTACTTGCATCGGAGGAGTGTATGTAATTGCGAGTGCAAGTGGAACTGTAACGGACGAACTGGTGAATTGTAATTGTGTGCGCTACATAAGTTTATGTAATCGGCAAGTGTTCCAACTGTAATTCGGTGGAAATAAAGAACATTTTGAGTTTGTGCAATTGGACTTTTAATTTCACGAACCCACAAAGTCGCAGTATTATTAGTACTGCTTTAATTAATGGTTTTAATAAAGACTTTATAAAAAAGAAGCCAGAAAAATTTAAATATAAAAAAACTGTAATGATATTTTTACCCTTATAAAAATAAAAGACGATTATAATTTTAAAAAAAATTTACTAACCATTCTTGGGCTAATAATCAGTTTCAAATTTTTTTTAAAGTGGTTGGTATAATTTTAGTTCCTCAAAATAAATATAGTATTAAAAATTTACTACATTTTTCTAAAAAAGATAAAATTCCTAATAATAAAAAATCTGATATTTATCAATTTAATTGTTTCGATTGTGATCAGGTTTATATTGGAAAGAGGAAACATAATTTGGAAACTAGAACAAAAGAACATTTTCGTAACATTAAGTATAAACAAATTGATAAATCGGCTGTAGCAGATCATTTTTGGTCATTTAACCATGAAATAAATCCTGAAGTTAAATTATTAAAACAATTAAATGGTCTGATAGATTTAATAGTTTGGGAAAATATATTTATTTTAAAAAATAAACATTGCGTAATGAGTTTTAAAATACTAGCTGTTGATTCTGTTTTAAGGTTTGTTTCATTTTCAGATTTTGGCAATACTGAAAAAACATAATATCATAGTAATCTGTATCCTTGACAACGAAGTGTGTGGACTGAAGATGCAAACGAATTGTTTGTGAAATCGATCTCTATTAGAAAGAAGTATTAACACAAATTTCTTAAGATAAGTGAAGTCTTTGTAGCAAATATTTGTATTTGTATAGTATATTTTGCTTCACTGTAGCTAGCTTCATTTTCTACGTAATCAGTTGTACCAATTATTTAAATATACAGTCCTACCCTGATCAAGTACAGGTTCAATCAGGTGCATTATATGGAGCCAGATAACCCCAAATCTTTGTTTCCAGCATTGTCATTCCCTTGGCCAGTGTTTATGTAGCAATTGTAAAGATATCCCTTTTTACTTTCACATAGATTAAAACTCTTTGTGCCAAATCTGGCTCTCTTTGTTTTGATGTACTATTTGCTGCCTATGCAGCCCTTCCAATGCATTAATCTTTCATCAACAATGACCTTTTCAATAGGCATGCAATGTTCTTTGAATTTTGAAAATAATGTAATAAAAAGCTGGCCTGATTTTGTGTAGTTTATTATTTATATTTTCTGAGTAGGTGAAATGAAGGAACCACAAAATTGAAGTAAACCTATTACTTGACATGCATTTTCCAAAAAAACGGAGTAACTAGCGTGTAATCTGTAGACCAGTACATCCAAAGTATAAACTTGGAAGAAGCGTAGGGACAGTGAAGCACAAATTAATACAAAAGTGAATCGAGAAGATATTGACACATTGCTTCACTCACACTGTTTATTCACAGGACATGTTTCAAGAGTTCTCGCTCCTATCATCAGCTGATACTCGACTAGTGCAAGTTGTAGTGGTTTCCTCTTTCTCCGTTTTGTCAATAGATGGCGTGATGTACTTGTCAAAGATGTCCATACGGAAAGGTCTATGGGGTGATTAACATATTTTATTAGAGAAACATCTCTAAACATCTCTAATAAAATATGTTAATCACCCCATAGACCTTTCCGTATGGGAAAAAATCTTCATCAACAAAAATCGTCATAGAGTCATGAATTTTGAAACTCCACCACCGGACATCTTTGACAAGTACATCACGCCATCTATTGACAAAACGGAGAAAGAGGAAACCACTACAACTTGCACTAGTCGAGTATCAGCTGATGATAGGAGCGAGAGCTCTTGAAACATGTCCTGTGAATAAACAGTGTGAGTGAAGCAATGTGTCAATATCTTCTCGATTCACTTTTGTATTAGACCAGTACATGTCTAATGTAGGATTATGAATGACATCCATGAGCATAATTAGACCAAATAGCCTGTAGATCTCATTCAGTGTTACTTCTGTACACTTCGGAATTCTACCCTTAGGCCCTAAATTGCCTTTAGAGGTCAGGATTTTCTTCATCCTACTCATATATACATTTAAGGTGCTGAGAACTATAAGGGCCGAAAGCACAGAATCATAGTTTTGAGAAAAATAGATGTTTGTTAAAATAAAAATTTTTATGCGAGAGTAAAGTCTCATTGGTTTTATTTGTTTATAAATAAATCTTAATATCCAGTCTTTTCTGTGAAAAAAATCCTGGACCTACTTTCTATTATGAAATTTTAATAATTTTAGTATACACAAGCTAGCGACAGTACTCTGATTTTTTGCCATTGTAAATTTTGTATTAATCATAACACAAAGAGCAGATCTATGCTAAATGCACATACACACAATTATGATCATATTTCTAACACTTCAGTCATCATCACCAACATTGTCAGCATCAGCACCAGCACCAGCAGCATCATCAGCATCAGGTTTACATATTCAATTCGATTTATTCATCCCCTATATTTCATACAGAGGATACGTCATTTTACATTATAAGAAAACATAAAAATATACCTAAAAGTGTACTATATGCACTGCTTAGAAACTAAAATGTACATTGTTTATTTTCCATCTTTTGCTTTGTACTCTTCCACACTATAAAAAGCTTGTTCTGACAAATACCTATTTATATTCTTAATATTACATAGTTTAGTATTCTTTATTTTACCTGGCAATCTATTATACATGTCTTTTACGATACTTTCTAATGACCTGTTGTTTAGTGTTCCCCTTAGTGTGGTCTTAAAATAGTCAGCTTTATTTCTTACATTATATGAGTGTACATTACAGTTCTTTTTACATGTATTCCTTTCTATTACATATTTAATGCTTTCATATATGTATATGCATGGAACAGTTAAAATATTATGCTTCTTAAATATCTGCCTACAGCTAGATCTTCTCTCAACATTTTCAATTATACCTTCCACCTATGTATTTTGGTACTAGATTTTCCAAGGCATTTACAAACTGTGACATAATTAAAACTGGTGGTCTCCCTCAATTTAACTTGTAGAAAATGGTGGCCTTCCAAGTCTCCAATGAAGAATAAATTACATTAAACAACAGTTCCCAACAAAGTATAAACTTGAAAGAAGCGTAGGGACAGTGAAGCACAAACTAGTACAAAATTGAATCGAGAATATATTGACACATTGCTTCACTCACACTGTTTATTCACAGGACATGTTTCAAGAGCTCTTGCTCCTATCCTCAGCTGATACTCGACTAGTGCAAGTTGTAGTGGTTTCTTCTTTCTCCGTATTGTCAATAGATGGCGTGATGTACTTGTCAAAGATGTCCGGTGGTGGAGTTTCAAAATTCATGACTCTATGACAATTTTTGTTAATGAAGATTTTTTCCCATACGGAAAGGTCTATGGGGTGATTAACGTATTTTATTAGAGATGTTTCTAAATTGATGTCATGTCTAGTATTCAAAAAATGAAAAGCCACTGCTGATTTTTCTGTTTCACCATTTTTAATGTTTCTCATATGTTCTTTAGTTCTGATGTTAATATTTCTTTTTGTTTTTCCTATATAAATTTTAGGGCAGGAATCTATGAGATCAAATGTGAAACTTGCCCGAGTATCAGCTGAGGATAGGAGCAAGAGCTCTTGAAACATGTCCTGTGAATAAACAGTGTGAGTGAAGCAATGTGTCAATATATTCTCGATTCAATTTTGTACTAGTTCCCAACAACCTGCTGAAAACCTCATCATAGACAAATTTCTGAAATATACATTGTTAGCATGTACATCAAATTTTGGTTTGGTAGTGAGCTCGGTAACACCATTTAAGGTTTTGAGATCTTCAGCCTCCATTTTGCAGACTATGAAAACTTTACCCATCTTATGCATGATTGGAGGAATTTAGTAACAGTGACGTCAAAATTAATTGAAAAAACTATTTGTAACAGTGTAATAAATACGATTCATCTATAAATTAATAAATATTTGTAGTCAGTTTTTTTTGACACTTCGTCACTTACATTTTTATATTATTGAGGTACTAGTTTTGAAAGCCGTTGCATCCATTATCAACCTTGGTCCAACTATCATCTGTTATTGTCATCTACTCTCCACTGTGAGAGCAAGACATATAAATTATTGTATTATGGGAAGATAAAATATGTAATGGGGGCATTTGATACAAAAATTATGGGTGACTTCAGTAAAGCATAATCTAATACGGAACAAGTAAATTATAACAAAATAATATAATAAATTAATATGGAATTAAGAAATCAAGAATTAGAATCAATATAAATATTTCATATTATATGAATCAATTGTGGAAATCTAAGTGAAGAAAATTTCCTTATCTAGGTAATTAGCTGCTTTGCCGATGGCCATTTAAACCCTTCAGGGGCTGGAAACGGATACCCAATAAACTTTATTTTCCAATAAAGGAAAATTATAGACCGATTACACTATGTGGTAGTTACTCGAAGATCATAGAAGGGATATTTTTAAAACAATTACAGTCTTACATTAAAAAACTGAACATTATAGCAGAGGAACAATATGGATTTCAAAAAAACAAATCCACAATACAAGCAATAGATAAAATGAATAGCACAATAATGAATGCCTTAAATAAAAGAGAAATAGTTATTGCAGTGTTCATAGATCTAAGTAAAGCTTTTGATTGCGTTAACTTAGAACTACCAATAGAAAAACTAAACAGATATGGGGTACGAGGAATTGCACAAGATTGGGTTGAATCTTATCTAAAAAAGCGAATGCAATGGGTGGAAGTAAATTTTAAGAACACAAAGGGAGAAATTGAAAATATTAAGTCAGACTGGGGATATGTAACATCAGGTATACCTCAAGGTTCAAAATTGGGACCATTTTTATTTTTACTTTATATAAATGACCTTTTTGAGTTGATAAGGAAGCATGGTGGTACTGTAATAGGATATGTAGATGATATAACCATAATAATAAATGAATCTACAGAAAGAGAAGTGGAAGATAAAGCAAAGGAAATCCTAAAAATAGTAAAACAGTATTTCTTAAACTTAGACCTAATGATAAATTTAAATAAGACATGCTGGATAAAGTTAGATCTCAAGAAGTGTTCAACAAATATAAAAATTACTGTTGGTGGTGAAAGTATCCCAGAAACATGCCAAACAGAATTTTTGGGGGTAGTAATTGATAAACACCTAGGGTGGAAGCAACACATAGAACATATAATAAAAAAACTAAATAAAGGTATATACGTAATGAAACAAGTTACACGAACTATGGATAATAAAACCTTAAAACAAGTGTATTATGCATTTATCTATTCACATATAAAATATGGGATATCTTTATGGGGTAATATAAATGCAAAAGAGGTGTTAAAAATTTTCAGATTACAAAAGAAAGCTATCCGAATAATTGAAAATGTTGAGAGAAGATCTAGCTGTAGGCAGATATTTAAGAAGCATAATATTTTAACTGTTCCATGCATATACATATATGA
This sequence comes from Mantis religiosa, assembly GCA_030765055.1. Taxonomy (NCBI): domain Eukaryota; kingdom Metazoa; phylum Arthropoda; class Insecta; order Mantodea; family Mantidae; genus Mantis; species Mantis religiosa. The sequence goes on from CM060950.1 coordinate 311,487,296, forward strand.
AAGCATTAAATATGTAATAGAAAGGAATACATGTAAAAAGAACTGTAATGTAAACCCATATAATGTAAAGAATAAAGCTGACTATTTTAGGACCACACTAAGGGGAACACTAAACAACAGATCATTAGAAAGTATCGGAAAAGACATGTATAATAGATTGCCAGGTAAAATAAAGAATGCTAAACTGTATAATATTAAGAATATAAAAAGGTATTTGTCAGAACAAGCTTTTTATAGTGTGGAAGAGTACAAAACAAAAAATGGAAAATAAACAATGTACATTTTAGTTTCTGAGCAGTGCATACAGTAGACTTTTGAGTGTATTTTTATGTTTATCTTATAATGTAAAATGACATATCCTCTGTATGAAATATAGGGGATGAATAAATTGAAATAAATTGAACAAGACATTTAAATTGTTAAATGCTCTAAAAATGCATCATAAATACAATTCCGTACCTTCCGTATTTATTAAGTTATTTAAACGAAACAAAAACTGGTTTAAAACTCATTAAAGGCAGTATAAATCTACACTAACAATAAAGTAGAGACTACATTAATGGATTGTTGAAATTTCACTACTTTGTTTCACTGTAGCAAAAGCCATTCTTTGCACCGAACACGCCTAATATTTGAATCATTTTGTTTTGTGTGTATACGAACCAATGTATGTATAGCTATGCAAGCGACTTCTCTGGTTCAAGTTTAGTTTATTTATGCTATACCAAGTGATAATCATACGAGTATATGTTGCGTTACACTGTAAAGAAAACTCTGTCAGCATCTGTTATTACAGTGTTTCTCAACCAAGGTTTCTGGCAGCCTTATGCAGCTGTTTCCGCTCAGTATTTTAGTTATACTCTCTCTGTATTCAGAGTGATTTCTTATATCTATCAAGAGCTAAATGAATGGCACATTTGAAATTGTTAAATTTCAATGTTAACTATGGCTTATTCCCATAATGTAGCAAATAAATTAGCTTGCGTATGATGTGTACGGGCTTCTGATATTACTTTAGAAAATCTGGAAGATTTGTTGTGCAATTATGAAGGAGATGTTTAGGATATAGGTAGCAGTGACGTGTACTGGTCTACAGCTGGCATGTTAGCTACTCCAATGTTTGGGGAAATGGCAGGTCAAATATGGGTGATGTGGATCAGCTGTTACTAGCTATCCCTCTTTACAAAAAACAGTTAAATGGTAAAAAAAAAGTATTTTTATACCACTGGATGTAACCATGCACAATTGTTTAGTAATTTTCAGAGCTGTAAATTCATGTAAGATATTCATCTACCTGTACTTTCGCGTATGAGGAGCTCGTAACCTAATTGAGTACTATAATACTCAGAGGCATCATTATACTGTGGGGTAAGAATCAGCCCTCATAGTTGAGAGAAAACACTTTCCTAAAAGCATACCACCCACAACCAAACAAGTTGTAACCATTTCGAAAATGTGTAGTGTGTTGCAAAAAAGAAGTTCGCAAGGAAACCAGTATTATTTGGTGTGAATCTACAGATGTGCCCTTGGGTGTTTATCCAGGTTTGGAAGTGTACAATTCAAAAAGAAACCTTTAAGAGTATGTTTACATCCCTTATAGAACTAATTTAAATTTATTGTAAAATAGGAAGATTAAAATAATTGGCATTAAATGAGCATTAAATGCATGTATGCGCAGGACGTCTATACATGTCCATATCGGTTTGGGGCATTTTAACTTGGACGTCGTGTGACACCCATATTGGTGAAAGGGTTAATGTCCTGTATTCATCTTGGAAAATTCTTGGAAAACCTCTCAGTTCACAATGTGTGTGTAATGACTGGTTAAGTGCTTACTGGGAAAATAAAAGGAACTTAGATTTCACCAAGCTCAGTAATGCCACACAGTGACAATACTTGTGGAAAACCAACCACAGTAATTAATAATATTGCTGGGAATTATATTCAGCTAAAATTTTTAGTAATTACAATTATATTCAGTGATAAGTTCGGCAACTCTTTAATAGTAAGTGTTTGAAGATCTCATTAAATATTTTCTAGCAAGTATCTGTGACATCCTTATTTAAAGTAAACACTCACGTGTACCCTGAAAAAAGAATCTTATCACTCATGATACTAGCTAGGTAAACAACAGGAGCAAATGCTTCAGCTTCAAATTACCGTCACATCACCCCAAAGAAACCAACTTCAGCAGTGAATCAAATTTCTGAAGACAGTTTGCTGATGTGAAGTTGGGTTGCATCCACTTTTCTTTATATAATTATCATGTGTAGGTTTGCTATGTATTCCAAATTTAGCCGTTTCAGTCCTGAATTATTTTGCTACTTATGCCAGTATTGCTTTACTTCTAAACCAGTTTACTTGAGGCCATCTTGGACAGTTTCAAGCAACTGACCTGAATAGCCATGATTATTATGGCATCACAAAGTGCACTGGCCATGCACTCAAAGCCCGGGGTCGCGGGTTCGAGTCTGGGCAACCACAGTCAAATGTGCCATGGTAAAGGATGTGGGAGGGCCCAAGTAAAATAATCGATGTGATGGCATACTTGGATATTGACCGGGTATCATTTGACTGCAGTTGCATGGATTTTGCTTCTTTTTGTAAAAAAAAAAGTACAATGTAAACTTTTTTCTCTCTTCCTCACCGATGCTGGTGCTAGGAGTTGCTCGGGTTCCCTCAGAGCGAGGAAGCTGAAGCATTTTACCTGAGATACCAGGGTTGAGGGGTCGGCCCAATGCCTGGGATGATGAAGAGATGAATCATGGAGCAATTGGTTGAATGATGGTGGGGGAAACCGGAGGACCCAGAGAAAACCCACCCCAGCGCCATGTTGTCCACCACAAATCCACAATGTAAATTGTGAAAAAGATAATTTTTTACAATTCAGAACTTCTAAAATATATATGTTTAATTGGATAAGGACAGTATAACAAGAATATAGCAAAATAAACTGTTAAAACCATTACATATAGGAGAAAAAGCTGATGTCCATGATCATGGACACCGAGACTGAAAGAGTTAAAATAGTCTAGATCTCTAGCTCTTTTGAGGTCCAGAATTGTAGCAGAAATGTCATATATACAGAGTGTCTCAAATTGATGTATACCCTTTGAACTGTTATTTCTCTGCAACAATCTATGAAATGAGACAAACAAACAAACCTTATGAACGTGTTGCTATGTTTTTCCAGTGTTTTGTGGATCATACATAACAAATCTGTATTTCTGTCTCATTTTGCTGCTGAGAAATAACAGTTCCACAAGTGTATACATCAATTTAGGACACTGTATATATTTTGTAATTTGTGCCCTCCAACTTTAAGTCATATCAGACGATGAATGGAATGGCTGAAATGATGCTCAAATGAACCCAGGGGCCATGGAACTTAGAGTTACCCAACATGCGTCTTTCAGAATAAGGGAAAAACCCGGGAAAAGCCTTATTCAGGTAACTCACCCTGACCAAGATTTGAACTCGGGACCTCTTGAACATGAGGCAGACATGCTACTTTGTATGCTACCGAGGCAGGCACATATATTGTAAACTTTGAGATAGCTCATATATGCCTGTCAGAACGGGTGACAGCGAGATCCCCATTGCTGAACCTTTTCACTGTTGATTAGAATTTTTTATGAAATGTGAAGAAGTTGTGTCTAAAGTTCTCTAAAGTTAATGATGTCATCTATTTCTGTTAGATTTATTTTAGTCAAGTCAGCCATTTTCTGAGGAATGTAGATATTTCCTCAATAGGAATGCTCCTGAAAAGTGATTTGATGTCAAAATGTATCATTATGTGGTCTTTTGGAGTATTGTAATTTTGTGTGCAATAGTTAAAAAAAATTGTGAATGAAATGCCTCCAGAAGCTGAATGTACCCAGTACATTTCTGACATCACAAACAGACTTAAGAATGTGTAAATTCTGAATGACCGCAAGTTTGTCAGGATCAGGTCATTCTGCAGAAGAGATCTGAAAACTTGGCAGCTGAATTGCTTGCATTGCAAAATGACATTTAGAAGGTTTTAGCATGAAATGAAAGTGTTCCAACCAGCAAAAGACAGCTGTGAAATTATGTGCTTTTGGAGGAATTTAGTAACAGTGTCGTCAAAATTAAACATAAAAACTATTTGTAGTCGGTTTATTGACACTTTCACTTACTTTTCTTATATTATTGAGGGACTAGTTTCAAAGGCTATTGCCTCCATTTTCAATGGAGAGAGGTTGAAAATGGAGGCAATAGCCTTTGAAACTAGTCCCTCAATAACATAAGAAAAGTAAGTGACGAGTGTCAATAAACCGACTACAAATAGTTTTTAAGCTGTTAGATTACTTCATCTTTATAAATGTACGGCCAAAAGGATGAATGTTATCTAAATAATAAACAATGGCTTTTTCATATTTGAGGTACCATAGTAGTTATGAGATTTGCAAGAAAAATGTTGGGGAACATCGACAAGGCCAAACTAAAATGTTTCAAAGTTCAAATTGGTCATCTGATGTAACAAAAGAGGCAAATTTTATTTATTTTTCTGATATTGGTACATGAAAATAGGCGCTGAGAAGATCTAGGGTACAAACCATTTAGCTTGTCCATAATAACTGAGCAGCTCTTCAACTAAGAGCAGAGGAAACAAATTTTCAGTAACAGCATTGGGATTCCTATAATCAACTTAGAAGCGATAATTACCATGTTATGTGTAATTACCACGATAATTACCATGTGTAAAAAATATGACTCATCTAAAAATTAATAATTACCATGTTGTTGTTTTTGCAAAATGATGGGCGATACCTAGGGGTCAGAGGACTGGAATTATGCCAAAGTGCAGCATTCTCACTCTTTCCTGTGTGACCATAATCAAGTCAAAAGTAGTACAAAATTCATGGTGAAGATCTATTTCCTGAGGTATGGGGCTATTGGGTTCTAAACTTTTAAGAAATTCCACATACAATAATACTTTACAGCAATAAAAAAGAATAATAGGAAAGACATATGTAAGAAAGCAGAAAAAAACTAGAATAATGCAGTAGATTGTTTAGAAAGAAACAGACGGACTATAAAAGAAATACCATCATGAACAGCTATATCAGAATAAGTATTTTCATGTATACCTTATGTGGGAGAGGCACTATTTAGTTCCAGCAAAACACATTTGGAGGGTACATCAAATTACATAATAGCAAAACTTGTAAAAAAAACTTAACATCACTTTTCCATACAAAAAATCATAATGTGGGGAAGAAGAAAAATAAGTAAAGCATTCAAACATTCAAAAAATCAGAATGGGGTCAAACCATATAAAAAGAAGAAACAAGGTTTGGTGCCACCACTAGATGTTGCAGTGAATAACATTAGACATCTTTAGCACAACTGGCACCACAGTCAAAGGTCATGGTAAAATAATACCTACACTACTGCATCTTCACCAAAGGCCACCTACTTTGATTGGAAGGAAGTTGCAAGAAAATTACCTGCATCAATGCTATCAACTATATACTCATATGTCAAAGCTGCAAATATGGTAGATTTTCCATGGACAAATCAGTTTTGGCAATCAGATATAGGGTGAAACCTGTCAAGGAAAGTAACAACAATTCTAGAATAAATTACTTTTTCCACCACCTTAGCTAAAGAAGGTACAGAAATGGGCCTATAGTTGTCCATCTCTGCTTTATTTGCTTTTTTGAATACTGGAAGTAACTATTTTGAGATAAATTCCATTTGCTGGTATTCAGTTGACAATGTCCACTAGAGGACTAGCTGTGGATTCTTTGCAATCTTTTATTAGTTTTATTGGAATATTATTATAGCCAAACTATTTTTACATTTGTTGCTGTTTATAATGTTTATTATTTTTTTTTTATTGGTTGGATATAGGAATAATGCCTGACTAGTTAAACTATTTGAATGCACAGTTGTTCTGCCTCAGTTGAATTTTGGAGATACTTTGTATTTGACAGAATACTTTTGTATTTGGTTATTGTATTTGACAGAAATTGTAAATATTTTGTATATTATATTTGACGTGTTCCATATCAGATGTACAAATGTACAACATGATCAAACAAAGCTAATAAATACTATTACTACTTTGACCTATAGAAATAAAAGAATTATTAAAGATATCGAGATTTAACTGCATTGGAACGCCACAGTGAAGCAAAATAATTATTAATTTATAGATGAGTCGTATTTATTACACATCGACTTCACTTACGTACCTATTTTGAGGACATGTTTTGCAAACCATCGTTTGCATCGTCGGCTCTTATGCGACTAAAGCCTGATCCAGTGGTGTGGGTAATTCTGGAGTTGCTGCTGCCATCTGTTGATTTAGTGATGAACTTAAATGTGGGATTCTCTTCTGTTGAGATTTCAAAGTTCATTAGTTGGTTTTTATGTTTTTCTATGTATATTCTCTCCCATATGACGAGTTCACTATGTTTTTGTATGTATTTTAGTAATTCGGTGCTATCTTCAATTTCATGATTTTCAGACCAGAAATGAGCTGCTATTGCGGACTTATCAATATTTTTGTATCTTAAGTGCCTGAAGTGTTCTTTCTTTCTAGTGCCTATGTTTCTTTTTGTCCTCCCTATGTAAATTTTTTCACAGTCTTTACACTTAATCTTGTAAATGCCTGAAAGGCTTGAAAGGCCCTTCCATATCTCAGTAAATTGTTCTGAAATTGCAGAAGTAAATAGTACTAAGTTCTTAGGTATTACAATTGATTCTAATTTATCTTGGGAATGCCACATATTGTCTTTAAATGATAAATTGAGTTCTTTAAGTTTTTTTTTTAGATAAATTTATTTAATGTCGCCTAACAACAATGGTCTTATAGTGACAACTATAAGATGGTATACATATTTTGTATACAGTTGGTGAGTACAATTAACATTTTAGGAACTTAAATTTAATTTATCATAACAACACTGTTTTCAACACTTCCAAGAAAGGAATTTTAGGAACTATTAGGTTACGGTACAATATAAACATGTAAGTTCACACAAACTATACATTCAACTGAAGAAGATTCTAGATTCTTCTGTTCATCTAGTAGGGTATGAATATCTGTAGGAATTTTATGAAGAGTCCTATAGGTTGAGTAGCGAGAACATTCATTTATAATATGATTTACTGATAATGGTTGATTGCATGGTTCACAGTGTGGAGGCCTCTCTCTGGAAAATAGGCAATCATGTGTAAGCTTTGTATGTCCAATTCTAAGTCTGGAGAATAATATTTGCTGTTTTCGACTTGTATATTTATAAAGACAATGAGTAGGAGATGTGTTTAGTTTCACTTGTCAGAGTTTACTATGTACATTGGTTTCTAGCCAATGATGTTTCCATTCCTGAATTATTTCCTTTTTGATATGGCTTATAACATCTTCATGTGGAATAGGTATTGGGGGGTATACTGCCGGATGTTTTGCTGCTTCTTTAGTATCTTCATGAACCTTTTCGTTTCCGGCTATTCCTTGGTGGCATGGTATCCATGTCAACAGTATTTCTTTGTCTTCTTGAATAAGTTTATTGTATAAATTTTAGATATCCTTGATTATCAATTTAGTGAACAACAAATCTTGGAGGGACAATAAAGCACTCAAGGAATCTAAGTAAATCACATATTTTGGGTGCATTGCAGATTGTATCATTTCTAGGGACTTTTTAATTGCATATAATTCACTAGAGAATATTGTGTAGAATTCTGATAGTTTATATAGCATTGTAACTTCTTGGGATACAACAGCACAGCCATTTCCAAACTGAGAATGGGAACCGTCAGTATTAATTTCCATATACCTAGGATAGTGTGCATTTATATCTTTAAATAGTTTCTGGTACACCGTTCTGTCCACTTGACCTTTAATATATTCAGACATTTCCAAATTTATCTTTGGAACTCGGGCCCAAATGACCTCGTTGTCGATGGGCCCTAAAACACCACACACTCCACTCTTTGGAACTGAAAGTCTCCATGGGGGATTTTCATTTTCACTAGTTCTGCATATTAACAAGGGAAGTTCTAGTCTAAGTTGTTTCAAGTAATAGGAAATTCTCTGTGTATATGGAACTGCAAATATTTGTGATGTTTCGTCTGTTGCAGTGTATTTGGCATCGACGACTTTAGATGGATTAATAAATGCAATTGATCTTAACAGGTATGTAAGGCTTAGCTGTTTTGTTCTTACTTCAAGTGGCGGTTCATCTGCTTCAATCTGTAAGCTTTCAATAGGACTTGTGTGATGAGCTCCAAGAATTATTCATAGTGCTGTTGAATGTAACACATCAAGCATTTCAAGTATCCTGGGTCTGGCTGAATTATAGATTATAGATCCATAGTCTATCTTGTTTCGGATTAATGTTTTGTAGGTCATACTAAGAACATAGTAATCTGCTCCCCAGTTGTTGGCTGCCAATGTTTTGAGAATATTCAGATGTAACAATTATCCTGAAGTTATTTTATGTGAGGGACCCATGTTAATCTTGGATCAAATGTACTTACACAAGTAAACAAGTTGTTTTTTTCTAATGTCCATCTCAACCTGTTATTTACAATTTTTTCCAATATTTTACACATACAGCATGTCAGTGCCATAGGTCTATAACTTTGAGGTAATGAGCCATCTTTATCAGGCTTAAGAATTGGTATTACTATGGCATTTCGCCACTGTTCAGGGAATACTTTGGTAGACTACATAAAGTTATATGATGCCAGTAGATGTATTAGACCATCTTCAGGCAACTGCGTTATTATTTCATAGGGTATTGAGTCAGGTCCTGGATTAAGATTACCACATTTTTTAAGAATTTCTTTTAATTCTTGCATTTGTATGGCATCATTAAATTCCAGTGAATCATTGTTCTTCATTTTTTGTGTTACAAATGTTTGTTGTTCGTTTTTGATTCTTAAGAACTCTGGATCATTATTGTTAGATATTTCAGAAAATTATTCAGCTAAAAGATCAGCCATCTGCTTGAAATCTGTTAGATATGAGTCATTTTGAGGATACTCCAGCATATTTGTTTGGAAAAAGTTAGGGCTGCCATTGATTTTCTTGATTTTTTTCTAAATTTCACGTGGTGTTGTGTGGTTTAGTGATGATACAAAATATATCCAGGATTCCTTTTTACTGTGTTTAATCGTTTTTCGTGCCTTTGCGTGGTGCTGAAGGTAATTTAGTTTATTTTCTAGTGTGGGGCACTTTTTGTATTTGAAGAAGGCTCGATTTTTATCTCTAGTAGTTGTTTTGCATGAGTCATTCCACCATGGAACAGTTTTGGAACTTGTAGTACTGGACGTTTGTGGGATGTTAGATTTGGCTACTTTAACTAGCGCCATAGAATATTGTTCAACTAAGTCACTTATATTATAATTTTGGAATTCAGTAGGTGTGGCAGCTCTTTCAGAATATAGTTGATGGAGAGTCTAAATTTTGTCCAATCACATTTATTTAGGATCCATTTGGGCACTCTATAGTTATTAGTAGAAATTGAATCACTGTTTATATAAATCAGAAAATGGTCACTTCCATGAAGAATTTGAGAAGCTGACTAATTAAACAAACGTGCTGTATCTGGTGAGCTCATAGTGAGGTCTATGTAATTTTGAGTATTATGGGCAACATTATAATAGGTTGGTTGTCCTTGGTTTAATAATATTATATGAGTTCTCTCAATCATCTGTTCTATTATTTTTCCTTTTTTATCAGTGAAAGTAGAGCCCCATAAACTGTTGTGACTATTAAAGTCACCAGTTATAATAAATGGTGTGGGTAATTGGTTTACCAATTCTAATAACATATTTAAATTGATGTCAACACTGTTTGGCAGGTAGACATTACATATACAAATTTTGTTAGGTATATATACCTTAACTGCAATGGCTTCAAGTGTACTATTCAGCTGTATAATTTTTTGGTTTATACTATTATTAATGTAGATTGCCACTCCTCCACTTGTATGGCGAGTATCAAGTCGGTTTTTATTATATGGCATATACTTTTTAATTGGATAAATGTATCGAGATTTAACTGTAACTGGATAAATGTAATTTTCTCTGAGGTTCGTTTCTTGGAGGCATATAATTTTAGGTTGATGCTTATTTATCAATAATTGCAATTCTTCTAGTTGGGGTTTTACTCCATTAATATTCCACTGCAGAATTGTACAAGCCATAACACAAAATTAGATAATAATGAAGGGTTGTCTTTGGTAAAAGGTTTCTTTCCATATGATGTAGCCATTACCATGGGTATGTTATTGACTTGTAGCTAGAGTGTTTCTTTGTTTCTTTCAACATTTCGGGTGGCAAGTAATTTTTTTTCCATTTGTGTGGTTTGGTTCTTTAAACTTTGGTTTGTGAGATGTTATCTAACTTTTCTCAAAGTTTCAATTAGTATGTCTAAATTAATATAATTTTCTGAAATTTTAATAACGTCTTTATTTTCACTGGCATTCTCATAGAAGCTTAAAAGCTGTATATAGTTTAATGCATAATCTTCTGGTGCTTATTCTATTACTTTCTTTATTGGTGAAAGGATTTCGTCCATACTAGTTTTGACTTTTTTGACAGGAGGTTTACGTGCCTTATTTTCTGTCTTCTTTTTAGATGTTTTATCCTCTAAGGAATCTTCATCTAATATGAAAGAAGCACTTTCAGTGTAATGATAGGAATCTTCATTGGGGTCAGTCACCTCAGAGGTGGTTGGTTCAGAAATTTGTCTTTTGCAACATGTTTTCTGTTTGTCAATGTTTATTTTTTGAGTAGTGGGAACGTGAATGGATTCTAAAATGTCATCTGTGCTATTGTCATATGAAACTTTTTGGGATAAATCTATTGGTAAATTCAAGTTATTTTCTTCAAAACCTTGTGTTTTGTCATCATTAGTTGGTTTGTCAGCTGTGATATCGTCAGCTAATACATGCATTTGCTGTGAGGTTTTTTCTGTATTAGTAACGGTTACTTCATTTTCAGTTAAATTCACTGTTAAATTATTTATGCTCTGGAGTTTTTTATATGCGTGGTTTCTAGCTGCTTACTTGAAGTAGGTTCGGAAGTGCCGCCAAGTGGTGGAAATTCAGTTTCTGAAGGAAGTATTAGGTTATGAACTTGTGAATGAGTGTGATCTGCAGCTTGGGCTTGGCCATTTTGTTTACACTGTTCTAGCTAAATGACCTTCTTGTTTACACAGAAAGCACACTGGTGTGTCTGTTGAAAATATATCCAATAATTTGTACTTTCATATTCAATTACCATACTGTCTGGGAGCTTTTTAACATTGTCTGGATGTATATACATTTGGCGTCTAAAACTTAGAATATGAGAAAATCCAGGAGCAGCAATCCCAGACTTTACAAACTCTATATGAGAAACAGGCTGGATTCCTAGCTGTAGTAAGCTTTCTTGGAGAATAGAATTTGGTATTACTGGACAGACATTAGATATGATCACCCGCTTATTTTGTTCCAAAAGGTACCTCATTTGAAGCGAAACATTATTTATCATCAATCTAGGGTGACTTGTGGTTAATTCATTTACAATAGATTTACTTGTTAAATACATGCATATTCTGTTTGATATTCTTGAAACAAAACATATATTTGAGGGATCGGTTAGTTGGCCTATTGCTAAGACATATTCTTTTATTGATATATCATTGTGGGCTTCAATTACTAAAGCTTGCTCTCTGTTTGGGTGTAAACTTCTAGATTATGATACATTTCTAGATGAATCATTAGCTGTATTATAAACATTGGTCTTGTTTAGCTGGCAGCGATCAGCTGCAGCCATTTTTAGGTTAAGGTTAATACCATCAAATATTGTCTGATTAATACTTATTACGCTTATCCACTCACCGGATTCTATTCTTATAGCTGTGCTGAAGTTACACTGTGTAAATTTCAATAGTTAACACTCTTTAAAATGACTGTATCACTAATTATATATAATTATTTATGCAGAATCACTGGGAACATTAAACTTCGATCAGCGCCTCCTAGTTCTTTAAGTTATGCATTCCAGATCTTGTCAAAATCTCATTCTATTGTTGTATATCAATATAGTTTGGATATGTACATTCATTGCTTTCTTATGGCATAATTGTCTGGGGGTCTTCTTCAAAAACCAAGGAAACACTAATATTGCAAAAGCAGATATTGAAAATTATATTGCAAGTGCCAGTTAAAATCATTAGTAAAAAGGTGTTTTCAGATTTGAAAATTTTACCTCTTTCTTGCATTTATATCCTGAAATCTGTGTCTTTCATTCAACAAAACCTGAATCTCCTGCAATTGAATTCTCAATTACATTAATATTTTATTTCATCCTTAAGATTATGTTTACATGATATGGAATCATCAACATTGTAAGAATGTAAATACAATTCTATTTACACTTAATACAATTAAGAATAACGCTCACTCACATACAGTCTTAATTAGCCAGTCTTTATAGAACTATCCATTTACATATTCCATAAATGAATAAAATGAATTTTCTGCTAAATATGCTTTGTGCTTTTTCTTGAATACATTTACAATTTCTATATTTTTTATATTAGGGGATAGTCAATTGAACAATTTAATCCCATTGTGATAAGCACTGGTTTTAGCTAGGTTTGTTTTGCAATATTGTACATGTAAATTTTCTTTCGGCCTTGTACTATGAAAATGAATCTCTTTATTGTTTGGTAGCTGATGCCTTATTTCTCTGATATGGTTAATAACTTCTAATATGTACATAGTTGCTGTAGTCATCCTTTAATTTTTTAAGTAATTCCCTACATAATGCTGTGCTTGATTCACCAGTCATTATTCTTAAAGCCTGCTTTTGCAACTGAAATACTTCTTCTGATTCTGTTGAAGCCCACCAGAACCTTATTCCATACCTTATGTGACTATGGCTGTATGCAAAGTATGCATATGATAACAATACTAGAGCATTCAGCAGTGTCCATTTAAATTGTCAAAGACTCACTACATGCCTTAATAGTACATCACATCTAGGTAGTATTTTGTATAATCACTTGCCTCAAAAAAATTATACTTTTAAATTACAGAAGGTTTAGGCAATTAGTGCAACTGATATTATTAAAATGTTTACCTTTTAGCATAAGTGAATTTTTAAATATAAAATTGTAATATAATTTTATTTTACTGTATTTTTACAATGTACTATTGTATTAGACTTTATATTAATTTCTAACATTTTCAATTATATTGTAATGCATATTTATATTTTTGAAAATATTGTACATAAACTGTATTTTTGACGATTCCATGAGTCTGGTTGACTCCTACGGCTAATAAATTATCTATTTATCTATCATACTGCCTAAGCACATAACTGAAAATTAATATATTACTGCTTATCAGGAAACATTTGTATTTTACGTCTTTATTTCTCTGTTTATTTATTTCTTATTTCATATTTATTTGTTGTTTTTCCTCTTATGAAGGCCCCAAAGGGCCATGAAGATGGCATAGTGTAAAGTGTAAACTATACAAATGGTGGAAAGCAATGGCAAAATTAGTAATATTTCAAAGAGGAGAAATAAACTGCAAATATATATAGTCTGTTGAAAAGATTCTGGAATATTCTTAATTTTGTCCCAATGGAGCAAAATGCAGTTGGCATCCCTACACATGCCTTGTTTAATGTGTTACTGCTGAAAGTTTCATTATTGTATATTTGTTCACTGCGTATTGAGTTGTGTCATACAAATTGCATAATTCAAAATGGCAGAGCTAGAAGAGCAATGCATCTATATTACATTTTGTGTGAAATCAAGAAAACCTTTTGTAAGAAACATCAAATAATGCAGGAAGACTACAATGATGAATGCTTAAGCTGTATTTGGTGTTATGAATGGTTCACGCGGTTTAAAAATGGCCAGATGGAAGTTAAAAGATGACCCTCGTTCAAGACGCCCTTTGATGTCTACCAAAGATGCTCATGTCGGAACATCAAGAAATTGAGGGTGCCATTCATAACCTGTTTTTCCAAGAGATTGCAGAGGAATTAATATTTCAGTTAGATCATTTTATGATATCCTGACACAGCATCTTGGAATGCATTGTGTTGCTGCCAAGTTCGTCCCATGGCTCCTGAGTCAAGAGCAGAAATACCATTGTCTTGCAATCTTGGATTGCGCAAATAAGAATGAGATGTTCCTTAAGAGAATAATAACTGGTGATGAGACATAGATCTACAGTTATGATGTTGAGACCAAGGCTCATTCTTCACAATGGATTGTGAAAAGTTTTCCAAGACCAAAAAAGCTTGTCAGATCAGGGCAAAGGTCAAAGTCATGCTGATTGTTTTCTTTGAATTTGAAGGATTAGTTCATCATGAATTCGTGTCACAGGGACAAGCTGTTAATCAATGGTACTATCAGGATGTGTTGCGATGCCTGTGAGAAAATTTGAGAAAGAAACAGCCTGAAATGTGGCAAGAAAATTCATGGCTCTTGCATCACCATAATGCAACCGCACCACCATCCCTGTTGGTGTGTGATTGTTGCACAAAAACGAAATCACTTTGCTGCCTATCCTCCGTAATCTCCAGACCTGGCCCTTGTGGACTTTTTTTATTTTCAAAGTTGAAACCCTTTTGAAAGGACAAAGATTTGCAAGGATAGATGAGGTAAAAGAAAATTTGCAGATGTCAATTTGCACAATCCAGAAAGAGGCGTACCAAGACTGCTTTCAGAAGTGGAAATGGCGTTGAGAGCAGTGTATCAATTTTTTGTTGTTGTAATTTACGTCCTCCAACGTTAAGTCATATCGGGCGGTGAATGATATTGGTGAAATGATGCTCAAATGAGTCCGGGATCCATGGAGCTTAGAGCTACCCGACGTTCATCTTTAAGCATAAGGGAAAACCCCAGAAAAAACCTTATCCAGGTAACTCACCTTGACAGAGATACGAACTTGGAACCTCTTGAACGTGAGGCAGACATGCTACCATCTACGCTACTGAGGCGGGCAATTGTTGTCGTTGTTGTTCTTGTTGTTGACTAATGGCACAGGGGATTAGTTAATTTGCATCATTTTCCCCCTGGCTTCTCAATATAAAGCCTGTAGCTTCTCATTTTTGAGATCTTTGCATTTGTCTAAATGATGTTTGTTTATGATGACATCCTCTTTACAGATAGTACACTTGGGTGTAGGTATGCAATGTATTTTATAAAGATGTTCTACAAGACAATCATGGCCAGTTTCCATTCTAAATAGGGCCACTGCAGTTTTCCTTGGCAATTTTTGTATGTCAGCTTTGTTTCTAATGTTCTTATAGTCCTTGTCTTTTAGTTTATCTTCTTCATCAAGTCGCTGCTGTCTTTTAAAATGTGGCTTAATGTTGTTTAATTTTTTATTAATTTCAATTTGTCTTGCAGGTTTTATTTTTTGAATTGCACCTTTATTTGCTAGTTGGTCTGCATGTTCATTGCCCAAACATCCAACATGGGCTGGGATCCATTGCAGGGTGACATGATTTCTTGATTCAACAGCTTTGATTAAACTTCTTATTTCTTTGATGTTTCTTGTTGTTTTGTTTTTATAATTTACGATCCCATCTATGGCCGATTTTGAATCTGTTAAGATAACTATGTTTTGTTTTATGTACGGTCTGTATAGGATGTTCTGCAGTGCTGTTTTTATGGCTGTTAGTTCTCCGTCATAATGATTTGAAGTTTTGTCTAGTGTTAGAAACTGTGTGAAATGTTTGCAGTATACTCCTGCACCAGTGTCTTGTTTGTTAATAAAGAATTCATCTGTATATATTTGGAACCATTCTTTTTCTGGATATCTTTCATTTTCTGTGGCTATTGCTGTTACTCTCATTTCATCTGGTGAATTGTTTTGCTTATATATTGTATATAACAGATCATTCTTATAATGTATATCAATGTATTCTGTTGGACTCATTTCCTCTATTGTTGTTATATTTGTGGAAACGTAGAGTCAGACTGAAAAATTCAATGCCATAGCCGGGATTTGAACCACCGATCTTCTGGTCTCCGTCCAGCTGCTCTAACCGTTGAGCTACTATGGCCAACAGCATACGGCCAGTGTGAAAGAACAATTAATTTCCATTAATTGACCTAATAGTGGTTAACTATAAAGCCCGATCCTTAAAGTACTTACATGTTGTAAGTCGCCATTAAGGTAGTTGTCTCATGTGTTTGAGAACTCCTAAGTGGTTTACCGGGAAAAATACGAGTCAGTTGGAGAATTTAATGTCATATCGGCACGTTGGCCATAGTAGTTCAATGGTTAGAGCGGCTGGACAGAGACCAGAAGATCGTGGTTCAAATCCCGGCTATGGCATTGAATTTTTCACTCTGACTCTACGTTTCCACAATTTAGCCTACACACGGCCAGTGTGAAAGAACAATTAATTTCCATTGTTATATTTGTTGCTATTATGTTCTTTTGTTTTGAGTTATTGATGTATGTTCTGAAGCTTGTTTGGGTTTTTAGATTGCTTATATTATCTGCTGTGTGATACCACTTGTGTCTATTTCTATTAACTTGCAGTTTTTGTGCTAAGGTAATTTGCCTTTAGTTCATGTTCCAGTTCTATGGCCATATTTTTTGTGAAGCTTTATAGTATAGCAATTGGTGTTGTTTTTACAGCTCCTGTTATTATTCTTGGTGAATTGTTTTGTGAAGTTTGTAGTTTCCCTTTGAGTTTCTTGTTTACTGTTGCCAACATTTCTCCTCCAAATAGTAGGTTGGGTTTTATGTATGTTTTATATGTGTTATTAAGGAGGTCCAATTTCCACCCCATTTTATTCCTGCTAGGCATTTTAAGATGTTCTTTTTGTTGATCTTATTTGTTACATTGTTTACATGTTCTTCCATTGATAGTTTTTGGTCTAGTTCTATTCCTAGATATGTTGTTGTAGATGCTTCTTGCAAATTTTTGTTATTGATTTGCAGACATATATTTTCCATTTTATGTTGCATTGTAAACAGTTGATATTGGTTATTAATTTATAGATGAGTCGTATTTATTGCACATCTGCTTCACTTTCGTACCTATTTTGAGGACATGTTTCGCAAATCATCGTTTGCATCTTCGGCTCTTATTCGACTAAAGCTTGATCCAGTGGTGTGGTTAATTCTGGAGTTGCTGCTGCCATCTGTTGATTTAGTGATGAACTTAAATGTGGGATTCTCTTCTGGCGGGATTTCAAAATTCATTAGTTGGTTTTTATGTTTTTCTATTATATTCTCTCCCATATGACGAGTTCACTATGTTTTTGTACGTATTTTAGTAATTCGGTGCTATCTTCAATTTCATGATTTTCAGACCAGAAATGAGCTGCTATTGCGGACTTATCAATATTTTTGTATCTTAAGGGGAGGCATCGGTGAAATTTCGTCAAAAATGACAAAAAAAGGACATTTTCCGTTTTTTGCATTAAAATTATATTTAAACATTGTAGTTTCAGAATCTGCCGTCAGTTAGACCCTAGCACCATTTAAACAGCCACTACGTCATTATTTAAATGCCCATGTGTGGGTGGGCGTGGCCATTTATATTGCTTTTTCTAGTGTGTTGCAAAGAAATTGATGGAATTCTCACGTTTAAACTATGCAGTTTGATTCTGTAACTGTGGTAATGTGCAGAGACATCTTGTGGATGTTTGTGGAAGCTACTGAACTTCTCCGCTACCATTTTCTATATATTATTTCCCACTTACTTTTGAAAGTAAACAAACATTTCCACTGGCATGTAGTGTTTGTGAAATATGGTTTACATGCAAGTGAAAGCTGTGGATAGCAGCTTATATTAAATTATTATTGTTAAGAATAGGAATAAAGCCTGATTTAACATTGTAGTGCTTTCTTGTTGCAACAGTAGGTATATGATTCATACCAGGTTAGGTTAGGAGTACAGTGGCTATTTCAAAGCAAAATATAATGATATATATGGTTTTCTAGCCATAATAGTAAGTAATGATACTAGAATGCTCTGCTTGAGGTAAATTTTAAGTGAAAACATATTATAGCCCAAGAGTTAACAGTGATTCTAGTAGGTCACCTTTTGATGTAAATAGAAGAATGTTTGATGTATTTCTGGGCATTGGTAAGGGTCATATTTCTATGCAGAAGTTTTGTATGACCATGGGTATGAATTGCATGAACTATTCTACTTACGATTTCCATTTCATAGACAAAAATAAAGAGATTAGTTAGTACTATTCTACGGGAAAGTTGCATTAAAAGAGAAGCACAGAATGCTAATGAAATTTTCCATTTAGTAAATATCACAAAGAAGTTTTTGTATTAAGAAAGAAATTGCAAATTGCAGTGATTGCAGCTGTTAGTGAATTTAAATTGGGTTATAAAGATAGACTGAAAGTTAAGGCAAAAGTTGCAGCAAGCAAAGTAAGTCCTGCTAGCAAGAAAATTAACAGCATTAGGGATAGGTGAAAGCTAAAACAAAGTGCTCAGAGTTCATTGAGCAAATATAAATCTGCCAAGCAGCAGTTAAAGGTGACTAAATTAAAAGAAGAAGATAATAAACTAGCTGAGTGGTCTTCATATAGTGCAGGAGGGTTTAGAAACATAGAAAAAAAATGTTGTCTATATTTAGAGCTTCTAACTAGATTTTTCTTCATGTCCAACTTTTAGCATTTTTAATACTCCTTACAGTCCAGACACTAAAGTTTTCAATGACTTTCTTTAAGTTTTGCATATATGTATATTCCTAGATAAGTTTCCTATAAAAATTGGAATCAGTATGGCTGTATATGAAAAAATTAATAATGATTGGTATTGAAAAAAGAAAACTGACCAAACTTCAAGAAAATTCTATCATATTCCTTATATTTTCTCCTCCAGAACCATTAGACATGGGCAAATGAGTATATACATATATAGTTTTGTAACTATTATCTAAAGGAACCAGAATCCAAAGTTCTAATCATTTATAACAAAAATTGTAGAGAATGTTAAGAATGTAAAAAAATTGTAGCAAAAAACTAAATTATCATTTTTTGGTAAAAACTATTGTAGATAGAAAAATTATAAAAAAAAAAAAGGGCCAAAGGTAACCAAATTAAAGAGAAAGAAGGTAATAAGATAGCTGTAGGGCCTGCATATGATGCATGGAGTTTTCAAAGTAAAGAAAGTAGTGTAATTTCAATCTAAATCTTTAAATTCATTTTTCTCCACTTTCAATTTTTGAACATTTTTGTATCTTCAAAATGCTCCAACTTCTGCAATTCTCAGCGAATTTGTATTAAACTTTGCATACATATTCCTGAATAAATGTTTAATAAAAGTTGGTATTTTTGTTTATTTAAATTAAATAGTTTATTTATTATTAAATTTTAAATCTCAAAATTGCAAAAGAATTAAGAAAAATTTAATATATTCACACATAAATTTTTTTTTTCTCCAAAAATACTTGATGCACACTTTAAAAGTATAGCAACTTTTATAACTGATGTACAGAGAAACCTGAATCTAAAATTTAAAGTTTCTAAAAGAAAAACTGTATGACCTGGGACTTTTTATATAACATACAAAAATCATACTATAAAAAGCACTAAATATTTAAAAAAAAAAAAACTATTTAAGATAGAAATATGAATTTTGAAAGCTTAACTAGATTCCCTATACTCCACCTAATGACAAAATTTCAAGCAGTTCTGATGTAAACTCTGGATTTTAGCATTTTTCACAGATGCCTCCCCTTAAGTGCCTGAAGTGTTCTTTCTTTCTAGTGCCTATGTTTCTTTTTGTCCTCCCTATGTAAATTTTTTCACAGTCTTTACACTTAATCTTGTAAATGCCTGACTTTTCCTCTGGTTTTATCTTATCAGTATTATTACTGTTAAGTGGGTTTTTAATGTTGTAATTGTTTTTTGGTGCCAATGTTATATTGTATTTCTTGAATATTTTTTGGAACTTTTTTATGGCCCAGGGGTGGTAAGTAAATTTAGCAAATCTAATTTCTTGTTTTATTGTTGTGAGAGTGTGATCTGTTTTAATCTCTTTTGAAGTTTGAATGATTTTAGTTTTTTATCTACAAGGTTTTTTCCATATCCATTTTTAATTGCAGTTTTTAAGATTTGATGGTATTCTTTTTGATATTCTTGCTGGCTGAGGGGTAGATCTACCCCTCTTGCAGACTATCTGTAACATGATATATTAATAAAGGGAGATGGTGTGTTGGGGTGTGGGGGTGGGGGTGAGAGTGGAGGTGGGTGGGTGAGTGAGTGAGTGAGTGAGTGGCCTGCTTTTACTACATGTGCCACCGCAGGTGGTGACATTAATGATACATGAGACGAAGGTAGAGCATGGTGGAATGAGATGGCACGGGAAATCGGAGATTCCGGAGAAAAGCAGCCTAGCGTCATGTTGTCCACACAAATCTTACATTGCAGTCACTGGGATCGAACCCAGACCACTGAGAGTCAAACTGTCTAACCTGTCAACCACGGCATGGCCTAATAAAGGGAGATGATGATGACAAGCCTGGCCATATCATTAGATACACCTGGTCCATTTTACAATTCACTGAACAATGTTGGGGGAATATTGTTGTCTACAATGAATGTGTGTGATGGTTTTAGGAGATTATTGTTGTCTATAATGAATGGAATAATAAAGGTTACCTCAGAAAGAAGAAATGTGTCACTGGGAGTCCCTCAAGGGTCCATCTTAGGCCCTCTCCTGTTTTTGCTGTACGTAAATGATCTGCCAACTTATTTAAAAGACATAAGTGAGGGAAAAGTTACCCTTTTTGCAGACGACACAAGCCTTTTTATAAGTGGTAAAGATTGTGTTGAGCTTGAAGGGGAATTGAAAATGGTAACAGATATTATAATCTCTTGGTTTAGAGCTAACAAACTCATCATAAATGAGGACAAAACTGTGGCAATTAATTTCCAGCATAAAAATGTCAAATATACTAAACAAGTATGTGTTAACCCTTTCACCGATATGGACGTCATATGACGTCCAAGTTAAAATGCCCCAAACCGATATGGACGTGTATAGACGTCCTGCGCATACATTCATTTAATGCTCATTTAATGCCAATTATTTTAATCTTGCTGTTTTACAATAAATTTAAATTAGTTCTATAAGGAATGTAAACGTATCCTTAAAGGTTTCTTTTTGAATTGTACACCTCCAAACCTGGATAAACACCCAAGGGCACATCTGCAGATTCACACCAAATAATATTGGTTTCCTTGCGAACTTCTTTTTCGCAACACACTACACATTTTCGAAATGGTTACAAGTTTTTTGGGTGTGGGTGGTATGCTTTTAGGAAAGTGTTTTCTCTCAAGTATGAGGGATGATGTGGTGAATTTTGCTACCCCCTAGTATAAAGAGGCCTCTGAGTATTATAATACTCAATTAGGTTACGAGCTCTTTATACGCGCAAGTACAGGTAGATGAATGTCTTTTACAGCTCTGAAAATTACTAAACAACTGTGCATAGTTACATCCAGTGGTATAAAAATACTTTTTTTTACCATTTAACTGTTTTCCGTAAAGAGGGATAGCTGGTAATAGCTGATCCGTATCACCCATATTTGACCCGCCATTTCCCCAAACAATGGAGTAGCTAACATGCCAGCTGTAGACCAGTACACGTCACTGCTACGTATGTCCTAAAGATCTCCTTCATAATCGTACAACAAATCTTCCAGATTTTCTACAGTAATATCAGAAGCCTGTACACATAATACCCAAGCTAATTTATTTGCTACATTACCGGGATAAGCCATGGTTAACATTGAAATTTAACAATTTCAAATGTGCCATACATTTAGCTCTTGATAGCTACAAGAAATCATTCTGAACACAGAGAGAGTATAAATAACTGAAATACAGAGCGAAAACTGCTGCATAAGGCTACTAGAAACCTTGGTTGAGAAACACTGTAATAACAGATGCTGACAGAGTTTTCATTCCAGTGTGTGAGTGTGTGACGCAACATATTCTCGTCATATTATCGCTTGGCATAGCATAAATAAACTAAACTTGAACCTGAGAAGACGCTTGCGTAGCTATACATACATACTATGGCTCGTATACACACAAAACAAAATGATTCACATATTAGGCGCGTTCGGCACAAAGAATGGCTTTTGCTACAGTGAAACAAAGTAGTGAAATTTCAACAATTTATTAATGTAGTCTCTACTTTATTGTTACTGTAGATTTATACTGCCTTTAATGAGTTTTAAACCAGTTTTTGTTTCGTTTAAATAACTTAATAAATACGGAAGATACGGAATTGTATTTATGATGCATTTTTACAGCATTTAACAATTTAAATGTCCTGTTCTGTTTATTGGGTATCCGTTTCCGGCTCCTGAAGGGTTTAAATGGCCATCGGCGAAGCGGTTAAGCTTGGATCAAAGAGTATAAATTGCAAACCTGAAACAAAATTCTTAGGATTATGGATAGATTTCAACCTCTGCTGGGATAGTCATGTAGAACATTTGACCACAAAATTAAGTAGAGTCTGCTTTTTACTATACCAGCTGAAGACATGCATTATGTTAGATGTGCTAAAAAGCTCTTATTTTGCCTATTTTCACTCGCATTTACAATACGGGGTAGTATTATGAGGAAACAGTGTAAAGAGCAAACTGATTTTCAAGCTGCAGAAAAAAGCTCTGAGAACTATAGTAGGTATACCAAAAAGAGAGAGTTGCAGGGAACATTTTAAGAAAATGAACATATTAACTTTCCCATGTGTTTACATAAAAGAACTCCTACTTTATGTGAATTCTAACCTAAATCATCTTGACACAAATTCTGAAATTCACACATGTGGAATAAAAATAAGCTGCATATCCCTAGTCATTAAAAAAAAGTGTTCGAAAAGTCTTTTAAATATGTCTAAAATTGTTTAATATCTTACCATCACACTTGAGGAACATAGGGTCAGTTAAAAAATTCAAAACTGATTTAAATAAATTCCTGCTTTCTAAGCAGTTCTACTCGGTTGAGGAATTCTAACAATGCTGTGTACCTGCAAATAAGATGCTGAAGTAACATTAAGCTCCATTTTTCAGTTTACTTCATAAAGTTTGTTCTCTATCTCCTCCCTCTCCTTTTGTGTAATTTTCCTTTTCACATAATATATGTTATGAGTACTACACTAAAACTTTAATTCTGTGTAAATAATTTATGTATAAAATTGGCTTAAATCACTTTTGCAAATTTTGTCTATCAATGTTAAAAATATGGCTGCTTTATTGTGTTACTGTATGTTTTTTCTGTAATTTTGACGTGTCCAATAACATGTATATGTTTCAAAGGATGAAATAAATACTATAATATACTGTGTGTGTTTAGCTGTTTCCTGTTTTGTAAGAGTTGAAGTTGTTGATTCACCAATGTCAGTTGTGCTTGTGCTAATAACAAAAAGAGAAGACACAGTTTCACTTTGCGCTATCAGTAATTAAATTTGGCTGTTTATGTACAGTTTTAAAGGTTAAATTTATGATTTTGTGTTTTTTGTTAACATAATGGCAAATCATGTGATTTGATACCTCAAAAAGTTGCAGAGGTTAAAATACTGATGAAAATAAGTTTATTTTCAAATTGAGAGATTTCTCAAAGAATCTGAATCATTTGTAAGGCAAATTTAAAAAAAAAAAAAAAAAAAAAAAAAAAGGAAATGAAATTGGTATGGACATAGCCTCACAAAGGAAGATTAAATGTGGGCAGAAACCAATTCTCACACCAAGAGGGGAACGTTGATGAAGATTTGTGAATGAAACATGTTTGCTACTAGTAGAAAAGAAATATCAGGCTTGAAGAGAGTGACATTGCTTCATCTGAAATAAACATTAGGCACAAACTTTCAGAATTGAATTTAAAAGCCCACAGTCCTGCCAAGAAACCCAGATTAAGTGCTGCTATGGTTGCAAAACAACTCAGTTTGGCAATGAGCACAATGACAAGGGCTTAAATTTCTGAAAATCGGTAAAATATGAAAATCTCCAATGCAAAAATTCTTAATAAAGTTAAACTTTGTATTCAAAATGCATTATCATGAACTGAAACTCACATTTTGAAACAATTCACAAGAATTAAAGTACTTTATTGAAACCATAAATAAAACTCTAAAAGAAAGCAAAATAATTAACAAAAAATAATTTTACAAAAATAAAGTAGATAATCCAACATTACCAAGAGTATATGGGCTGCCAAAAATTCACAAAACAGGGAAAGGCGTGAGACCTATCACTAGCAGCATAAATGCTCCCACATATAATTTGGCCAAATGGTTACTAAACAAATTCAATAGTTTCCCAAAATTTGAAAGTGCAAATTTAAAAAATTCTTTAGATCTCGTAGAAAAAAGATCAAAGATTTTGTCGCAAACCCATTATTTACGATTGCGCGGCGACGCGCACAAAAAGATAGTGCAGGGCAGAGATAAAGGGCCTACAGATAAATGTAGTGCGAAGATAAAAGGCTGGCCGGCAAAGATAAAGTTAGACATCTGGAACGTTCGTGTTTCGTCTAGTGTCGTCTTACAGAACATTCGATTTCTTGTTTGTTACAGAAAAGTCTAGAATTATCAATGGACGTATATATAAGAAATCGTGACACGCCAGCAGGAGTAGTCGTAAACGGAGTTGTAACGAGAGTTGTAAACAGAGTCTTAATGAGAGAGTGGTAATTGAACTGGAAGTTGAGTGAACTTTTTTGTTTGTGATCAATGGACTTGAGCATTGTATTGGGTGTATGTTACGTAATTCTGCTACGGTAAGGGTTGACCAAAGTGTATTTCTATGGAAATGAAGAACAATTTGAATTTCTGCAACTTGAACTTTTAATTCTACGAACCTACAAAGTCACAATTGGTGTCAGAAGTGAGACATACCATGATGGAGGCTGCATTGAAAAGTATTTTAGCGGAACTGAAAGAAATGAAGACGGCTAACGACAACCTCACCGAGAAAATGGAAGAAATGAAGGCCGAATTAACAACGAAGACGGCTAACGACATCACCGAGAAGATGGAAGAAATGAAGGCCAAATTATCAACGAAAACGGAAGCTGCAATAGCAACTAGGCCGCGACGATGACGGCGAAGATGACAGAATTAACCACGGAAATGAAGGCTGCGAATGAAGCCCTCGCCGTAAAGTTTGAAGAGCAGTTGACCGGCGTGAATGAGGACGTCACAGAGCTGGGCAAGCGGATGGATCAAGTGGACGAGTGCATCGAAGACCTGGCAAACCGCGTTAATGACCTGGAGGGAAAGGCCGACACCAACACCAAGTCCCTGAACGCCATGGTAGAGGACATCGTCGGCAGGAGGTTGAAGGTCTTGAACACCGGCACGCCGGGATGCGACACATCTGCGCACGTCAAACCACCCAAGTACGACGGCACGTCAACGTTCGAAGTCTTCCGCCGTCCATTCCACACAGTGGCCAAGCACAATAAGTGGTCACCAGAAAAAGAGGCCGCACAGCTAATAGCCAGCCTCCAGGGACGGGCCGCTGAAGTCCTGAACGCGGTCCAGGCAGCGGCGGCGCCCAAGGACATCTAGGAGGCCCTGGAAAACCGCTTCGGAAACCACCGCTTAGCCGCAGCCTACCGCAGCCAATTGAAATTAAGGTCGCAGCAACCAGGGGAGACGCTGCAGGAGTTCACACTGGCAACTGAGCAGCTGGCCAGTAAACCTTTGTCGACCTCCCACCAGAGTTCGTATCCCGAGAGGCTGCCTACACCTTTGTAGACGGGGTACGAGACACGGAAATTCGTCAGTGCCTAATGCTCGGCGACTACAAAACCATCCACGAGGCGCTAACGGCAGCATTGAAGATGGAGGCGGCCAAGGTGACAACTACCCCGATTTCCAGAACAAGGAGTATCCGCTATAATGGAGACCGAAGAACAGTCGAGGGACGCTGGCGAAGACATAGTGGCTTAAGCCGGGGTGTAAATATTCCAAACCTTTACATTTATTTAACTTTTTATAATTTTACAAATATAATTCTACAGATAAAATAAAAATCCAAAAAAAATCAATATAAAGTAATAATACTTCCTGAAAAACAAAACTTATTTTTACCCACATTGTAATATTCTATCTTTTTTTTATATAAAACAAGGCATATTCATCTACGAGAATATTTAACAAAATAAAACAAAACTAGCTAAACTAATATTTTACTGGTATCCAGTAAACAATTAACCGGATAGCCGGTTATTTAAAAACAAACAAATTCTAAATCTACCTATCTAAAGCCGCCGGAATCCTGCGGCAACTTATGTACTGGTAACCAGCACAAGCTCTAAATTTCTCCTATTTTAACTAATGGTTCAATGTATTTTAATTTAACATTAGCATTCTAATATCAAAATACTGCAAATAATAAATAACATATTACATAATTCAAATCAAAATTTATACTAAACAGATACAAATCCTCAAAAACTCAAAGAATATTGTAAATAACCATTATCTTATCCATTAAAATATATGACCACATTGGTAGATATTAAACATCAAAACCCAAAATTTTACAAAAAGATAAATTAAAAAAGATGAAAAAATCACATATACAATAAAGACTTACGTTAAAAAAATCAACCACTATCTCCCTATATACAATACATAAATATATATAAAATACTCAAAAAATATCACTAAATATTAAAATTTACAAAAATTTCAAAATTAATTAAATGATGTAATTAAAACAACCAATCTCAACAAACAATTACTTTAAATTTCTTTCAAATATTTAACAACACAATAATAATGATAATAATAATAATAATAATAATAATGATGATGATGATGATGATGATGATGTAACGGCCTTTAAGTATTAATGAAACAACTAAAATTTAGATATGGATATTCCCACAAACAAAAAGATAACTTACAAAATTAGAATTAAATTTCAAAATCAATTACTTTCTTCCTCATCAATACCCACATTGCCCACACCAGGGAGAGCAGCCGGAAAACGACTAAAGGCCGTCGTGGCGAGGGTCACTTCGACGCCATCAATTGAAATGTGTAGTGTTTAACGCCCGCTTTTACTACATACGGCACCGCAGGCGATGACACTGATGATACATGAGATGAAGATGAAGCACCGGTGGAATGAGATGGCGGGGGAAACCGGAGATCCCGGAGAAAACCCGCCCCAGCGCCGTGTTATCCACCACAAATCTCACTTTGCGGTCGCCTGGGAACGAACCCGGGCCGCCTTGTGAGAGCCAAGCGATGGAACCACTGAGACACGGCGAGGCCATTCGGCGCCATCACACCATCCCCTCTAGTGACACTGCGCCCCGTCAGCCGGCGTATGGACGACAGCCTCATTGCGGACGGTTGGGTGAGAGGAAAGCCGTGCCGCTTGCTTGTGGACACTGGGGCAGCCGTGACCATCATCAGACCTGACGTGACCAAGGGTTTGCCGACGAGGTAGCCGAGCCGACCATACCAGCTTGTGACGGCATCGGGCGACACCTTGCCTGTGGAGAAGGAGGCTCTGCTGAAGTTGACCTTGGGACGGAGTGCCGTGCGTCAATGTGTGTTCGTCGCGAAGGTGGCTGAGGAGGTGATATTGGGACTGGATGCCCTCAGGAGCCACGAGGTGACGGTCGACTTCGGCAGGAAAGTCCTGCGGCTCAAGGGAGTAGAGGTGATACTCCGGCCACCTGAAGAGCGCCTTGGAATCTGCAGGGTCATCTTGAAGGAAGATGTGGTTGTCCCCGCGAGAAGCGAGGTGGTGGTGACGGCGCGACTGGAAGAACAGCGAAAAAAGAACATGATGCTGGACAAGAAGATGCCTGTGCACAGACTATGTGTAGCCAGAACATTGTTGCCGTGCCGAGAGGAGGTGCCAGTGAGTCTGCTCAACCTGACAGACACCTATAACGATGTACAGGCCGGGACGGAGTTGGGGACGTGCGAGCCCGGGGTCAGCGTAACCACAGGACACAGGAGCCGGTGCCGACACAATACCTGGGGCCCCGGATAGAAGGCTTATTTTAGAGGGCGGCCGACCACCTGACCGCAGAACAGCTGGAGAAGGCTTGACAACTGCTGAGATGATACCAGCCTATCTTAAGCCAAGGTGACAGCGACTACGGCCCCATGGACCGAGTGCTCCACCACATCGACACTGGAGACGCCATGCCGGTTCGGCAACCACCTAGACGTGTTCCGCTGGTGAAACAAGCGGCGATACGGGACATACTAGAGGACTTGAGATTCACGGGAGTGATCGAAGACTCTGACAGCCCTTGGTGTTCCCCTGTAGTTCTGGTGACGAAGAACGGTGAGCTACGCTTCTGCGTGGACTACAGAAAGCTGGACGCTGTCACTCGGAAGGACTGTTTCCCCTTACCCTGGATTGATGACACCCTGGACACGCTTGCTGGTGCGCAGTGGTTCTCGACCCTGGACCTGAAGTTGGGTTACTGGCAGGTGGCTCTATACCCGAGAGACAAGGAAAAAATCACATTCTCGACAGGCCAAAGGCTTTCACAGTTCACAGTTATGCCCTTTGGTCTCTGCAACGCACCAGCTACCATCCAAAGCCTCATGGAGTCAGTGATGAGAGGGTTGACTTATGACGCCTGCCTGCTATACCTGGACGACATCATCATCGTCGGCAAGACCTTCGAAGTTCATCTCGAAAACCTGAGCAAGGTGCTACAGAGACTGCAGGCGACCAACCTGAAGCTAAACGCGAAGAAGTGCCAGCTCTTCTGCAAGGAAGTCAACTGCTTGGGCCACATAGTCTCACCAACTGGAGTGGCCACAGACTCGGAGAAGACACAGGCTGTGAGAGATTGACCTCCGCCAAAGGATAAGAGAGAATTGCGCAGCTTCCTAGGGATGTGCAGTTATTACCCCCGTTTCATAAAGGGGTTCTCCAACATCGCCAAGTCCCTCACCCACCTGACAGAAGAACACCGGCCTTAAGTGTGGACGGAGGACATCGAAGACACTTTTGCGCACCTGAAGATGACACTGTGCAGTGCTCCTATTTTGGGATTCCCACAACCAGGTGGCGCCTTCATTGTGGACACTGATGCCAGCGACCATTGCATTGGAGGCATCCTATCCCAAGTTCAGGACAGCCACGAGTGAGTGATAGCCTACTACAGCAAGACGCTATCCAAGGCAGAGAAGAACTACTGTGTCACACCCGGCGAGAGTTACTGGCGGTAGTGAAGATCATGGAGCACTTCCAGAAGTACCTGTAAGGTCAGCCATTCTACCTGAGAACTGACCATTCCGCCCTAACCTGGCTACTTAGCTTTAGGAACCTGGAAGGCCAGACAGCCCTTTGGGTCCAGAGGCTGCAAATGTACTACTTCACCTCCAAACATCGTAGAGAGAAGAGCCACGTCAACTTAGACGTCATGTCCCGAAGACCCTGTCCAGAATGGTGCGGCCAATGCACAAGAGTGGAAGAGAAGGAGCGTGCCGCAGCTGTGAGAGTGGTCACATCAGTGCCTGCGGACGGCTGGGATAGCGCAGGCCTGAGGAGGGAGCAGCTGGCAGACGCAGACTTGGGGCCACTCTTGAGAGAAGTGGAGGCAGGGACAAGACCAACCTGGGAGGACATCGCACCAAGGAGCACCACATACAAGTCGTACTGGGCCCAGTGGGACTCGCCGAAGTTCAGAGAGGGCGTGTTGTTCCGGGTATGGGAATCACCTGATGGAAAGGTGCAGAGGGAGCAGTTGGTACTTCCTCAAAATAAGGTCCCGGAAGTCTTGGAAGAAGTGTATGCCGGTACTTCAGGAGGACACCTGGGAGCAAACTGAACGATCGACAAACTTCGACAGCGCTACTACTGGCTGAGGCTCCGAGCAGATGCTGAGAGATGGTGCTGTCACTGTCAAGTGTGCGCAGCGAGTCGCGGGCTCCAGATTAGGAGCAGGGGTCGCATGCAGCAGTACAACGTCGGAGCGCCATTCGAACGCGTTGCTGTCGACATAGCTGGAACATTCCCAGTGTCTGACCAAGGCAACACGTACCTGATGGTGGTCGTAGACTACTTTACCAAGTGGCCGGAATTGTATGCCATCCCTAACCAGGAGGCAAAGACTATCACAGACTGCCTCGTGTAGCAACTGTTCTGCTGTTTTGGGGTGCTGTTAGAGCTCCACAACGACCACGACACCAATTTTGAGTCTAACCTGATAAGGGAAGAACTGGAAAGACTTGGGGTGATCAAGATCCGCACAACACCCCTGCATACGCAGTTGGACGGCATGGTGGAGAGGTACATCAAGACCTTAGAAGAACATCTGAGGAAGGTCGTGGCCAGCCATCAGTGAGACTGGGACATCAAGGTGCCACTGTTCTTGCTGGCCTACCGCTCGTCAACACACGACACCACGGGGATGACGCCAGCCAGCTTAATGTTCGACCGAGAGTTATGCCTCCCTTGTGACCTGGCTTTTGGCGGCCCCTGGAGGCAAAACAGCCAGCAGCCGAGTATGTGGAGAACCTGGTGGACCATCTCCACAACATTCATGAGATGGCGCGTCAGAACATCCAGAAGGCGAGCAACCGCATGAAGACCCGATACGACAGGCAGGCCAACAGCCAAGTGTTCCAGCAAGGTGACCTGGTCTGGTGGTACCGCCCTACCCGGACTAAGGGGCGCTGTCCGAAACTTCAACAAACATGGCAAGGACCATCAAAGACCAATTTACAGCGTAGTAAATCTGACAATAGTAATTACTTCTTCCTTACCATCTCCCAACGTGGTATGCATCCGCAATTCCCATCCATGCAGTTTTATTTTAAATTGTGTTTCTAACACCCTTTTTAGTCAACAAACTGCATACAGTCAGCAGTACAGATGCTGCAGTAACAAAGTACCAGACGATATAACAACAAACTGCATACAGTCAGCAGTACAGTTTATGCAGTGACTAAGTACAGGACATTATAACAACAAACATTTGATTTCTTGTTTGTTACAGAATAGTCTAGAATTATCAATGGAGGTATATATAAGAGATCGCGACACACTGCCCGCCTCGGTAGCATAGATGGTGGCGTGTCTGCCTCGCGCTCAAGAGGTCCCGAGTTCATATCTTGGTTAGGGTGAGTTACATGGATTAAGATTGGTAGCATGTCTGCCTCATGTTCAAGAGGTCCCGAGTTCGAATCTCGGTCAGGGTAAGTTACCTGGATAATGTTTTTCCAGAGTTTTCCCTTATCCTGATAGACGAATGTCGAGTAACTCTAAGCTCCATGGACCCCGTAATGAGAAAGTGGTAATTGAACTGGAAGTTGAGTGTACTCTTTTGTTTGTGGTCAGTGGACTTGAGCATTGTATTTGTGTATATTACGTAATCCTGCTACTGTAAGGGTTGACCAAAGTGTATTTCTGTGGAAATAAAGAACAATTTGAATTTCTGCAACTTGAACTTTTAATTCTACGAACCCACAAAGTCACAATATAAATTTGGACAAAAATGACAGACTGGTTTCATTTGATGTCACATCTTTATTTCCAAGCATACCAACATAAAAATTACAGACGTTATTATAAAAAATAGCTAACTACCGTAGAAATGGAAACAATAGAAGTAGAAGAATACATTTCACTAACAAAAATATGCATTGAACAAAACTTCTTCAGCTTTAATGGAAAACACTACAAGCAGAGATCAGGGTTATCAATGGGCAACCCACTTTCACCTTTTTTGGCAAATTTATTTATGAGTGCATTTGAAACACAAATTAATAAGGCCTTCCCATGGATCTTCAAAGTTTGGTATAGATATGTTGACGACATCTTTGCAATAGTGCCGAATAAACATTTAGATGATGCATTCAAATTACTCAATCTGCTAGATGGGACTGCCAAATTCACAGTAGAAAAGGAAATCAATGGACAACTCCTATTCTTGGATCTAAATATCATCAGGAAGAACATAAAAATAAAATTTGGATTTACAGGAAACCAACACATTCAGAAAATTACATAAAAAATAATTGCTACAACCCTAATATACATAAGCATGCAGTAATAAACAGCCTTACACTCAGACTAGTCAACATTCCCATGCGTAAAGAAGAATACATCAAAGAACAAAAAGCCATACTACACATAGCAGAAGAAAATGGATATAACAAAAGACTGGTGTTTAAGAAAATTAGAAAAGGTAAACTAAAGAAAATCATTAAGGAAGCAACCATATTTACAAAAGAAAAAGAAAGCAGCGGTATATTCAGTTCATTCACATATCACCCAACAACATTTAATAAATTTAAAAATATCTTTAAGGAACAAAATGTAATCTTGGCACCTACTAATGGACATTCAATTTTAAAATTGCTAAATTCAAAAACAAAAGTTAACAGATCCAGAATATATAAAATATCTAAGTTGTAAAAATTGTGAAAAATGCTACATAGATCAAACTAAAAGAAATCTAAAAACCAGACTCAAAGAGTACTTTAGAAACATCAGACTGAAACAAGAAGAAAAGTCAGCAGTAGCATTTCATTTTTGAAATGAAAATCATGACATTGATGTAAATCCAAAATTATTAAAAGGAGTGATAAACCAAAATAAACTAAGAACATGGGAGAACATATTCATATGGAAAAATAAGGACTGCGTAATGAACTTTGAAATCCCACCAGTAGATAATTTGACAAAGAAGTTCATAGTTCCACTACCAGAGAGAGGAGAGCAGATGACAACAGATGCTAGTTGGAGAGAGGTTGAAAATGGAGGCAATGGCCTTTGAAACTAGTCCCTCAATAATATAAAAAAGTAAGTGACGAGTGTCAATAAACCGATTACAAATAGTTTTTATGTTTAATTCACAAGGACTTTGTTTGCTTTTGGTTGTTTTATTGAAATTCTGGCAAACAGAGCTCAGTTTATGCAAATACATCCTGGTGAAATTTATTATTGTTGCATAGACAGTAAAACATCCCACCAAGGTCATGAAGTGGTCATCGGTGGCAAAGGCTCTAAATGTCTATATGCTGTTAGGAACAATCTGGCAGGATCCGTATAGGAAGTTTTGAGAAGTAGATGTTGAAAGCTATTAAGGGTGCTATTTGTTTTTAGAAAAACCGTTTATTCTATTCATAAGGTCCTTCTCAAGTTTTTTTTTTTTTTTTTGCAAATTACGTCCTCCAATGTTAAGTGATATCACACGATGAATGAAATGGGTGAAATGATGCTCAAATGAGTCTGGGGTTCATGGAGCGTAAGAGTTACCCAACATTTGTCTATCAGGATAAGGGAAAACCCCGTAAAAACCTTATCACTGAGATTCGAGCTCAGGACCTCTTAAACGTGAGGCAGACACGCTACCATCTATGCTACCGAGGCAGGCTTATGGTAATTGGTCAGTAATTACCAACATTAGCATTTGAATCCTTTTTGTGCATTGATCACACTACACTTATGTTTAACACATCTAGAAATAAACCTTTAATTGAATAATTTATTAAATAAACCAATATATTCAATAGCTTCCATTTGCAGTTTTTAATACCTTAGGTGGCACTCCATCCCACCATGCTGAATTATGATTTTTAGAGTTACTATTTTGTCAATTTCCTCTACAGTTGTGTTGTAAAGATACATGCTATTTATTACAGTTTTGTCCTTGGTTATGCTGCTACTGGTATTATTACTATTACTAAGATTAAGCTCATCATTTATATACACAAGGGCTGTTCAATAAAGAATGATCACAGTTTTTTTTTGACAACATACCTTTACACCTCCTCATAATTTTGATGGTCTTTCTCAAAATAGTCTCCCCTGAATGAGATGAACTTGTCCCAGCGCTTCTGCTAGTCTTCAAAGACATGCTGAAAACCATTTTTTGAGAGATCCTTCAAAATCACCTCTGCAGCCTTCACCACTGCTTCTGATGAGGGATAATGCCTCCCACGAAGGCATTTCTTCAAGTTAGGGAATAGGAAAAAGTCACATAGGGTTAAATCCGGAATATAGGAAGGGTGAGGGATGCACTTTACGTTGATTTTTGCAAGATATTCAGCAACAACATTGGCAATATGCGGCTGCTCATTATCGTGGTGCAGCATCCAGCCTGCTTCATGGAAAGCGGCCGTGCCGTGGCTAAGTGGTTAGACCGCTTGGCTCTCACCAAAGCGGCCCGGGTTCGATCCCAGGCGACCGCAAAGTGAGATTTGTGGTGGACAACATGGCGCTGGGGCTGGTTTTCTCTGGCATCTCCGGTTTCTCCCGCCATCTAATTCCACTTGTGCTCCATCTTCATCTCATGTATCATCAGTGTCATCGCCTGCGGTGCTGTATGTAGTAAAAGCGGGCATTAAAACTACACATTTCATTTCAATGCTTCACAGAAATGTGGTCTTTTGCGCCTGATATGGACTTGCAATGTTTTCAGGACATCCCTGTAGTATTGTCGAGTTACTGATGTGTGTGCAGGTACAACATGTTGATAAACCATTCCATGAATATCAAAGAATGACTATAACTTTCCCAGCAGAAGCAACCACTTTTGCTTTTTGGGGGTTGGTGATGAACGAGAGTTCCACACTGAGCTTTGCTGTTTGCTCTCAGGATCAAAATGATATAGCCAAGTTTCATCAGCAGTGATTACGTTTGAAAGAAACTCTGGATCTTTCTCTAATATCAACTTTAACTTAATGCAGACTTGCATGCGAATGTCCTTTTGTTCGGGAATCAGTCTTGGAACCCATCGCACACAAACACGTCTCATGTGTAATGTTTCTGTCACCAATGTGTGGGTGGCACCCAATGAAATGTTAAGTATTTCAGAAAGCGATCTTAAG
The DNA here is from genome assembly GCA_030765055.1 of Mantis religiosa. Taxonomy (NCBI): domain Eukaryota; kingdom Metazoa; phylum Arthropoda; class Insecta; order Mantodea; family Mantidae; genus Mantis; species Mantis religiosa. Next base: position 311,522,126 of record CM060950.1, read on the forward strand.
GTAATTTGTCGATCCTCTCTCACAATGGCAGCAGCAGTGTTCATGTTTTCTTCCGTAAGAGCAGTAACTGGAGAACCGGGTCCACCTTCCTTTGAAATTGATTTTCTCCCCTCTTTAAACATTTTAAACCACCTTCGAGCTGCTCTGTAGGGAAGAACAGGCTCTCCATAGGCCTCCTGTAACATTGTATAGGCCTCAGCGGAAGATCTGTAGAGACGAAAGTAGAATTTCAAAGCCGCATATTGTTCCTTGCGTGTTACCTCCATTGCAGCGGTAGGCAATACTGAACATGTCTGAACTTGCCTGGTTCTCACAGGCGGGAACCAGGAGTACCAACAATGAAACTAATATTGCGTGTTTGTTTCACATTAAGCTAACAGAATATAATAAGATTGAATTTTAGTGCGAAAAATTATGATCATTCTCTACTGAACAGCCCTCATATTTAAAAAGAAGGCATTGAATAAGTTACAGATATCAAATGCGTTGTTTACTATCTTCCTGCCTGTGGTTAAGTTTATATTTATTTGTACACTTAGCTGCCTGTGATTTAGCCAGCTTGTTTATAACATCCCAAACTGTTTTCTTTGTAACATCAGACTTACCACTAGACATGTCTATCTCAGCAAACACCTGCACAAAACTGGATTATCATCATCTCCAAGTTGTCTGTTATATAACAAGGAAGAGGAAATGAAATGGAAAATCTGCAGACAACTTAAAAATTCCGGACTTGACCTCAAAATATTGGGAGGCAGGAAGGAGAATGGCTTTGTTGCTAAGTACCTGAGCATTAACTGCATACATGCATGATTTCATTTTCAGTTTTCTCACACTTTGAGTAGCACTTTTCTATATTGTTTATACAAGTTATAAACATTTTTGTAAAAATGTAGTTTGGTGATAGAAGACTGCAAGAAATAAAAAAATATGTATGTGGTCCAAGAACAAAAAACTAGAAGTGTTCCACAGTGAAGCACAAATGACATTAAATTACAATGTGAGTTTTATTGAACACTTGAATTGCTTCACTGGAAACTTATTATGCTTATATATTTTGTAAGTAATGTTGCCTACTTCACAGACTTGTCTGTCCTAATGGTTTTTGGACACCCTGAGTGCTCATCATCTTGAATGGATGTATGATCATGTTTAAATTCAGCAGCTCACTATTTAAACATAAAAATAAAGGGGAAAAGGTCATTTAATGTCAAATCGAACTCCCTTTGCAGTTAAGCTTTCAAAATGAAGTTATTTATAACAGCTCATATTTCAATTTTATATATTTTGTAGACAATTTTAATATTGGTATGTGTACATGATCATCACAAGCAGGCAGCTACACTTTTGCACCTGAAAATTTACAGTGTGCCATATAAAGGATGATACCTAGCAACTATCATACTAGTTAATTGATGGAAATTAGTAATGTCTTCATACTAGCCATATATAGGCTAAGGTTTTTGACAGATTGAGTCAACATGAAAAGTTCTATGCCATGGCCGGGATTCGAACCATGGATCTCCCGGCCTCCGTCCAGTCGCTCCAACCCACTGAGCCACCCATCATGGCCAGCGTGCCGCCTGGACATTAAATCCTCCACCTGACTCGCATATTTCCCCGGTAAACCACTTGGGGCTCTCGCGTTCAAGATACACCGTTTGTGGCGACTTACTATCGTAAGTATCCGAGTCCCAGGCTTCATCATTTAACTCTTTTTATCCTAGTCAATTGATGTAAATTAATAATTTCTTCATACTAGCCGTATATAGGCTAAGGTTTTAAACAGATTGAGTCAATGAATGGCATTGAATTTTTCATTTTTCATTAATTTCCATCAATTAACTAGGATAATAAGAGTTAAATGATGAAGCCTGGGACTCGGATACTTACGATAGTAAGTCACCACTAATGGTGTATCTCGAATACAAGAGCCCCTAGTGGTTTACCGGGGAAATATGCGAGTCAGGTGGAGGATTTAATGTCAGGACGGCACAGAGGCCGGGAGATCCGTGGTTCGAATCCTGGCCATGGCATTGAATTTTTCATGTTGACTCAATCTGTGAAGTATCATACTAATTCAACCATTTTCAGGACATCTCTGAATCAGGGCGAGAATATTTAGAATATACTATTCTTGTAGCTATTGACAAAGGCAAAGTTTACAGACCTATTATATGCATCATTCATTTCTTTTAAATAAATAACAAACCAGTATTTCTATTGGAACCATAGTTCTCTAAAAACATTGCATTATATTTAGAATTATGTGTTCACTTTTCAGATTGGATTTAAAAAGGAGTCCCACTTAACAGAGCAACAAACAGATCACTTAATCCAACAAAATGAAGTTCTATATGACAAACAAAATGTGCAGAACTCCACCATAGCTCCAGATAACTTGAATGACGTTCAAGATATTGATGACTCATATTACTCTGAAATATGCAATTACCTAACCGCTCAAATACTTCCACAGGGAGTTACTGAGAGCTATAAGAAGGTTCTTAGGAAAAGGGCCCAGAATTACATGGTAAATATGTACTATTTCTTGTCATGTATTACATACACTAATGGAATGATACACTAACATAGTTGCACATTATTTAATTCTGGTTTTCCAAAATGCTAATATTCAAATAATAATTAATATGTAGTGATGTGTATGTGCAAAGAATACAAGAGGTAAAAACTCTCTGAAGGAAAACTACAGAATGCCTTTTATAAAAGAATTGTTACATTCGGAAGTTGTAACATGTTCACTCATCAGAAATTTCATACATCAGAAATTTAGAAATCAACAATACGTGAAATAACTAAAGCATATACCTTATTTTCTATACTTTTTAAAGATTACTAAATTTATTTTTAATATAGAAGATAATTGTGTTGTGGTACACACAAATGCATGTGCACACTTTCTCTATTTCTTTTCTTTATGGACAGAGTATACTCATATTCTTTACTGATCAGCACGAGAAAAAAATTGCAAACTTGGAGTAGTGATTAATTATGTAATCTTAATTTTAGTGGGAAAAGCTAACAATTTACATTAAAAGTCATTAAACTACATTTTATATTCTGTACCATACAATTTGCTTTTAGATTATTGATGGTGAACTTTACCATGGACACAAACAACCAAAGAGAGTTCTGACAGAGAAGGCACAACAGCTTGAGTTACTAAGAAATGTTCATATAGAAGAGGGAACAGGTAAAATGAGAAATAAAAATTACAGTTATGAATTATAATATATAAATTTGATTAGTTGGAGAAAAACCATAAAATAGCTTGAGCTAAAGAATACACAAGCTTAATATAATTTTGAGTCAAACTAGTACTCAGTGCTTCATATATTGCTAGTGTTTACCTAGAACACATTTCGTTAGGACCTTCCTAACATCCTCAGCTAATGTTGACTATTGAATTTTGGTTTGGTGAACTCCTTGAAGGCGAGAACAAATTCAGTGTACAATACCTTTTGAAATCATATAATACAAAGGAGATACCCACAGATAAAAAAATCAGGTGTGTACTGGATAAACTGCAAAGACTGTGACAACTTTTACATTGGAAAAACTAAAAGGAATTTGAACATCAGGCTTAAAGAGCATTTTAGGAACATCAGGAACAAATAAATGGATAAATTGGCGGTAGTGTACCATTTTTGGAATGATAATCATAATATAGAATGAGAAATCCACTTATTAAAAAGTGTTCAAGGTCCAATTGCATTAACCACATGGGAAAAGATATTCATAAAGAAATATAAAGGAAAACTGTTTAATTTCAACACCACCTTTGAAGAGAACCCAAACTTAAATTCTTCAAGATACCAACAGAGACGCTCCTATTGCGTCCAAGGCATTCACCAAACCAACATTCAGTAGTCAACTTTAGCTGAAGATGTTAGGAAGGTCCTAACGAAACCTGTTCTAGGTAAACAGTAGCAAAATATGGAGCATTGAGTACTAGTTTGACTCAAAATTATATTAATTTTATGCTTCATTGTATCATAATCCTTACTCATAGGAATACACAAGCTGTGTACTTATTTGCAAACTATCTAGATAATTTAGCGTACAGTTAATACACATGAATGTTCTGTAACACCCCATGTTATTTTTTGTTTCTTGTTTTGGTTTCAGGTGTGCATTTGGGGTTAAAGAAAATGCATTCTGCAATAAATCGTAACTATTTTTGGAGAGGTTTATATGTTGATGTCGCAAATTTTGTAAGACAATGCAATGGTTGTTCAGAACACATTGATATAAGAAATGTTGATAATGGGGTTTCATCAAAAGAGTGTAATCCAGTTTTTACAAATTCTGAAAATGAGAGTAGTTTGGCTGTAAATGCCTTAGTTGCAGACACAAAGAAAGTTTGGCAAGAGGTTAGTATTTATTTTTGTTAGATTATTACAGTATTAGTTTTAAAAAGCCAAACAGTGTGAACCAGCCCTCTCTGTCAGGGGTAATTTTAAAGGATGTTTGCCTAGACTTGGTGTTGAACACCAATTCTAACAATAGAAAATGGCAATGGCATAACTGAACTGGGCCTTAGCCCAAGTATAAAGAACTATTTAATCTGGGACATATCTCAAAAGCATATTAAGGGATCAGATGGTAGAGCAATTAATGTACAGAAAAATGCATAAGCTACTTAAATTATTGAGGTAATCCACAATCCTGCTGCCACTGCCATCTGTGAATGAATTGTCAGGGCATGGTTTTTTTTCCATAGTTGTCAGTTATTCTGTAAAGTCAGATGTCAAGTAGCTTTCAGCTCTTTGTACCCAAATTTTTTTTTATCACTCATTAATCATCTTGATTATAGTTACTGACTTTATGGATCTGGAATGCTATAAAGGATGTCGAACTCACAAAAAAGAAGGAAAAATGCTGGCACCAAATGTGCCTATTTATTTGTTCGTATGAATTCATTGTGAGATTTTAAAACAATATTTTATCTTAGTATATTTTTAATTAAGCTCAGACCTTGGCTTTCAGCATGGCTTTAAAAAATTATGAATTGAGTTCTCCTGACTGCTTGATGCATCTTGCTCTTGTTGAGATACATGTAGATGTTAACCAGCTAAGCTTTAGTTTACATGAAATTTTTGAAAGGATTTTCTTGCTTGTTCTCTGATTACTGCAGATGTTTTGCTTACAGGTGGAGGCAAGGATCTGTGGTCCATATCCCAGGACTGAATGTCAGAATGAATTTATATTAGGAATAATAGACCCTTGTTCACACTGGATATCAGCACATCCCATTCCTGGAAGTGATCTAGACATCCAAGTTGCTGATATCATCTGTAGAACATTCTGCACATTTGGTTTTGCAAATTGTAAAATAGTCAATATGGAGTATAGTGATGCAGAAAAAGTGCAGTCCCGATATGATGAGCATGTGATGTCATTACAGGAGAATTTGCTAAACTCAGGTTTATCAATACCAAGAAATATAACATGTCTGAAGGAAGAACAAAGTCATTGTGAGTGGGCTAGAAGAATGTTTGATGAATTTGTGGCAGCAGATGCTATCACATGGGATGTACGGTTAGACAAGTTTGTTTTTGAATTCTGTACAAAAATGGACAATGATTCCTCTTCACCCTTCATCAGAATGTTTGGACGCAGTCCAATAAGCTTCCTGGAGGAGAATAAAGAAAATAATTGTAGTGAAATGTCACAGCCAAAGGACCAAACCATACTACCTAAAAGAAGACGATTGCAGAGTAGTATACTGCAGGTAACTAACATTTAGTAGTAGTGTTATACTATCAAGTAGTGAATACTGAAATTAGGGACCAAATACAATGAGTGGTCAGCTGAGTTTCTTCAGAGTGGGCATTGATCAAGCACTGCAGAACTGTTGTTGTTTTCAAATGCTAGGGTTTGGCAATGAAGCCATTAGCTCTCTTGCTCTCCAATATTTCTGTGTAGTGGGTCCGGCAGGTAGGACTTCACAGGTTAAAAGATGTTCTTCAGTCATTTCCTCTTCTTTGTTGCACAGAGGACACTTTGAACTTGTGTAAGTTCCTATTCTGTGTAAGTGTATAGCCAAATAATCATGTTCCATAAGTAAGCTAAAATTTGCTACTGCAGCTTTACTGGGATTTCTGGAATAATTTCTGGATTTTTAATTAAAATGTTCCATATTTTATCTTTGGCTTTGTTAGATATTGATTGGTTTTGTTTGTTTTTATATTTGCTTTTGATTAATCTTTTTATGGATGTAAAGGGTAAGTTTTTACTTCTGTTCTGAATTAAATTTGCACCTTTTCTGGCAAGGAAATCAGCTAATTCATTTCCAGCAATTCCACAATGTGCAGGTATCCACTGTAGTATAATTCTTTTCTGTAATTTTTGAAGTTGTTGGATCATTTTGTGACATTCTTTAATTTGGATTGACCTCATTTTATATGAACTTATTGCATATAATGTTGCTTTAAAATCAGAAAGTATGACAGCATTTTTTAATTTATCTATTCTGTATAGAAGGTGTTGGAGTGAAATATGAATAGCCGTTACTTCTGCATCAAAATTTGTTGTGTGGTATCCTGCTGTTTGATAGAATGAGAACAGTGCACACTTAATTCCTGCTCCTGAGTTGTTGTCCAAGTTAGATCCATCTGTGTAGATATGTAACCATTGTTCGGTGGGTATCTATTGTTCATAGTTTCTAATGCTAGTGCTTTTAGTACAGGTTTGGAAGTTTCAGATTTTGTAACTATTTGTTCTAAATCTAATTGAATAATAATTGGTTCAAAAGTTAGTGGGTTTTCTTTGATTAAAATGTTTTCTTTAAAATTAGGAAGATTCAGATCTGTTTTTAATTCCGTAACTTTGTGTAGGCAACTTGTTTGTGTTTTCATCTTGATTGGTTGTAGTAATCTTTTCTCCCATTTTCTTGTTTTTAAACCGCAACATTTTTTCAAGTTGTATTAGTGCCTGCTCCTCTAAAGTTAGATGTATTGGATAGTTCCGAGTTAAGGCTTGCATTGCCGTGATTGGAGTTGATTTGCTGCACCAGTTATTAGTCACAGGGCCTGATTTTGGCATACTTCTAGGTGATTTATGTTAGAACTGTTTCCTGTAATTATTACCTCTGCATTATAAAGAAGTATTGGCTTGATGAATGTTTTGTATGTGGTGTTCAGTGTCTCCCGATTACTGCCCCACTTGACTCCAGCTAATCTTTTCAAAATTGAAAATTTTGTTGTTGATTTGTTAACTACTGCTTCAATATGATGTCTCCAAAAAACAAAACATGGCACTGCAAAACTTAAGGCTTGTGTTTAAGTAGACACCTGTTGGAATTTATAATTTCAGAATTGCTTGCATTAATTCCAGTTTTACTTTCTCTACTATGTACTTAAAGCAAGTAGGAGCAGCACTGAGACCTCCAAAACTTTTATGATGTGATTTCACCAGAAATAAAAATGTTTAAAATTCTGAACCCAAAATTGCATTTTTAGAAAAAGCTCTGTGTATGTGTCAATCTGTCTGTCCATCATCTATCATCAAATCAAGAACTTTGCCGGCCCTCGTAGCCATGGTTGTTAGAACGTATGTCTCTAGCTTTCCACCGCGCAGAGGGTCGCGGGTTCGAGTCCCGCCCTGGGCATGGGTGTTTATGTGTATAGTGTATGTGTGTGCAACTGCAGAAAACATATAGGTAATTAAACAGAAACAATAAAAAACGGTTAAATAAGGAAAAGAAATATATATATATATATATATATATATAAAAGAACTGAAAGACCAGTAGATGCAAAATTTAGTTCAAGTGGAAATTTTTTAATAGTGGGGTTAATCACACTTAATTGAATATTGATTATATCTATAACACCTCACTTACTTTCGCAAAATCAGAACATGTTTCACGAACATTTGCTCCCATCATCAGTGGACAGCTGACTAATTGTATTGATGGTGGAGGTCTCTAGTGGTGATTGTTATATGAACTTACTGAGTTAGTTCGATGGCAGGAGTTCAAAGTTCATAATCCAGTCCTTAATTTTGTAATGTGGATATTTTTCCATACTGAGAGTTAAGTTGGATATCTTCCTGTCTTAAGGAGGTTAACTTTTGGGATAATATTATTGCTGATTGTTCCAAAAGTTGCTGCTATGGCTGAGTTTTCAATCTCTTAGTTTTGTATGCATCAGTTTTCTTTTAATCTGGTTTTCAAGCTTCTTTTTTGCTTATGTATAATTGATCGTCTGCACAATTGATCTGATAAACATCATCACCATGATATTATTGTCGTGGCAACGGGCATAACAATTTTGGCGCAAATAGATAAAAAACGACAGATAATGTTTCACGGTAATAAAGAGCTTGCATAAGCAGTTAACGATAGCGCAGCTAGTGTACACAAAGGGTCGGAAAACAAAGATAGCTGTGATAAAGGACTTGTTGGCATAGATTAAGTTACGCTTCTGGAATGTGATAGAATATCCTGTTTCTTTATTCTTCTGGAAGAGTCTCGAATTTATCAATGAGGTATTTAAGAAGGCGACGACTCGCCAAGAGTGAGTTGTAAAACAAGAGTTGTTAGTAAGCAGAAAACAGCTGTAAAGTGTTATTGATCATCGACCTTGGAAGATTGTGTTGTATATGTGAGGTAAATTTGTTACGTGAGAAGTGAACAGTGTATTTCTACGGAAATAAAGAACATTTAAAATTTCGGCAAATTGGACTTTTAATTCTACAAACTCACAAAGTCACAACTGGTGTCAGAAGTGCGACGGGATATTACAACATGGAGACGGCATTGGCACAAATTCTAGCGAAGATGAACGAAGTAACAACGAAAACAGAAGCGGCAAATAACAACCTGGCCGCAGAGCTGAAAGAAATGAAGACGGCTAACGTCAACATCACCGAAAAGATGGAGGACATCAAGGCTGAATTGACAACGAAGACGGAAGCTGCAAACAAGACCCTGACCGCAAAGATGACCGAATTGACCACGGAAATGAAAGCGGCAAATGAGGCCCTCGCCGCAAAATTTGAAAAGCAGTTGACCGGCGTAAGGGATGACGTCGCGGAGCTGGGCAGGCGGATGGGTCAAGTGGACGAGCGCCTAAACGATTTAGAGGAAAAGGCCGACAATAACGCCAAGTCCTTGAACGCCATGGTGGAAGGCGTCGAAGACCTTGCGAACCGCGTAAACTACCTGGAGGGAAAGGCCGACAGAAACACAAAGTCGCTGAACGCCATGGTAGAGGACATCGTAGGCAGGAGGTTAAAGGATTTAAAGGCCGACACGCCGGGACGCGACAAAACTTCTGTGCGCGTCTAACCTCCTAAATACGACGGCGAAACTACTTTCGAAGTCTTCCGCCGTCATTTCGACACGGTGGCCAAACAAAACAAGTGTTCACCAGAGGAAGAGGCCTCACAGTTAATAGCCAGCTTCCAGGGACGGGCCGCTGAAATCCAGAACGTGGTACAGACAACGGCGGCACCCAAGGACATTTGCGAGACCTGGAGAATCGCTTTGGAAACCACCGCTTAGCCGCAGCTTACCGCAGTCAGCTGAAGGCAAGGTCACAGCAGCCAGGGAGACGCTGCAGGAGTTCGCCCTGGCAGTCGAGTAACTGGCCAGTAAAGTCTTAATTGACCTCCCACCAGAGTTTTGTCCCGAGAGGCTGCCTACACCTTTGTCGACGGGGTACGAGACGCGGAGATTCGTCAGCGCCTAATGGTTGGCGATAACAAAACTTTCCACGAGGCGCTAAGGGCAGCACTGAGGTTGAAGGTGGCCAAAGTGACAGGTATCCCGACGTACGCGACAAGGAGTATCCGCTATAATGCAGTTCGAAGACCATCCGAGGAACGCCGGTGAAGACCTAGTGGCGTGTGCTGCGGGTGCGACCAGCCGGGACACCTGGAGAGAGACAGCCTACACCAGGAAGAGCAGCCGGAAGAACGAGTAAGGCCCGGCGAGGAGCACGTCGGCGCCGTCTACACCATTTCGAGTGACGCTGCGTGCCATCAGCCGGCGTATGGATGACAGCCTCATCGCGGACGGTTGGGTGACAGGAAAACTGTGCCGCATGCTTGTAAACACCGAGGCAGCCGTGACCCTCATCAGACCTGAAATAGCCAGGGGTTTGCCGAAGAGGAAGCCGACCCGACCATACCAGCTTATGACGGCATCGGGTGACACCTTGCCTGTGGAGGACGCTCTGCTGAAGTTGACCTTGGGACGGAGTGCCGTACGTCTGTGGGTGTTAGTCGCGAAGGTGGCTGAGGTGATACTGGGATTGGATGCCCTCGGGGGCCACGAGGCGACGGTCGACGTCGGCAGGAAGGTCCTGCGTTTCAATGGAGAAGAGGTGATACTCCGGCAACCCGACGAGCGCCTTGGAATCTGCAGGGTCATTTTGAAGGAAGACGTGGTGATCACCGCGAGAAGCGAGGTGGTGGTGACGGCGCGACTGGAAGGTCAGCGAACCAGGAACATGATGCTGGACCAGAAGACGCCTGTGCATGGACTGTGTGTAGCCAGGACATTGTTGCTGTGCCGAGAGGAGGTGCCAGTGAAGCTGCTTAACCTAGCGGACACCGATCTCGACGTCCAGGCCGAAACGGAGCTGGGGACGTGCGAACCCGTGGTCAGCATGACAGCAAACGACAAGACACAGGAGCCGGTGCTGACACAACACCTGGGGCCCAGGCTAGAAGGTTTACTGGAGAGGGTTGCCGACCACCTGACCGCAGAACAGCTGGAGAAAGTTCGACAACTGCTGAGACGATACCAGCGCGTCTTCAGCCAAGGTAACGGTGACTATGGCCGCACGAACAAAGTGCTTCACCTCATCGACACCGGAGACGTCCGGCCTCTGCGGCAACCACCTAGACGCTTTCTGCTGGCAAAACAAGCGGCGGTGGGGGATATGCTAGAGGACATGAAATCCAGGGGAGTGATTGAAGAGTCTGACAGCCCTTGGTGTTCCCCTGTAGTTCTGGTGATGAAGAACGGCGAGCTACGCTTCTGCATAGACTATAGGAAGCTGAACGCTGTCACCCGGAAGGACTGTTTCCCCTTACCCCGGATTGACGATACTCTGGACACGCTTGCTGTTACGCAGTGGTTCTCGAACCTGGAGGGTTACTGGCAGGTAGCTCTGGACCCAAGAGACAAGGAAAAGACTGCATTCTTGACAGGCCAAGGGCTTTGGCAGTTCACAGTTATGCCCTTTGATCTCTGTAATGCACCAGCACGCCTCATGGAGTCAGTGATGAGAGGGCTGACTTATGACTCCTGCCTGCTGTACTTGGACGACATCATCATCGTCGGTTAGACTTTCAAAGACCATCTGGAAAACCTGAGCAAGGTGTTGCAGAGACTGCAGGCGACCAACTTGAAGTTAAATGCAAAGAAGTGCCAGCTCTTTCGCAAGGAAGTCAACTACTTGGGCCACATAGTCTCACCAACCGGAGTGGCCACAGACCCGGAGAAAACCCAGTTATGAGAGATTCGCCTCGCCCAAAGGATAAGCAAGTTGCACAGTTTCCTGGGGCTGTGCAGTTATTACCGCCGCTTCATAAAGGGGTTCTCCAACATCGCCAAACCCCTCACCCGCCTGACAGAGGAACACCGGCCTTATGTGTGGATGGAGGATGCCCAAGACGCTTTCCAGCACCTGAAGAAGACCCTGTGCAGCGCTCCAACTTTGAGATTTCCACAACCACGTGGCGCCTTCTTTGTGGACACCGACGCCAGCGACCATTGCATTGGAGGTGTCCTATCGCAGATCCAGGACGGCCATGAGCGGGTGATAGCCTACTACAGCAAGACGCTATCCAAGGCAGAGAAGAACTACTGCGTCACCCGGCGAGAATTATTGACGGTAATAAAGACCTTGGAGCACTTCCACAAGTACCTGTACGGTCAGCCATTCCACCTGAGGACTGACCATTCTGCCCTAAACTGGCTGTTGAGCTTTAAGAACCTGGAAGACCAGACAGCACGTTGGGTCCAGAAGCTGCAGGAGTACGACTTCACCTCTGAACATCATAGAGGGAAGAGCCACGGTAACGCAGACGCTATGTTCCAAAGACCCTGTCCAGAAGGAGCGTGCCGCAGCTGTCAGAGTGGTTACGGCAGTGCCTGTGGATGGCTGGGATAGCGCAGGCCTGAGGAGGGAGCAGCTGGCGGATGCAGACTTGGGGCCACTCTTGAGGGAAGTGGAGGCAGGGACAAGACCAACCTGGGAGGATATCGCACCAAGGAGCGCCACATATAAGTCCTACTGGGCGCAATGGGGCTCACAAGACAAGAGACGCCGTGCTGTTCTGGGTATGGGAATCGCCTGATGGGAAGATGCAGAGGGAGCAGTTGGTGCTTCCAAGAAGTAAGATCCTGGAAGTCTTGGAGGAAGTGTACGCTGGTACTTCAGGAGGACACCTGGGAGCAGGCCGGACAATCGACAAACTTCGGCAGCGCTACTACTGGCTGAGGCTCCGAAAAGCTGCTGAGAGATGGTGCCGTCAATGTCACGTGTGCGCGGCGAGTCGCGGCCCGCAGACTAGGAGCCGGGGTCGCATGCAGCAGCACAACGTCGGAGCTCCATTCGAATGGATCGCGGTCGACATAGCTGGACCATTCCCAGTGTCCGACTGAGGCAACAAGTACCTGATGGTGGTCGTGGACTACTTCACCAAGTGGCCGGAGGTGTATGCCATTCCGAACTAGGAGGCGAATACCATCACGGACTGCCTTGTGGAGCACGTGTTTTGCCGATTTGGGATGGCGTTAGAGCTCCACAGCGACCAGGACACTAATTTTGAATCCAACCTGATCGATGAGGCACTAGAAAGACTTGGGGTGAACAAGACCCGCACCACACCCCTACATCCACAGTCGGACGGCATGGTGGAGAGATACATCAAGACCTTAGAAGAGCACCTGAGGAAGGTTGTGGCGAGCCATCAGTGAGACTGGGACGTCAAGGTGTCACTGTTCTTGCTGTCCTAACGCTCATGAACACACGACACCACTGGGATGACGCCAGCAAGCTTAATGTTCGGCCGAGAGGTACGCCTCCCCTGTGATCTGGCTTTTGGAAGCCCCCGGACGTAAAACAGCCAGCAACCGAGTATGTGGAGAACCTGGTGGACCATCTCCACGACATGCATGAGATGGCTCGTCAGAACATCCAGAAGGCGAGCGACCGCATGAAGATCCGATACAACAGGCAATCCAACGGCCAAGGGTTCCAGCAAGGTGACCTAGTCTGGTTGTTCGCCCTACTCGGACCAAGGGACGCTGCCCGAAGCTTTAGCAGCTGTGGCAAGGACCGTACTGGTTGGTGAAGAGGATTAATGACGTGGTCTACCGCATCCAGAAGGTGCCCCAAGGGAAGATGTTGGTGGTACACCTGGATCGTCTGGCCCGCTACGATGGTGCTGTTCGAGACGGCCAGCCTTGAGGAGGGAGAAGTGTCGTGGCAACTGCCATAAAAATTTCTGCTGCTTAATAGATAACAAACGGCGGATAATGTTTCACGGTAATAAAGAGTTTGCATAAGCAGTTAATGATAGCGCGGCTAGTGTACACAAAGTGCCGACAAACAAAGATAGCTGTGATAAAGGACTTGCCGGCATAGATTAAGTTACGCTTCTGGAATGTGATAGAATATTCGGTTTCTTTATTCTTCTGTAAGAGTCTTGAATTTATCAATGAGGTATTTAAGAAGGCGACGACTCGCCAAGAATGAGTTGTTGTAAAACAAGAGTTGTGAGTAAGCAGAAAACAGCTGTAGAGTTTTAGTTAATTGATGGAAATTAATCATTTCTCCACACTAGCTGTTTATAGGCTAAGGTTTTTGATGGATAGAGTCAACATGAAAAATTCAATGCCATGGCCGGGATTTGAACCATGGATATCCTGGTTTCCGTCCAGTCACTCTAACCCATTAAGCTACCATGGCCAACGTGCCGTCCTGATATTAAATTCTCCATTTGACTCGTATATTTCCCTGGTAAACCACTAGGGGCTCTCGTATCCAAGATACACCGTTTGTGGTGACTTACTATCGTATGTATTTGAGTCCCAGGCTTCATCATTTAACTCTTATTATTTTAGTTAATTGATGGAAATTAATCATTTCTCCACACTAGCCGTGGCATTGAATTTTTCATATTGACTCTATCCAACAGCTGTAAAGTGTTACTGGTCATCGACCTTGGAAGATTGTGTTGTATATTTGAGGTAATGTTACGTGAGAAGTGAACAGTGTATTTCTACGGAAATAAAGAACATTTAGAATTTCGGCAAATTTGACTTTTAATTCTACGAACCCACAAAGTCACATTATCTTGGAAGTCCACCTTAGGGCAGTAAGATATCCAATTGGACTCTCAGTATGAGAAAACATCAATATTACAAAAAACAAGCATTGAATTATGAACTTTGAATCCCTGGCATTAGACCAGTTCATAAAGTTCATATCTTCACCATCAGAGACCTATATCAATACAACTAGTCAGTTGTGAGCTGATGATGGGAGTGAATCTTTCCAAAACATGCTCTGGTTTTACAAAGTAAATGAGATAACCAATGTTCAATTTGTACGAAATGTGGTATTTAAGTTAAGTATGTTCAAGAGTTGCAACATAATTTTCAAGAAATTACCTCCTACATCAAACTACCCTTCAGAGGGACATTTTTACAATATTTTTGATTTGCTCAAAAAATGCTGTAATGATTTTGATTAAAATCTATTATGGTAAAGGGATTTACATGAGAAATAAGATGTACAAGGTTGATAAATTATTGGGAATTTTATTTTATTTTAAAGAATCTTTCTTTATTCATCAACATCATTTTTCTCTGGTTTAAAGCAATCCCCCTCAGATATAATACACTTGTGCACGCGTTTTCCCAATTTTGAAAACAATTCTGGAACTCAATTTTCTTTATGGTATTTAGCTCCTTCAGCATTTCTGAGGTATCTCAAAATTGGTGGCAAAACAACGTCCTTTCATGGTTCTCTTCAGCCTTCAGAATGGAAAAAAGTTGCAGGGGCCTGTGCCTGGTGAATATGGTGACTATTTTGTGCAAAAAAAAATCATAAACATGCATTGAGGTGCGAGTGGGAATGTTATTATGATGCGATTTCTGTAAATGGTTTTTCCGCAATTCTGGACAGTCTCTCTGAACATGATTCAGTGATCTTCCAGAACCATTTTCTTTAATTCTTCCACATTATCATCAGTAATTGTTGTGCAAGGGTGCTCAAAGCAGTCTATGCTTTTAATGCTTTTTCGACACTGTTTGAAACATTTATACCACTCATAAACTGTTGCTTTAATCATGGTAGATTCACCAAAAGCCACAGTCCACATTTAAATGTGATGCTGCACTTTTTTCCATTTTTCAAGCAAAATTTAATTCAAATTAAGTATTGTGACTTTGTGGGTTCGTAGAATTAAAAATACAATTTGCAGAAATTCTAAATGTTCTTTATTTTTGTAGAAATACACTGATCAATTCTCACGTAACAACATTACGTCAAACACACACCACAACCCACAAAGTTCGATGACAATAACAAACAAAGTTCTGATCAGCTCTTGTTACAACAACACACTGTTACACAACTCGTCACTTCCTTAAATACCTCATTCACAATTCGAGAGATTTCCAGAACAATAAAGAAACTGAATAATCAAGATATTACCAGAAATCTCCATTTAACTCAGTTTGTTTGTTTTGTTAAGTCTTTTATCTCAAGCGCTATGTTTATCTCCTTATGTAAGCTCATTATCTACGTGAAACATATCTGTCTGTTGTCTTTATCTGCAGGCTCTTTTGTATACACAAACTGCGCTTATTTCTCGGCACCGAAACTTCCGTGCTTTTTCGCCGCGACACTGCTCCCTACTCAAGGCTGGTCGTCCCGAACAGCACCATCGTAGCGGGCCAGACGATCCAAGTGTACCACCAACATCTTCCCTCGGGGCACCTTCTGGATGCGGTAGCCCACCTCGTTAATCCTCTTCACCACCCGGTACGGACCTTGCCACGGCTGTTGAAGCTTTGGGCAGCGTCCCTTGGTGAGTAGGGCGATACAACCAGACCAGGTCACCTTGCTGGAACCCTTGGCTGTTGGCTTGCCTGTTGTATCGGGTCTTAATGCGGTTGCTCGCCTTCTGGAAGTTCTGACGAGCCACCTCATGCATGTCGTGGAGATGGTCCACCAGGTTCTCCACGTACTTGGTTGCTGGCTGTTTTGCGTCCGGGGGGCTTCCAAAAGCCAGATCACAGGGGAGGCGTAACTCTCGGCCAAACATTAAGCTGGATGGTGTCATCCCAGTGGTGGCATGTGTTCACGAGCGGAAGGCCAGCAAGAACAGTGGCACCTTAACATCTCAGTCTCGCTGATGGCTGGCCACAACCTTCCTCAGGTGCTCTTCTAAGGTCTTGATGTATCTCTCCACCATGCCGTCCGACTGCGGGTGTAGGGGTGTTGTGTGGGTCTTGTTCACCCCAAGACTTTCTAGTGCTTCCTTCATCAGGTTGGACTCAAAATTGATGCCCTGGTCGCTGTAGAGCTCTAATGGAACCCCAAATCCGCAGAGCTCTTGCTCCACGAGACAGTCTGTGATTGCCTTTGCCTACTGGTTCGGGATGGCATACACCTCCGATCAATTGGTGAAGTAGTCCACGACTAGCATCAGGTACTTGTTGCCTCGGTCGGATACTGGGAATGGTCCAGCTATGTCGATGGCGATTCTTTCGAATGGCGCTCCGACGTACTGCTGCTTGCGACCCCGGCTTCTGGTCTGAGGGCCGCGACTCGCCACGCACACGTGACATTGACGGCACCATCTCTCAGCATCTGCTTGGAGCATCAGCCAGTAGTAGCGCTTCCGAATTTTGTCAATCGTCCAGTTTGCTCCCAGGTGTCCCCCTGAAGCACCGGCGTGCACCTCCTCCAAGACTTCCGGGACCTTACTTCGGGGAAGTACCAACTGCTCCCTCTGCGTCTTCCCATCAGGTGATTCCCATACCCTGAACAGCACGCCCTCTCTTGTCTTCAATGAGTCCCATTGGGCTCAGTACGACTTGTAGGTGGCGCTCCTCGGTGCGATGTACTCCCAGGTTGGTCTTGTCCCTGACTCCACTTCTCTCAAGAGTGGCCCCAAGTCTGCGTCCGCCAGCTGCTCCCTCCTCAGGGCTGCGCTATCCCAGCCATCCGCAGGCACTGCCGAGACTACTCGGACTGCTGCGGCACGCTCCTCTTCCACTCTTGTGCATTGGCCGCAGTCTGGGTAGGGTCTTCGGGACATGGCGTCTAAGTTGACGTGGCTCTTCTCTCTACGATGTTTGGAGGTGAAGTAGTACATTTGCAGCCTCTGGACCCAAAGGGCTGTCTGGCCTTCCAGGTTCCTAAAGCTAAGTAGCCAGGTTAGGGCGGAATGGTCAGTTCTCAGGTAGAATGGCTGACCTTACAGGTACTTCTGGAAGTGCTCCAATGTCTTTACCACCGTCAGTAACTCTCGCCGGGTGACGCAGTAGTTCTTCTCTGCCTTGGATAGCGTCTTGCTATAGTAGGCTATCACTTGCTCATGGCCGTCCTGGATTTGCGATAGGACACCTCCAATGCAATGGTCGCTGGCGTCGGAGTCCACAATGAAAGTGCCGCCTGGTTGTGGAAATCCCAGAATAGGAGCACTACACAGTGTCTTCTTCAGCCGCTGGAAAGCGTCTTCGGCGTTCTCCGTCCACACATAGGGCCTGTGTTCTTCAGTCAGGTGGTTGGGGGGTTTGGCGATGTTGGAGAACACTTTGATAAAACGGCGGTAGTAACTGCACAGCTCCAGGAAACTGCACAACTCTCTCTTATCCTTCAGCCCAGGCCAATCTCTCACGGCCTGTGTCTTCTCCGGGTCTGTGGGCACTCCGGTTGCTGAGACTATGTGGCCTAAGTAGTTGACTTCCTTGCGGAAGAGGTGGCGCTTGTTCGCGTTCAGCTTCAGGTTGGTCGCCTGCAGTCTCTGTAGTATTGCTCAGGTTTGCCAGATGGTCTTCGAAGTTCTTGTCGACGATGATGTTGTCGTCCAGGTATAACAGACAGGCATCATATGTCAATCCTCTCATCACTGATTCCATTAAGCGTTGGAAGGTGGCTGGTGCTTTGCAAAGGCCAAATGGCATAACTGTGAACTGCCAAAGCCATTGGCCTGTCGAGAATGCGGTCTTTTCCTTGTCTTTTGGGTCCAGAGCTACCTGCCAGTAACCCTCCAGGGTCGAGAACCACTGCGTACCAGCAAGCGTGTCCAGAATATCGTCAATCCGGGTTAGGGGGAAGCAGTCCTTCCAGGTGACTGCGTTCAGCTTCCTGTAGCCCACGCAGAAGCGTAGCTCGCCGTTCTTCGTCACCAGGAGTACGGGGGAACACCAAGGGCTGTCAGACTCTTCAATCACTCCCCTGGATTTCACGTCATCTACCATATCCCGTACTGCTGCTTGTTTCGCCAGCGGAACGCGTCTAGGTGGTTGCCGAATAGGCCGGGCGTCTCCGGTGTCAATGCGGTGGAGCACGCGGTCCGTGCGGCCGTAGTTGCTATCGCCTTGGCTGAAGACGCGCTGGTATTGTCTCAGCAGTTGTCGAACCTTCTCCAGTTCTGCGGTTAGGTGGTTGGCCGCCCTCTCCAGTGTCTTCCAGCCGGGGCCCCAGGTGTTGCGTCGGCACCGGCTCCTCGGTCTTGTCGTTTGCTGCCATGCTGACCACGGGCTCGCACGTCCCCAATACCGTCCCGACCTGGATGTCGTTATCGGTGTATGTCAGGTTGAGCAGCCTCACTGGTACCTCCTCTCGGCACGGCAATAATGTCCTGGCTACACAGAGTCCGTGTACAGGCGTCTTCTGGTCCAGCATCATGTTATTTGTCCGCTGGCCTTCCAGTCGCGCCGTCTCCACCACCTCGCTTCTCGCGGGGACCACCACGTCTTCCCTCAAGATGACCCTGCACACTCCAAGGCGCTCTTCAAGTTGCCGGAGTATCGCTTCTTCTCCATTAAGCCGCAGGACATTCCTACCGACGTCGAGCGTTACCTCGTGGCTCCTGAGGGCATCCAGTCCTAGTATTACTTCCTCAGCCATCTTTGCGACGAACACCCACAGACGTACGGCACTCTGTCCCAAGGTCAACTTCAATAGGGCCTCCTCCACAGGCAAGGTGTCACTCGATGCCGTCACAAGCTGGTATGGTCGGCTCGGCTTCCTCATCGGCAAACCCTTGGCCACGTCAGGTCTGATGTTGGTCACGGCCGCCCGGGTGTCCACCAGCACGCGGCACGGCTTTCCTCTTACCCAGCCGTCCGCGATGAGGCTGTCATCCATACGCCGGCTGACGGCGCGTAGCGTCACCCGAGCGGATGGTGATGTCGCCGCCGACGTGCTTCTCAACACTCCGGGCCTTACTCGTTCTTCCGGCTGCTCTTCTTGGTATCGGCTTTCTCTCTCCATGTGTCCCGGCTGGCCACACCCACAGCACACGCCACTAGGTCTTCGCCGGCGTCCCTCGAGTGGTCTTCCGTCTCTGTTATAGCGGATACTCCTTATTCTGGATGTCGGGGTAGCTGTCACCTTGGCCGCCTCCATCCTCAAAGCTTCCGTTAGCGCCTCGTGGATGGTTTTGTAGTCGCCAAGCATTAGGCACTGACGAATCTCCGTGTCTCGTACCCCATCAACGAATGTGTAGGCGGCTTCCCGGGATACGAACTCTGGTGGGAGGTCGACTAGGGCCTTGCTAGCCAGTTGCTGAATTGCCAGGGCGAACTCCTGCAGCGTCTCCCCTGGCTGCTGTGACTTTGCCTTCAGCTGGCTGCGGTAGGCTGCGGCTAAGAGGTGGTTTCCAAAACGATTCTCCAGGGCCTCCCAGATGTGCTTGGGTGCCGCCGCTGTCTGGACCGCATTCAGGACTTCTGCGGCCCGTCCCTGGAGACTGGCTATTAGCTGTGCGGCCTGTTCCTATGGTGACCACTTGTGTTTGGGCACCGTGTCGAATGACGGAAGACTTCGAAAGTTGTCGCGCCGTCGTATTTAGGAGGTTTAATGCACGCAGATGTTGCGTCGCGTCCCGGCGCGTCGACCTTTAAATCCTTCAACCTCCTGCCGACGACGTCCTCCACCATGGCGTTCAGGGACTTAGTGTTGCAGTCGGCCTTTCCCTCCAGCTCGTTAACATGGCTCGCCAGTTCTTCGATGCGCTCGCCCAACTCTGTGACGTCCTCCCTCAAGCCGGCCAACTGTTCTTCAAAATTTTTGACGTGGGCCTCGTTGGCAGCTTTTATCCGATAATTCGGCCTTCTTTTCCGTGCCCAGGTCGTCGTTTGCTGCTCAAATTACCGTGGTTAATTCTGTCATTCTCGCGGTCATCGTTGTGGCCAAGTTGCTATTTGCAGCTTCCGTCTTCGTTGTTAATTCGGTCATCTTCGCGGCCAAGTTGTTATTTGTCGTCTCCAACTTCTCTAGAATCTGTGCCAATGTAGCCTCCATGTCGTAACGTCTCGCTCCTCACACCAGTTGTGACTTTGAGGGTTCGTAGAATTAAAAATCCCATTTGCAGAAATTCTAAATGTTCCTTATTTCAGTAGAAATGCACTGATCAATTCTCATGTAACAACATTACGTCACATACACACCACAATCCACCAAGGTCGATGACAATAACAAACAACATACTGATCAGCTCTCGTTATAAGAACTCACTGTTACACAACTCGTCACTTCCTTAAATACCTCATTCACAATTCAAGAGATTTCCAGAACAATAAAGAAACCGAATAATCAAGATGTTACCAGAAATCTCCATCTATCTCAGTTTGTTTGTTTCGGTAAGTCTTTTATCTCAAGCGCTATGTTTATCTCTTTATGCAAGCTCGTTATCTATGTGAAACCTATCCATCTGTTGTCTGTATATGCAGGCTCCTTTGTATACACAAACCGCGCTTATCTCTCGGCACCGAAACTTCCATGCTTTTTCGCTGCGAAACTATATTTGCAGAACACTCGAAAACATGTACACCTTTTCGAGTGTCAACAATAAACTAAATATTCAAAACAGCTAAAAATGGAAGCATACATCAGGAACATGTGTAACAACAAGATAAAGTTTTGAAAATCAGATGTATGAAGCTTGCAAAATTAAAAATACCTTGAATACATCTTTACTTTTCAGGATATAGTCTGAAGTCTTCTTCATTCAAAATTAAATTTAACTACTAAACATTAAGAAATAGCTAAAACTGTACTGCAAAATAAATGTAGAACTCTTTAAAATACAATTTTTTTGTAATTATAAGATATCCATTATCATTGGTTTGAGCTTTTCAACATTGTTGTTTTCCTACATTTGAAAAGCTCTCCAGCACATTGTCATATTAACATTTATTCATGATTGCTATCGTGAAATCTTCTCTGTGTCCTTTCTGTACACTTAAAGAAGATATGGATGGAAACCACCTACTCTGCGGCCAAACTTTAAGTCAGTGTACCAACATAATATCAAAATACTGGAGTGCAAGAGAGTGAATGGCTTCATTGCCAACTGCTTAAGATTTGATACCAACCAACCACAAATAATTGTCATTTTCTTAAAATGTTGTTATGCAGTTGTTTCACATAATGTCGTGGAAAGAGCTTGTAATTTCAATCCCAGCATGGGCACGCTTTTAAACATTTGATTTCAATTCAGTTTCCTCTATCCCAGTGGTATCTACAAAGAAATGTGTACTGAAACTATAAATGCAAAAATTTAATTTAGTTAACATGAAGTAGATAGAAAATTAAGCTTTTATAATGATGATGATGATGATGATGATGATGATGATGATGATGATAATAATAATAAATAATAATAAATAATAATAAGAATAAGAATAATAAGAATAATAAGAATAAGAATAATAAGAATAATTATAATCATCATCATAATCATCATAATCATAATAATAATCATAATAATGATGATGACGATGATGACGATGATGATAAAACTTTATTCATCACAGACATTTACAGAAGTGAGCAAAAGTTCTGTAAACAGGTGACACGTCAAGTGAAATACAGGATAACAAAAATTTAATTTACAACAATTGATAATGTATTATATTTAGGCAAAAATGCCTTTACAAAATGAATAGAAAAACAATGTTTATAAACTATCTTCTAGATATATCCTTATTGAGTACTCTGACCTTTTTACCATCATGTCTTTGATGGCTTTATTAAATGGTTTCATATCTTTTGTTTGTTTTATTTTGGTGGGTAATTTATTATACATTTTTATTTCTGCATATAGTGGGCTTTTTTCAAATAATGTTATTCTATATTCCAGTGGCTTTAAGTTTCCTTTAGTGCTGGTCTGATAGCCGGGTTGTTTTTGTGTAATATATAGATTGTCAAAATTTAGATGTATGTATTTGCAAAGCTCCAGTGTATATTGTGATGGGAAAGTTAATATTTCCAAGTTTTTGAATAGTGGTCTGCAAGATTCTTTTGGACCTGTGTGTGTTATGCGGATTATTTTCTTTTGGGTTTTGAATATTGATTCCCAGCCTGTTGCATGACCCTAGAGGATTATTCCATACATCATGATAGAATGAAAGTAACTAAAATATACTACTTTTCTAGTCTCCAAGTTTGTAATTTGTGATAGGCAAAACATACTAAAACAGACATTGGCTATTTATTGTATATGTTCCTCCCATTTTAACTTATTAGTTATATATATTCCAAGCTTTTTGTTTAGTTGGCACTACTTATATTGGTGGGGTGCAACATGTTATTGTCTACTTTTGTTTGTTTTAAGTGCATAACAGAAGTTTTAGTTGTGTTCAATTTTAGTCCATTGCTATTAAACCATTGTTTTAGTGCAGACATTGTTTCAATTGTTTTCTGCATCAGCTCTATGTTAGTTACTGCTTTTATCTTAATTGTGGTATCATCGACATACATTATTGTTTTTTCACAGATATTTTTCAGGAGATCATTTGTATATAGTATGTAAACACTTCTCTGTGGTATCCCATTTTTTGTTGTGTTCCAGTTTGAGTATGCCTCACCATTACTACTTTTTAGAATTACTTTCTGTTTGCAGTTGTTAAAATATGACTGGAAACATTTTAATGTTTTGTTGTTTATACCATAAAATTCTAACAGTAATTTGTGATTTACACAGTCAAAGGCCTTGGAGTTGTCACATATGATCAGTGAAGCAGATTGTTTTTATCCAGTCTTTGACATGTCATTTATTAGGTTTATTAATGCTGATATTATTAAGCGATTTTCCCTAAAACCATGTTGCGAGTCAGTTAGTTTGCTATAGTGATTTAAACATGTAATTAATTAGTTAATTAACTGAGAGTGTACAATTTTTTCAAAAATTATTGTGAAAGCAGGAAGTATAAAGATGAGCCTAAAATTTTTAAATTCATTAATTCCACCTTTGTGAATGGGCTTCACAAGTGCATATTTCATCCTATCGGAAAAGATGCAAGTCACCATTGATTGATTGATTATGTGGCATAGTGGCCCACTAATTTCATGTTTTGATTTCTTTTACTAAGAATGATGATAACTCATCCAATCCCTTGGCTTTTTTGGTTTTAATATTCTTATTACTTAATAATGTTATCTGGAGAGACCATTTCCAATGTTATCTGGAGAGACCTGCCGAGTCTCACTACCAATGTTTACAAAGTACTCATTTAAAGCGCCAGCATTTTTCTTGGCATCTCGATAATTTGAATTAAGTGAGGATGATCCAGTATTTGTAGTTTTACTCAAACCTAATTCACCTTTTACTACTGTCCATGTGGCTCTATTATCTGCATTTTTTATGTAACTATGAATTGCTAATTGTTTAGCTTTTTTTTTTTTTATTACTGCTTTAAAGATTTTGTTGCAGGTTTTGTAATGTTGTTTTAGTTTAGATTAGTAGTTGACTTGTATTTACTGTGTAGCCATCTTTTATGTGCATTAGAGATCCTTATGCCTTTTGTACACCACTCGAGCAAATAGTCTATAATAGACTATAAGAATAGTCTGTAGAAACAATATAAAAATCCACATTAATGGGTAGAGTAAGTTATGTGAATGTAACACTTCAGATTTTTATTATACTATAACCTTATGAGATCTTAGTAAAAGTTTCAGATCAATATATTAATATTTAAGAATGTGTGTCTGTATGTATTAGACTTTGTGGGTTCGTGAAATGAAAAGTCCAATTGCACCACTCAACAATGTTCTTTATTTCCACCGACTTACAGTTAAACACTTGCCAATTACACAGAATTACGTAATGCAGACAATTACGATTCACCAGTTCGTCCGTTACAATTCCACTTGCACTCGCGATTACGTAAACTCCTCCGACGCACGTACGCAGTCCGTCCCCTCACTGGGCGCTCCTCGCAGCTGTTCGCCAAACACTGACTGACTTCCAGCCCGACGTGTTGCTTATATAGGGTTAGCTGGCCAATCTTGAAGTTTCTGGTTTCAGTGAATCACCGCGAAAATTCCAGAGGACAGGGGAAGGGGAAAGAGGCGGCCAGCGACAAGTGACGTTTCCCTAATCAACCTCTCAGTTAGTGACAGGGACTAATGGGAGGGTGTGGCTTGGCTGCCTCTGGTCCTCTCTCAGCTGTCGCTGGTCGGGCCTTCCGATAATTGGGTGACAGTATGCATACATGCATGTCTTAATGCTCAGAATTTGATAATAAATTCATTCTTCTTCTTGCTTCGCAGTATTTAGAGACTAAATCGTCTTTATTTTTGAGAATTTCACATACAGTTAGGTGATTAATGTTTAATAAGTCATCTTTAACACTTAGAAAACCACTATGGGGAACTCATTAATCTAATCTTGAACAAATGTCCACTCAGCTAATCATGGCCTGTGATTAATCTGAACATAGCAACAGGTGATTTTCTAGGTAGATCTGGAATTGGGTTAAATTTATTTTTGAGATCTTTCTATTTAAGTTTTTCAGGAATTATGTGTCATAATTGGTTGTGAAAATATTTTTAATTTTTCTTTAACTGTTTTCATAGGACATGTTTTGTTTTGTTGTTTGAGCAATTTTGGAACCCTTCTTAGCCAACATATCTGCTAGCTTATTTCCCAGAAATTTCACAATGGGATGGCATCCATTGGAAAACTATATGTTTATTTAAATTTTGGAATGTTTAATCCTATTATGAATTTCATTTATTTTTTTACATTTTATGGCAGTAAGTTCTCAAAGAGTGTTCCACAACTTGGGGAGAAAAAACAGATAGGGCAAAACAAGGACTGAGCATTTATAAGGCACTTCGCAAGAACAACAATCTGATGTAAAATACAACAGAAACAGACTGTGTGGGCTCAGTCTTCTGATTTCTGAAAGTTGGTTCATTCCTAACAGTGTCATAGCCTTAATTGAAAAGAAAAAATGGAAAGAAAATATCATCAGTGATGATAATTTATTAAACGATATACCTTTGGAAGTGATTGAGGAATGTGAGGAATACATCTCATTTTTTATTAATTAGAGCCAACTGAAAAATTCAATGCCATTAATTCTTTAAGGATTAATTCCTCAAATAAAATTTACATTATAAATACATCTCATTTGTTTTTCTGCTGAATAGCATCCAAATCCTACAACCCTAGACATGTGTTTCTTTAGAGAGAGAAGTGTTGATGCTTTTCCTATGAGTAAGGACTGTGCTACAATGAAGCATGAAGTTAATATAATTTTTATTTGAACTAGTACTCATTGCTCCATATATTGCTAATGTTTACCTAGAACACGTTTCGTTACAACCTTCCTAACATCTTCAGCTAATGTTGACTGATAAAGTTTGATTTGGATATATATATATGATTGCAGCCAATTTTTAAGGGGTTATAGAGTGGTTTTGGGGAGAACAATTTGAGATGTGACACTTATTGTTTCAGAGCACATGAATAGTCAAAATATTGTTACAGTGGCAGCAAATGCCTATCATAAAGGGATTAAGTGTAAGTCAACCCATTCCACCACCTTATTTGCGCGCGCGCGCGCGCGCGCGCGCGTGTGTGTGTGTGTGTGTGTGTGTGTGTGTGTGTGTGTGTGTGTGGGGGGGGGGTGGGTGGGTGGGTGTGGGGGTGGGTGGGTCGGTGGGTGGGTCGGTGGGGGTGGGTGGGTGTGTGCGTGTGCGTGTGTGTGTGGGCGTGCGTGTGTGTGCGTGTGCGTGTGTGTGTGGGCGTGCGTGTGCGTGTGTGTGTGTGTTTTTTATCCTTATAGTTCCTATTATTATCATCCTTATCATCATTGTTGATATCACTCTCACTCTCACAACTTTAACTCTTCATTTTTACACTGCACTGCACTTTACTTCACAGTCCTATTGAATTACAGAATTGTTGGAAGTCTCTTAGACATTTGAATATAAGGTGCTGTGTAGTCACTGGCCAATTTCCTCCTTTTTTCCTAATTTCTTCTCTTAATTTGTTTCTTTGTTGTAGTACTTCTGGGCATTTATATATTATGTGATGTACGGTTTGGTGTTCTGTTTTGCATGAACATGTAGGGTTGATCTGCGATGTGGAATCTGTGTTTGTACGAATTGGTTTTTCTATATCCTGTAGTTAGAACTGTAAAACATGGTGTGAGTGACAGATGCACCTTGAGTCTCTCTCAAATGGAGGGGAAGAAAGTCCTTGTTATTGCTCCTTTGGCTGTTTTGTTCCATCTGTTCTGCCAATCCTGCATTCCCTTTTCTCGAATTTCTGCTTTGATTGTAGATTTTGGTATCCCGTGGTACACTGTTTCTATTCCTGTTTCTTCTCCTGCTTGTTTTTCTAACTTGTCTGCTAGTTCATTTCCAGGAATGCCGATGTGTGCTTTTACCTTTTCCAGTTTTGTTGACTAACTGCTGTTATAATTCTGTGTATATTTGTTGTTATGGAATTATGTTTCTTGTGTTTCTGGAGAACTGAGAGGGTTACTTGACTGTCAGTATGGACTATAATTGTCTTCTCTAATTCTCTACATTAAGTTTATTTATTGATTTCTGTCATAGCTTTTAGGATGGCTATCTGCTCTGCTTGATTATTAGGGAAATTTTTGTTCAACTTGAATTTTAGTGATTTGATTATGTTTACTCCTGTGAAAATTGCCACTCCTGCTCCAACTTTGTTTGCTGCCTTGCTGCCATCCATGTAGACGTTGAAGTAGGTAGTGGTGTCTGCATCTTCTGTCATTTTGATTTTAACTTTCTCAGCTGGATGGTTCCATTTATTAAGTTCCATTGGTGAGTCATAGTCTTCTTTAGGTTTGCTTTCCCTTTTATGGTTATTGTTATAGGTTGTACTCCTGCTATGATACAGGAGGCATCGTATGAGATTGTGCGGTAGGCTTTTGCTATCTTGATATTGATTAATCTTTGGACTCTTTGCAAATATATCAACATTGATGATAAGGATGATAATAATATGAACTATAAGGATATAAAATAAAACACACACACACATTGGCCATGGTAGCTCAGTGGGTTAGAGCGACTGGACGGAAATCTGTGGTTCAAATCCCGGCCATGGCATTGAATTTTTCATGTTGACTCAATCTATCAAAACCTTAGCCTATATACGGCTAGTATGAAGAAATGATTAATTTCCATCAATTAACTAAAATAATAAGAGTTAAATGATGAAGCCTGGGACTCAAGTACTTACGATAATAAGTCACCACAAACAGTGTATCTCGAATGCGAGGCCCCTGGTGGTTTACCGGGAAATATACGAGTCAAATGGAGAATTTAATGTCAGGACGGCTCGTTGGCCACGGTAGCTCAATGGGTTAGAGCAAGTGGAGGGAAACCAGGAGATCCGTGGTTCAAATCCCGGCCATGGCAATGAATTTTTCATGTTGACTCTATCTATCAAAATCTTAGCCTATATATGGTTAGTATGAAGAAATTATTAATTTCCATCAATTAATTAAAGTACAAGTCTAGTCGGGAGGGATCAGTGTCACTATGGCAGCAAGTGCTTCTGTATAGGGACTGAGTGTGAGTCACCCCATTCCACCACTTTTGTTGTTTGCTGTGAGAGGAGCAGTAAAATGGAACATTCAAGGGCAGCCACTGCCGAAATTGATATTGAGTTTTTATTTATGGACATTCATACTGCTATGGTGTTCAGCATGCCATTCTATATTGGGTGTGAAAGATCATTTTAATTTTGCTCATAGGCCTCTTTAGCAGACTTGAGGCTCTTTTATGTGGCATAAATCGAACAAAGGACTAGTGGCTTTACCTCCCTTCCATGACCTTGGGAATTAGAGGCTAACGTGTTACCCCTAGACCACGGAGGATGATGCCACTAGCAATGTCATGAGCAGGAATTACATGCCTCATTGTTCTACTGCCCTGGTGTTACAGATAATTTGAATTTGGCAGATCTAAAAGATTTGACTTCAACAGTGTTTCATTGGTTCGATTTTGAAGATTTAGGTTTCAAAATCATTTATTCCATGACCAGCAAAAGCCACCATCAGAGATTTGCTGTTGTTCTTATGAGTTGACCAGTGAGTGTCAGAGTTGTGAATGAATCGGCAAGGCAGAGCAGTGAATTGCAAGATTTGTTAAAAGTTGTCAGAGTCGGCAAGTAGAGCAGTGTAAAAGCAAGTATTGGTCTATGAACAGTGAACATGTGAAGTTTTGAGCAGCACAAGTTGACCAGCTACCTATAAAGAAGTAGTACTATGTTCAATTCCCTCTTTTGTTTTTGTATTTAAGATGAGAGTTGCATGCATACACAAATAGCAATTATAATTTTAATTTCTGAATAAACCTGAAGAAAATACATTTAGATTTAGTGTGATAAGGGCATTTCTAAAGAGGGTTTATTATACTACTGTTTAAATCTGTTGCATAGCAAAACCTGTAACATTCTTGTTTGCACAGTAGTTGTATTTCCTAAGTGCATTCACAAATCTGAAGGCCCCTAGGGATGTCGGTCTTGCTGTGTTATTTAAGTTATGTTGAGCCTTTTCAGTAAAATAATGGCCAATGATTACAGCTTTTTAGGATTATCAGACATGCATTTTGTTTATGGGAAAGCTAAACACAACACGTATGAAGCTGTACTACTTTACAGAGGAAGATATCCTAATGAAATTATCCACAAGCTTCAGTGTTTCAGTCTGTTCACTGGTGTCTAAGGAAAGCTGGTTCCTTGAAGGTGCATTAATCAAATATCAGTGTAAGATGAACACATCACACTCCATATTTAAGTAAGATATTCTCAGAAGGTTTCAGGAGATCCCTTCAACTAGTATGCATGTTGTTGCACTTACGATGACTGTTGCACATAAGACTGACTGTATCTGCTACATCTTTTGAAGTTACAGTCCTTAACTCAGCAGATTTGGATCCAGAAATGCAGTTCTATAACTGAGTCTCTGAACAGTGCACTGAACAGCCTGATTTCTTCTCCTGAGCGCTCTTCAGTGATTATTGTTGTTTTACAAGGCATGGAATGGCATTCAGACAGAGAAGTAGCTATGTGTGGAGCCATCGTAATCCACATGCCCTTGTACAGAGGAGCAATAGTACATGTTATGTCAACATTTGGAAAGGCATAATTTCCAATTATCTTGTTGGTCTCTATCTTCTTCCACCTTGGCTAATGACACACATATCTCTTGTTCTTGGTTCATGTTCGTGACTTTCTATAGAAGGTTCCTCTCTTCCTTAACACTATATGTGGGTCTAGCATGATGGAGTTCCCAACCATTTTGGCAAGGATGCTAGAAACCATCTAAATAATGCATTTTCAGGACAATGGATTGAGCATGGTGGTAATTCTTGGTGCCATGTTCTCCTGATCTCTTGTTTCCAGATTATTTCTTATGGGATCACATTAAGAACCTTGTTTATTATATCCCAGTGGTCCCATGTTGTAGATTTACAGCATCTGAAAGAATCTCAAACCTGATAAGCAGGTCTCTGTGCCAAATTAAGTGGTCTTTTACACCCAATATAGAATGGAATACTGAGAACTACAGCTGTTCAAGAGTGTCCGTTAATAGAAACTGTATTTTATTACAACCATAGAGAATGAACATTTTCTTTGCAAACCTTTGTGCCTAACCACAATGGAGGTTTAAATAATCATTTACTAAAGTCCTAAGAGGGAATCTGGTAATACAAAATAGTAAACCATCAATATAGCAGGACCAAAATAATTTGATTACATTATCATGTTGTTTAACATTTATTCAAAGTTGTTACAAGACCTTTTGAACTATCTGATACTTCAGCAAGCTTCTTTCCACTGACCTGACAGTGTTTCTGTTCAGTCTTCAAAATACAGGAACTGAAGTGTTCAAAGCATGATGCAATAGAACACTATACAACTTTGAAGTCATTTTTCTGCATTTAACATCACTTTGAATTCAGGCAGTCCAATATCAAGAGCTACATGGATCACATTTCTTAAAAATGTCAGAAGTTGGTGTCATTATCTGCTTTTTCCTAAAACATTGCAGCATAGTCTTGCACTATGGTTCTATAGAGCTTTCATTTTGATGTGTGGTCATATTATAAAGAATTGCTTGCCCTGTACTGAATGTTTCTAACTGTTTCTATTTTCCCTTCACTTTCTGTCCTCTTTGTGTGCCACCTAATGAGTTGGTGCAAAATCTGTGCTGTACAGAAATTGATGTGTTGTGAGACCATGTGTTTCAGTGTTAAGAGTATCTTAGTTCTCTTATATTGCCAAAAGGTCTATATACTGTTGCGGCTACAGGCAATAAAAGTTTCGGCACAAATAGAAAACAGACGACGGATATTGTTTCACTGTAATGAAGAGCTTGCGTAAGCAGTTAACGATAGCGCGGTTAGTGTAAACTGATAGCCAAGATAAAAGACTTGACGGCCCAGACATTTCCGGAAGGTGATAGAATATTCGGATTACGTCTTTAGATGCCTTGTTGATTCGAGAAACATCTAGTGATTTTAGAGAACAGTCTGGAATTCATGAATGGGTGTATAAAAAAGAAGCCATGGCTAGTGATGAGTCAGTTGGTTGTAAACAGAGTGAGTAAGCAGAGTCTGTTGTGTAACAAGAGTGTTGTAAAGAGAGCTGAAGTGGGCGCTGTTATTGTCATCGACCTTGGAAGATTGTGTTGTTATGTGAGAATTGAACAGTGTATTTCTACGGAAATAAAGAACATATAGAATTTCGGCAAATTGGACTTTTAATTTTACGAACCCACAAAGTCACAACTGGTGTCAGGAAGCGGGATATTACCACCATGGACACGGCATTGGAAAAGATTCTGTAGAAGATGATGGAAATGAGAGCCGAACTGACCTCGGAAATGAAAGCGGCAAATAATAGCTTGGCCGCGAAACTAACAGCGAAGACGGAGGTGGCAAATAGCGACCTGGCCGCAAAGTTGGAGACGACAAATCACAATCTGACTGCAATGAAGGCTGAATTAACCACGGAAATGAGAGCAGCGAACGACAGTCTGGCCACAGAAATGAAGGTGGCGAACGAGGTTCTCGCCGCCAAATTTGAGGAACAGTCGGCCGGCGTGAGGGATGGCGTCGCGGAGCTGGGCAAGTGGATGGGTCAAGTAGACGCGCGCCTTAATGATTTAGAGGAAAAGGCCGGCAATAACGCCTAGTCCCTGAACGCCATGGTGGAAGACGTCGAAGACCTTGCGAACCGCGTAAACAACCTGGAGGGAAAGGCCGACAGCAACACAAAGTCCCTGAACGCCTGGTAGATGACATCGTCGGCAGGAAGTTAAAGGACTTGAAGGCCGACGCGCCGGGACGCGACACAACATATGCGCGCGTCAAACCGCCTAAATACGATGGCGCGACAACTTTCGAAGTCTTCCGCCGCCAGTTCGACGCAGTGGCCAAGCACAACAAATGGTCACCAGAGGAAGAGGCCACACAGTTAATAGCCAGCCTCCAGGGACGGGCCGTCCTAACGCGGTACAAACAACGGTGGCCCCCAAAGACATCTGGGAGGCCCTGGAGAATCGTTTTGGAAACCACCGCTTAGCCGCAGCGTACCGCAGCCAGCTGAAGGCAAGGTCACAGCAGCTAGGGGAGACGCTGCGGGAGTTCGCCCTGGCAATTGAGCAACTGGCTAGCAAAGCCTTAGTCGACCTCCCACCAGAGTTCGTATCCCGGGAAGCCGCTTACAACTTTGTCGACGGGTTACGAGACACGGAGATTCGTCAGTGCCTAATGCTCGGCGATTACAAAACTGTCCACGAGGCGCTAACGGCAGCACTGAGGATGGAGGCGGCCAAGGTGACAGCTATCCCGACGTGGAGAACGAGGAGTGTCCGCTACACCGGAGACAGAAGACCAGCCCAGGGACGCCGGCGAAGACCTAGTGGCGTATGCTGCGGGTGCGGCCAGCCGGGACACATGGAGAGACAGCCGATACCAGAAAGAGGAGCCGGAAGAAAGAGTCAGGCCCGTCGTGGAGAGGGGCACGTCGGCACCATCACCACCAACCCCTCGAGTGACACTGCGCGCCGTCAGCCGGCGTATGGATGACAGCCTCATCGCGGACGGTTGGATGAGAGGGAAGCCGTGCCGCGTGCTGGTAGACACTGGGGCGGCCGTGAACTACTTCACCAAGTGGCCGGAAGTGTTTGCCATTCCGAACCAGGAGGCGAAGACAATCACAGACTGCCTTCTGGAGCAAATGTTCTGCCGATTTGGGATGCCGTTAGAGCTCCACAGCGACTAGGACAGCAATTTTGAATCCAACCTGATGAAGGAGGCACTAGAGAGGCTTGGGGTGAACAAGACCCGCACGACACTCCTACATCCACAGTCGGACGGCATGGTCGAGAGATACATCAAGACCTTAGAAGAACACTTGAGGAAGGTCGTGGCCAGTCATCAGCGAGACTGGGACTCAAGGTGCC
The DNA here is from genome assembly GCA_030765055.1 of Mantis religiosa. Taxonomy (NCBI): domain Eukaryota; kingdom Metazoa; phylum Arthropoda; class Insecta; order Mantodea; family Mantidae; genus Mantis; species Mantis religiosa. Next base: position 311,555,103 of record CM060950.1, read on the forward strand.
ACTGTTCTTACTGGCCTACCGCTCGTCAACACACGATACCACTGGGATGACGCCAGCCAGTTCGGCCGAGAGTTACGCCGCCCCTGTGATCTGGCTTTTGGAAGCCCCCCGGACGCAAAACAGCCAGCGACCGAGTATGTGGAGAACCTGGTGCACCATCTCCACGACATGCATGAGATGGCTCGTCAGAACATCCAGAAGGCGAGCGACCTCATGAAGACCCGATACGACAGGCAAGCCAACAGCCAAGAGTTCCAGCAGGGTGACCTATTCTGGTTGTACTGCCCTACCCGGACCAAGGGACGATGCGCGATACTCCAGCAACCATGGCAGGGACCGTACCGGGTGGTGAAGAGGATTAACGACGTGGTCTACCGCAGAAGGCGCCCCGAGGGAAGATGCTGGTGTTACACTTGGATCGTCTGGCCCGCTACGATGGTGCTGTTCGGGACGACCAGCCTTGAGGAGGGAGCAGTGTCGTGGCAACAGGCAATAAAGTTTCGGCACAAATAGAAAACAGACGGCGGATATTGTTTCACTGTAATGAAGAGCTAGCGTAAGCAGTTAACGATAGTGCGGCTAGTGAAACTGATAGCCGAGATAAAAGACTTGCCGGCCCAGATGTTTCCGGAAGGTGATAGGATATTCGGATTACGTCATTAGATGCCTTGTTGATTCGAAAAACATCTAGTGATTTTAGAGAACAGTCTGGAATTCATGAATGGGTGTATAAAAAAGAAGCCATGGCTAGTGATGAGTCAGTTGGTTGTAAACAGAGTGAGTAAGCAGAGTCTGTTGTGTAACAAGAGTGTTGTAAAGAGAGCTGAAGTGGACGCTGTTATTGTCATCGACCTTGGAAGATTGTGTTGTTATGTGACGTAATGTTGTTACGTGAGAATTGAACAGTGTATGTCTACGGAAATAAAGAACATTTAGAACGTTCAGCCATAGAATTTTAACTAACATTCTACACCATGGCAAATAAATTTTCTTTTCTTTTGTGCTTTGAGCATTACAGCTGTTTCGCTTGTGCTTTGTTTACTGGTTCCTGCAGATCGAAGATAGAAAAGGGTTGTTTGCTGATGAACGTGCTAAAACTTGATGATATTTCGTAACGGTATTTATATATCATACTCGTAAACCTGTGAGTTTTACATGGCCTCCTAAATAACATTATAATAATAGCAACTGAATTATAGCTTTTATTTGTATGTTTCTGGACAACAATGGGTGAAAATGATTTCGTTTGGAATTGAGGATGTAACCGTCGTCAATATTATTCATTCTGCTATTATGTGCAGTGCATATGCAGTCTAAAGCTGTACTGAGACACACACTGGAAACAAGAATCTAAAGAATGTAGCTGTCCGAAAGACCCTACCAAAAATGTTAACAATGCTAAAGCTACCAACATAGCCATGAAAGCAGCACAACAAGCTAAAGCTGTCGAGATTTAACTGCTAAAGCTGCTTCAGAAGCTCAGCAAGGAGCAGCACAGCAAGTGGCTCAACAGGTAAAAACACAATTAGCAGAGAAGGCAGAGGAGGCAGCCGAAGCTGCTCTAATGGGCAAGGAAACATTGGTAAGCAATCTCGAGGAAGAGCTTCAAGAAGCACAAGCTGTAATCAAGGAGGAGGCTAAGTCCCTTCAAGAGGCTCAGGTTGAGCTACAAAACATTTAGAATTTCGGCAAATTGGACTTTTAATTCTACGAACCCACAAAGCCACAATACATAATCATAGCACATAGAATCTTCATGTATGATTCTTATTTGACAACAAACTCTTGTAGAGAAGTGAATCAGCAATTTATAGACAGATTCCTGCTGCTTGTGTGCCTCACAGAGAAACAATTCGTAATCTTATAAACAGATTTAGGGAAACAGCTATTCTTAAAAAGAAAGTGAAATTAAGTTATTGTATTCTTAAAGAGGAAAAACATATAGTTGAAGAAAGGTTAGAACAAAGTCTAAAGAAACTGTCTTTTTTTCTCTTTTTAATTTAATGTCCTCCAGCATAAGTCATATCGGACAAAAAATGAAATGGGTGAAATGCTGCTCAAATGAGCCCAAGGTCCATAGAGTTTAAAGTTACCAACATTCATCTTTCAGAATAAGGGAAAAGTTCAGAAAAAAACCTTATTCAGGTAACTCACCATGGAAGATTTGAACTCATGACCTCTAGAATATGAGACAGACATGCTAACCCCACATCACAGAGGCAGGCAAAAGAAATCTTTGTGGAAGGTTATACAGGAATCAGAAATTTTGAATACCTCAGCTTAAAATGCCAATAAACCTTCAACATGAAAACCCTATAAAATAACATTTCAGGAATTGCAAACCATGTAATATCATGCATAGAGTTATTTTCCACAATTGGAAGTTGAATAATGTTAATGGTTGATGTATTGACTCACATTTAGTTTTTTTTATGAACAAAGTATGGTTTTTTTACCTGGCCATTATTAATTAGTGTTAATGTATGTTTTCCTAAATGGTGTGGGAGATGTGGGTAGCACAAGGACATTACTTATGTTGTTATAATTTGCGTGAGAAATCTATGTGCTTGACTGTGTGTCTGACTCCATTTGCAAATGGAGTCATTGCTGGTGCTAAGAAAACTCCCATTCGGCTGACCTCACATCCAAATGAAGGCTTTGCATTAGTGTATGGATGGTTGACAAACTTAGTTTATTTCAACATTTCTGTTACATTGATAGGGTACTACTGTCAAGATATATTAGTATAATTCTTATATATTTCTTTATATTTAAACCTTATCTTCTAATGACATACATTTTGCAGTGTCGACACTGTGAGGAAATTTTCACCTCAAAAATATCATTTCGAATACACCAGCGGAAACATACTGAGGAAGCTCGACGTCAAGGAACACTTGAGGGTGAGGAGCCTTTGCAACGTATTACAGAGAGAGAAAAGGGAATGCTGCGCAGAGCTGCTGTGAAACGTAAACAGCGATTCATGCGACATGGTAAGTAAAATAACGTATGTACTTTTCAGATGCTTAGAGAGCACTTGAGATTAATTCTCTGTTTAAAGATTGTTATGAATAAGCTTAATTTTTGTAATAATTGAATCAGGTGAAGAAAAAATTAGTCACATTATATGGTCTTTCTATTACACCCACATATGCATGCTTTCAGTCACAATTAATCCAAAAACCAGCTTAACTAAGATTTGCTTATTTGAGTCACTCTATTAACTGAGGCACTCATTTTGTCAACATAATTAAATCAACTATAAAATTCATAGCAATATGCTTACTAGTAATGATAATAAGAAACTAACGCAGCACCTCTAAAGTTCAATGGGTGGGCTTGTCCATATAGATGACTGAAGGGATCAGAACCATTCGTAGATCTTCCCTCTTACTTCTGCATTACGACATGTTGCTTTGCTTACTTTTGTGAGTATAAATATTTTGACATTCCTACTGTTTCATTGTTTTGTGCACCATTAATCTGTAATTTTTTACTAAGATAAGTGGCAAATGTAAGCAATAGTAGTTACGTTACAAACAAAATTAAAGACTATATACTATATGAATAGTGGCAAGATGATTATAAATGTGGTAGCTGATCAGTTATGGGAGAAGTTACAGTGGGAGATTAGAGATAGAAAAGAGCACAGATGACTTCATATCAAGGTATTTTATTTGTATTTGTTGTATTTATTTAGTAATTAATTACATATTGTATTCAATTACATGTCTAAAAAAGGTACAATAATCATGATGAGGTGAAACCAACAATTTCAGTATGTGCACCCTGATAACATAAAAAAGCTTGTCAGTTATTCACTACAAAACAGGTTACATAACATTAACCCTCCGTTAGTTGTGCGGGGCCTGGGAGGCCCATAGCTTTATTGAAATGTTGTATTTTATGAATGAATGCACCTATGTAATTTCTGACTAGGACATCTAACATTGTACGGGTGAGTCAGCTGCCCTTATTTATTCTTATCTATGCAATCCACAGTTTATAGTCTAATGTGAAAACATTGACCCTTTTACCACAAAGACCGTTATTGCAGCTCTGCCCTTCTATTCGGAAATATACAACCCAGCACTAATACTTACAGTCAGGGGCGGCTTCTGAGGTAGTGCCGCTGTGCCATGGCACCATCTGTATGAAAGCGAAAGAAAGAGAAGTGTATAAGAATTGCGCAAAAGGAATTGTTTATTAGTAGTTGCTCCCTCGTTTGAATAGGCGCGATGAACGCCAGCGCTCTCTCTTGGTTGTTTTCCGTAGCTTGGTGCCGATTCTAGAACGGCACCGTCTACGCCCATAAATGCCTGTGTCAGGGCTAGAGGCTAAGATGTCTGCTTATACACGGCTCTTATGGAAGAAAGTCAGAGAAGGTAGTGCCGGGATTTCTCTGGCGCATAACTTACGCTTTGCCCGTTAGAGGGCAGTAAACCACGGGACTTCAGAGAACCACGATCCTGCCACCTAGCGAAAGACAATGGTAAGAATACATTTCGCGCTTACCTTCCTTTAATGCAGTGTCACCATCCTTATGCAAGTTAGTTCTGAGGAACTTCAAAATGCAAATTAATGCTTTAATGAAATCAGTTGCAGAAACACAACACATAGATATCCTTATAAATAAAATTAATTGGGTTTCAATGTGAATATAGTATTAGATTTTAACATTTAGAGACAGTATTTCAACATGTGCATATTTCACAGCAGCAGTTTTGTTGGTAGAACATAAAACCCGCGCGTTGGACACATGTTTTCAAAGCAATGGTAGAGTAGTTCTGTATGTGCTCCTGTAATGCTGTAGTTCATCGTGAGTACGGATTTTTAAAACAGTGTTCAGTGTTTTTTCTTTAAGTTAAAATTCACAGTAAAGTTACGAACATGAACAAGGTGAGTGAATTACTGAAAACTTCATTTAGTAACAGGACTCTAAGTGAAAAAATTCAGATAAAAACAATGGGTAGACCACTCCCGAAACTGAATCTGCAGCAGCAAACAAAAAATCGATACTGTAAGTTTAATCCGGATATTTATCAAAAGAACAAATGGATTTGCGGCTGTGATGAAAACAATGCAGTTTCTTGTTTTCCTTGTGTGTTATTTGGGGGAGATGTCCATTGGTGTAAGACTGGAATAACTGATATTGGGCATTTATGGTCTAAAATGAAAGTGCATGAAACATCGAAGCGACACATGGACAATGTTCTGAGTCTTTCATTTCTAGGCAAAACCAATATTCAGGACAAATTAGATTCGCAGTATAGGCAGTCAACAGCCATAACAAACAAGTAGACAAGAACAGGTTTATAAACTGTATTCGGTTCTGTGGTGCTTTGGAGCCGGCTCTTAGGGGACACGATGAATCTGACGCCTCTCAAAATAAGGTTTTTTTTCGTGAGCTCATTCAGTTTAGTGCGGAGTTGGATAAAGAACTTCAAGTGCATCTCAGTCAGTCATCAGTATTCAAAGGCATTTCTAAGACTATTCAAAACGAACTCCTGCAGTGCATGTTGGAAGTGTATCACGAGGAAGTTCGCAAAGAAATAAAGCGTGCGGATTATGTTGCAATAATCGCGGATGAAACCACTGATGTGTCTTGCGTATTTCAGTTGGTTATTGTTTTGCGATACATTGTTTATGGAACCCCCGTTGAAAGATTTTGGAATTTTGTTAATCCAGAAGGTCAGAATGCTCAGTCTATCTCGGAGTGTATTCTGAAAGAAATCTAACCCTTAATTGGAGATGACCGAGCAAAACTAATAGCTCAGAGTTACGATGGTGCAAACGTTATGAGTGGTGAGTCAAACGGAGTACAGAAATTAATAAAAGACAAATACCCAAATGCGCACTACATTCATTGCTATGCGCACCAGTTAAACCTTATAATGTCTACTGCAACCTCAATTAATCGCAAAGCCCGCATCTTCTTTGCACATCTTTCAGGCATTTCTTCTTTCTTTTCAAATTCGCCACAAAGATCGAAAGTGTTGCTTAGCATAATTCAGAAAAGCTTACCCCGTGTGTCTCTCACATGATGGAATTACCATTCGCGAGTAGTAAAGGATATTTATGAAAACAGAAAGGAGCTTATTACTGTCATGGAAACAATTGAAACGAGTGAGAACATAAAATTACCCTCTACTATTGAAAAAGCTGGTTCATACAAACAAAGACGACAAGATAGACTTCATTTTCTGGCTATCGTTTTTCTATAAGATAATGCCTCGTGTGGACATACTTACTAACCAATATCAAAAAAAGACAACTGAACCAACCAAGGTAAAAGAAGACATTCATAACTTTGAAACAATAATGCAAAACATCAGAGATGATATTGACTCCATCAGTTAGGTTAGTTTTGAAAATGACGAAACAATGCCTTACAAGAGAGCAAGGGTTGATGATAATAACAAAAAGCAAAATGCTTTGGAGGTGTGTGATGCCATCTTTTGTGAAATAAAATCACGTATTCAGTTCACTGGGCACCTCATTGCAACCAGCTTATTTGATGTAAGCCAGTTTGACAATTATGTAACACATTTCCCAGACAAATATCTTGAAATTACGGACACATATACATTTCTGGAGAAAAGAAAGTTGAAGGGAGAGCTTCAAGTGTTCTATGCTAGACCTGAGTTGAGAGCAGTTTCCGGTGCGGTTCCGTTCCTTTCGCTGATTCTAGAGGATGAACTCTGTGCTACTTTTGAAGAGACTGTTAAAGTTTTGAAACTGTTAATCACTATGCCTATCTCGACATCAGAAGCTGAGCGTTGCTTTTCAATGCTCAAGAGGATTAAAACTTTTCTACAAAACACAATGAAAGCAGAGCGATTGAGTGCCTTAGGAATGCTGTCCTGTGAAAAGCTGTTCGTGTGCAAAATTGACAATTTCAATTCAAAGGTGATAGATTTATTTGCCAACAAGAAGGAGCGACGAATGGATTTTCAATACCGTTCCTACTAATTCATGTAAAGCTGTCTTCATAAAGTCATGGAGTTGCTGCTTTCGGTGAGTACAATGCTTTTAATTTTTAAAAGTTAGTAATTTCATTAAACCATTTTTAAAAATTCAGATTACTCATTTTGCAGTGAAAAAATGCGTCTTGTGTGTACGTCGTGCGTGTGTGCTCGCTCGTATGTGTTTGTGAGTGTGAGACAAAGATTTCTCGAGTTTGTTTCGTTTGATTTCAGCGCGAGAAAAATTATGGCTAAAGCAATAACAATAACTTTCTCTCTATCACGAAATCGTACACGAACGCTTCGTATCACATTCTCCATGAACTGTATTATCAAAATGTTACTGTACTCGTTACACCTGTGCATAACAAAAGTACGGATGTAATAAATATCTATTTCCGTTTCCCTGTACGTTCTGTATGGTACAGTATATTATAAAATAGGTTGGATTATTGATAAGATTACCTAAATCGTTCGTAATTGGTGCACATTTTTATATTTTAACAACCCTTATTTATTTATGGCACCGTCAATACAATACCTCATCGGCCGCCCCTGCTTACAGTACTGAATGAGGCCCAAGAAGCTGCGAAAAGCTTAAATAAACTACGATTTTTCATACATATAATACTAGCAAGATGATAAACGAATGCTTTCCCAATGAGCGGCATAGAATATGTGGCAGCTGGTGGGTATGGTTAGCTGTGGACACATGGTATTGCAAAGGCTAGGTTCGAAACAGTGTGATGCTGCTTTCTTTCTTTCTCCTAGTCCTTTTTGTCTTTATTTTAGTTAATAAAATACAAACAAACAATAAACAAAATAAACAATAAAATTATATTGTTGCTATTGGTTCTCTTGTGAGCCAAAGTCACAAGAATGACAATCCGATAATTAGGGATCATGCTTAGCTTTGTGACCATTTATAATATGTACCATATCTGGTGTTGTAAACCATGTGACGTAGTTAGCTTTCATTTTTTAGGAATATTAATTGTTTCATGCTTAAATATTATGTTTCCCTTCTACTGACAAAGGAGTTGTGAACGTGATAACTTCTCGGATAAACAGAAAAATAAATTGTCAAAGTATGGACTGCATCAACACAGTAAATCTTCAAACTGACAACCCCCGACAGTATTTGAGAGGTTTCAAATACTAAATACCAGATAATGAAGTGTTCATTTATGCCAAACATTAATGCAGGTGCAAGTAGCTAAAGCCATTTTGCATTTATGAAGTCTTTGAAACTTGATTGAATGGGTCAAACACAATACCGACTACAATAAAATATCTACTACTAACTATAAATTCATATCTAATCTGCCAGTGGAAAACAGGGTGATTATTGTATTTTAAAAACACGTATAATATCATAAAAATGTTACTTGTATCATAATACCAAATTATAGGCCACAAGAGGTAAAGCAAAGGGTAAAATTTTTTTAAGTTGAACATGAAGGATTTGAACCCAACTTCCAGAGGCAGAGTGGTGAGGTAACCTCTATAATACCATTTAGTCAACGCTACCTTGCAAACTCGGTTTTCTATACGACCATGTAATGGCAGACCTCAGACTCACACCTCGAATCTTTACATGCATTTTACAACTTCATACAGTGTTTTGAGTTCATTTTGGTAGTTTTAACACACATAAAAAAACTGCATCCGCCATTACAATTATCAAATTACTAAAATGTGCCATAATTTGTGACAGAAGCAAAAACAATCTAGCTAATTCTTAGCACTTTTTGACATAGCTGTACGACGAAAACACATATTGGCTGAAGATTTGGTTCTATTGTGTAGATCTGCCATTTTGTGTTCCAGTGTTATTGTCAACTGATGCATGTGATAGGTTGTTCTTCAGGGACATGTTTAAAGGTGTGTATGAATGTATGTTGATGAATAAAAGTTTGTAAACTCGTATAAAATTGCTACTGTGGTCTGGGTATGATGTTTTTGGACTCTGCATACATAGTGATTTCTTTTTGTCCCATGCAACACTTATGTACTGAGTTATCTACCCTTTCTCGATAAACTGTTTTGCAAATCATCCATTAGAACACATTCAAGAAAGGCATAAGTTACATATGTCACTTAGCACGTTACATAACTTAAAAAATAAATAGGGTCAGGTGACTCACTTGGTATATTACTCGAATGTTTGTGTGGCAACAACTTTTTCTGTTTATTATTGTAGCTGCAAGAATGATGAACCAGCAGTTAGATGTTGCACAGGTCTAGCGGGGCCTAGCGCCTACTCTCCTTACATGTTGGTGACATGCTTTTCTTCTTTATTAAGTTGTGGAACATTGCTTTGCTAGTGGAAGGAGCTATTAGTACTTCGTCATGAGTATCAAATGGTATTCATTGGTATTAGACAAACTGGCTGCTGTTAGAGATTACAATGTTTGTCAATAACTGTTAGAAGCATTATTCTCTTTGGACAAAATGTCACTGTTGACGAGCAATTACTGCATTTTGTGGTCGATGTGGTTTTAGACAATATATACCATCTAAGCCAAACAATATGGTATAAAAATATTTTGTTTGAGTGATGGAAAACGTTTTACGCCACTAATATGAAAATTTATTATGGACAGTAGCCTGACGGACCATATTTGCAAAATAATTCCGCCAAGGCTGTAGTACTAAGACTAACTGAACCTATCTATGGCACTGTAAGAAAAGTTGCAATAGATGATTGGTTCACTAGTGTATCACTGTTGCGCTAAAGACAACTTTCTTTCGTCAGTACAGTACACAAGAACAAGAAGAATTTGCCTAGTAATATTACTTCTCCAAAAGGTCGCAGCCAATTCGAAAGCATATGCATTAACAAATACTGTTGAAATTGTCTGGAAAAGTATGACAGAAAAATATATTATTTAAGCATAATTTTAGGTATATGGGAAAGAACATACATTTTGCATACAAATCCAGCTCTAATAATTACATTTAAATGGAAGATAAATGAAACTTGTTTTATTTTACAAATTATTTCATATGATTTTGAAATTACAGGCCAAAACATAAAACAAGCAAGAACTTTGCTTTTAGTCACTGCATTAATTAATAGATGCATGACCATCTAGATGGCAGTAGAGGTTAGCTGACATTACCTGCGTATGCTTACAATCCAAATATAATCTTTGACTCATATAATCAGGTTGTAACATTTAGGTGATGCATGACAAATTTTGCCTTGCTAGAGTAAACAGTATCTAACAACCACAGTGGAATGGCTCAAAAAAAAAAAAAAAAAAAAAAAAAAATCAGTAAAACAACGTCTGCCATTATACACTGTGACAGGCACTGCACACCATGCAGCAGGTATATCTTAGTGGTGGAGAATACACTGCTACCAGATACACAAATACTGGTGTTTTGAAGGATTGCTCAAAGCTTGGGCAGCCTGGAAGGACTTCATTTTAAACAGATAAGTACATCATACTCATAAGTAGATGAGGCAGATTCAAAGCACTGTCTGAAATGCAGTCTCAGTTATAAGAAACAAACAATATACAAATATCTAATTGGTTTTTTGACACTTCATCACTTACATTTTTATATTTTTGAGGGACTAGTTTCTGAAGCCATCGCCTCCATTATCAACCTCTTTCCAACTGTCTGTTGCCGTATGCTCTCTTCTCTCCAGTGCCAGAGAGAATAGTCCCTCAAAAATATAAAAATGTAAGTGACGAAGTGCCAAAAAACCGAGTATAAATAGTCTTTCTATTAATTTTGACATTACTGTTATTAAATTCCTCCAATTATGCAAATACAAATATCTGTTTCCATTAAGAGTTAGCTGTGCCCCATTCTTCTTCTTCTTCTTCTTCTTCTTCTTCTTCTTCTTCTTCTTCTTCTTCTTCTTCTTCTTCTTCTTCTTCTTCTTCTTCTTCTTCTTCTTCTTCTTCTTCTTCTTCTTCTTCTTCTTCTTCTTCTTCTTCTTCTTCTTCTTCTTCTTCTTCTTCTTCTTCTTCTTCTTCTTCTTCTTCTTCTTATTATTATTATTATTATTATTGTTGTTGTTGTTATCATTATCATTATTGTTATCATTATCATTATCGTTATCATTATTATTATTATTATCATTATCATTATCATCATCATAATCATCATTATTATTATTATTGTGACTTTGTGGGTTCGTGGAATGATAAAACGAGGTTACGAAACACAAAAACTACACTTTATTCTCCTCGAAATACACTGTTCAACATTACAAAATTGCTAGAACCTCCAAACTGTTTATTTTTCCAACTCTACATTCAACTGTCTCGCTTCCGGTAACGATTGCTTCCGAAGTTTTCCGAATCTCCACCGGCTTCGGCTTCGCGAGCCTACCGCCAGGGCGACACTGCTCCCTCCTCAAGGCTGGTCGTCCCGAACAGCGCCTTCGTAGCGGGCCAGGCGATCCAGGTGTACCACCAACATCTTTCCTCGGGGCGCCTTCTGGATGCGGTAGACCACGTCGTTAATCCTCTTCACCACACGGTACGGTCCTTGCCATGGCTGCTGAAGCTTCGGGCATCGTCCCTTGGTCCGGGTAGGGTGGTACAACCAGACCAGGTCACCTTGCTGGAACCCTTGGCTGTTGGCTTGCCTGTCGTATCGGGTTTTCATGCGATCGCTCGCCTTCTGGATGTTCTGGCGATCCATCTCGTGCATGTCCTGGAGGTGGTCCACCAGGTTCTCCGCATCCCTCAAGAGTGGCCCCAAGTCTGCGTCCGCCAGCTGCTCCCTCCTCAGGCCTGCGCTATCCCAGCCATCCGCAGGCACTGCCGTGACTACTCGAACTGCTGCCTCATGACCCCACCTGCTGTCTGGCTCCGGTCGCGCCGTCACTATCACTTCGCTCCTCGCGGGGACAACCACGTCTTCGCTCAAGACGACCCTGCCAATTCCAAGGCGCTCTTCTGGTTGACGGAGTATAACCTCTTCTCCGTTGAGCCTCAGGACCTTCCTGCCGACGTCGACCGTCGCCTCGTGGCTCCTGAGGGCATCCAGTCCCAGAATCACCTCCTCAGCCACCTTCGCGACGAACACTCACAGACCCACGGCACTCCGTCCCAAGTTCAGCTCCAGCAGGGCCTCCTTCTGCACAGGCATGGTGTCGCCCGATGCCGTCACAAGCTGGTATCGTCGGCTCGGTTTCCTCGTCGGCAAACCCTTCGCCACGTCAGGTCTGATGATGGTCACGGCCGCCCCGGTGTCCACCAGCACGCGGCATGGCTTTCCTCTTACCCAACCGTCCGCGATGAGGTTGTCATCCATCCGCCGGCTGACGGCGCGGATTGTCACTCGAGGGGATGGTGGTAATGGCGCCGACGTGCCCCTCTCCACGACGGGCCTTACTCGTTTTCCGGCTGCTCTTCCTGGTGTGGGCAGTCTCTCCGCAGGTGTCCGGGCTGTCCACACCCCCAACACAGGCTACTAGGTGTTCGCCGGCGTCCCACAGCTGGTCTTCTGTCTCCGGCGTAGCGGACACTCCTCGTTCTCGACGTCGGGATAGATGCTACCTTGGCCGCCTCCATCCTTAATGCCGCTGTCAGCGCCTCGTGGATGGTTTTATAATCGTCGAGCATTAGGCGCTGACGAATCTCCGTGTCCCGTACCCCGTCGACAAAGTTGTAGGCGGCTTCCCGGGATACGAACTCCAGTGGCAGGTCAACCAAGGCCATGCTAGCTAGCTGCTCAATCGCTACAGCTAACTCCTGCAGCGTCTCCCCCGGCTGCTGTGACCTTGCCTTTAGCTGGCTGCGGTATGCTGCGGCTAAGCGGTGGTTCCCGAAGCGATTCTCCAGGGCCTCCCAGTTGTCCTTGGGCGCCGCCGTCGTCTGCACCGCGTTTAGGATTTCCGCGGCCAGTCCCTGGAGGCTGGCTATTAACTGTGTGGCCTCCTCCTCCGGTGACCATCTGTTGTGCTTGGCCACTTTGCCGAACTGGCGGCGGAAGACCTCTAATTTTGACGCGCCGTCATATTTCGGAGGTTTGACGCGCGCCGATGTTGTGTCGCGTCCCGGTGCGTCAGCCTTCAAATCCTTCAGTCTCCTGCCGACGACGTCCTCCACCATGGCGTTCAGGGACTTGACGCTGCTGTGGGCCTTTCCCTCCAGGTTGTTTACGCGGTTCGCGAGGTCTTCGACGTCTTCAACCATGGCGTTCAGGGACTTGGCGTTATTGTCGGCCTTTTCCTCTAGGTCATTGAAGCGGTTCGCCAGGTCCTCGACGCGCTCGTCCACTTGGCCCATCCGCTTGCCCAGCTCCGTCACGTCATCCCTCACGCCGGCCAACTGTTCCTCAAATTTGGCGGCGAGGACCTCGTTCGCCTCCTTCATTTCCGTGGCCAGACTGTCGTTCGCTGCCTTCATTTCTGTGGTCAATTCGGTCTTTATTTCTTTCAACTCTGCGGCCATGTTGTTATTTGCTGCTTCTGTTTTTGTTGTTAACTCGTTCATCTTCGCGGCCAAGTTGTTATTTGCCGCTTCCGACTTCGCTGTTAATTCGTTCATCTTCTGCAAAAGCATTTCCAATACCGATTCCATGGCCATAATGTTCGGTGATGTTGTTATCCCGCTTCCTGACACCAGTGTGACTTTGTGGGTTCATGGAATGATAAAACGAGGTTATGAAACACAAAAACTACACTTTATTCTCCTCAAAATACACTGTTCAACATTACAAAATTGCTAGAACCTCCAAACTGTTTATTTTTCCAACTCTACATTCAACTGTCTCGCTTCCGGTAACAATTGGTTCCGAAGTTTTCCGAATCTCCACCGGCTTCGGCTTCGCGAGCCTACCGCCAGGGCGACATTATCATCATCATCATCATCATCATCATCATCATCATCATCATCATCATCATCATTATTATCCTCATCATCATTATTATTATTATCCTCATCATTATTATTATCCTCCTCATCATCATCATCATCATCATCATCATCATCATCATCATTATTATTATACTTAAATATTCAATGCATAAGAAATAAAATTCAGAATTAGAAATTTCATTGCATGATAATCTAATGGGAGTCAATATTTTGTGCACTTCTGAGCTTGGCTTAAACAGCAAGAATATGACTATCACCCCATAACAATTTGTAAATTTCGTATAGTCTACTGTCATACCATATTTAAAATTGGAGGAGTATATAGTAAAATCTTGTACAACTTGCAATGAAATTTTAAATACCTCCTTTCTGAGTAAAGAAAAACTTGTTGAGCATGTGATTGCAAAAATATCTTTCCAGGACATAGAAATCATTTGAGTATGCATCTATAGATCACCAGATAGTGATCCACCAATATTTGTTGCTAATCTAAAAGCTTTAAAGTCCCAAGGAAGAAAACTTAATCACCGATTATTTGTGGGGATTTTAATATAAACATTTTAGTATACGATAAAGTAGTTGCAGATTTTGTACTGTCATGTCACTGTCATTACTGGTCTGCCATGTAGGAGTTGAGCAGGACTAGGTAAATTGCTCCACCTCTGTTGTCTGTTGCTTGGAGGTGCAGGACAGGCGCAGACTTTCTGCCGCCCACTAGCTTGACATCATGAAGTGGATCATATTACTGTGCAGATACTGTTCAAAACTATTCTAGCACTTCAGTTCAGAACATTCCGCTAATGGAACAATCTCCTGTACCTGACAGTACTATATAAGAGTGATGCCAGGCCTGGCAGGGCAGAGTAACGTGTTTTAGAGTGTATTTGTATCTGTTTCGAGCTTTGAGTGTCAGTCGATGAATGCAGTTCCATGGTAAGGAGTCAGTGCAGTGGAGCAGTTCATGAATCAGTCAATAATTGAGTTGCCTGTGTCAACAGAATAGTGCAGAGAAGTGCGGCACATTCCAAGCTCCATGTTGAAGAGTCAGCACCCATGGAACCATGCAGTGAAGTAGTTCACAAGTCAGTAATTGCAGCTCCATGTGAGGAATTGGCAGGCAGTGAAGCAGTGCATATTGAAGTTGTGATCAAAGTCGGCATACAGCTTCGTGTAAGAGATGAATCTGAGTATACATCAGAAAGATTACTAGCAGCACAAGTTGGTGCATGCTAAAGGAGCATAAACAAATATTAAAGAGACATCTTGAAGCTGTGTATTTGTGTAAAAGAGAAAGTGATTATAGGTTAGCATTGCACTAACAATTTTGATGACAAATAAAGGAGCTTAATTACACAGAAAATGAAGCTATTTACAGTGGAGTAACAAACACTACACAAATAAAAATATTTAGTAAATATTCTCCACTTAACTTAAGAAGCCGATGACAATACTTCTATTATGTTTTTTCATAATATATTTGTTTACATAATATAAGTATTGTCATCGGCTTCTTAAGTTAAGTGGAGAATATTTACTAAATATTTTTATTTGTGTAGCAAAGGAGCTTAAGTTGGATTTCCCTTCGACTTTTGTGTTTTTGTTATGATACATTAATTCATTCATTTAATTTAATAACAATTGATTTATCTAAAGGTGTATCAGGTACATTAAAATCTGATAGGATCAAATTATAATCGATAGGGACCTTGTTTTTTGTTTTGTACTGAAAATATAAATTTTTATATCTCTGATCTCAATGCTGTTCTTCTACATCTAAAGATAAAAAATCAATTCAGACATCCAAGCATTAGGAAACCAAGGACAAAAGAAAGTTTACAAATGAAAACATAGATTATTTTAACTTCTTATTCAAAAGGAAAATTGGAACTTAGATTTAATACAAGTGATCCCTCTAATAAGACAGACAAGGTTTTTAACATCTTCACTTACTACTTTGAGTATCATTTCACCTAATAGGAAAGAAAATGTGTTTCAAAATACAAAGGAAAATCATGCACATAGATAACAAAAGGAATTATAGCCTCATGTAAAGGAAATAAAATTGTAATAAGTAAATAAAAGAACAAATAGTGAACATATCGAGATTTAACTGTATTGGAACACCACAGTGAAGCGAAATAATTATTAATTTATAGATGAGTCGTATTTATTACACATCTGCTTCACTTACGTACCTATTTTGAGGACATGTTTCGCAAATCATCGTGTAATAAATACGACTCATCTATAAATTAATAAATAGTGAACAGTTTAATGTGTATAATTTTGTGTTTCATTGTATCAGTCCTTACTCATAGGAAGTTTAAAGTGTATTATAAAAAAGGTATACTTATATCTTAAGAAAGGTTATAAGTGAAGTAAAATGAAGAATAATTATAATTACATCGAGGGTTAACACAACCAAGGAAAGGCACTTGGGAAGACTCTTAAAAGAAAAACTGGTGAATTAAACTATGACACCAAAAATGACATATATTTCCTATGAAAATATAATATTACATATTCCCAAATATTGGCTATAATATGTAATAACTTTTTATTGATTCCATCAAAAATATTCACATATCTTATTCATTTCATTAATAAAACACTGTTACTATCACAGTTGCAAATACAATTTTTCTTAAACTAGTATCTAAAGAGGAATTATGCTATGAAATAAAAAGTCTAAAAAACAAAAAATCCCATGAAAGTTACCAGAGTACAACCAATTTTTAAAAAGGGCAAATAAATAGTATTGAAAGCTATAACACATTATTGGCATTGGGCAGATCACTCATCCTGGAATCTCTCTGATCAGGAAATCTCTGACCTCAACCTGTTGCCTATGGGCCTCAAGGTTGCGCGGTTCAGAAGGCCCTATGTTCCACTTAAGGAAATACAGGAGTTCATTCATTCATTCTGTATAACATTATCCTTGCTAATTCGGTTTTCAAAAGTTCTTGGAAGGGTTATGTTACATAAATTAACATCCTTCCTGATCATTTTTGAAATTAGATGGTATCTTCTCAACATCAAAAAATGGTTTTCAGAAGAGAAAACCCATTAACAATGCTTGTTTTTATTCATTGATGACATTCTCTAAGCCATAGATAATAAACATCAATCTTTAGGATCATTTATTAATCTTAAAAAGCTTTTGACACAGGCAATCATGCCATCCTACTTAGAAAGTTAAGTTCCTATGGTATTAGAGGAGTAGCACGGAAGAGGTTGCATTTTAGAAAATAGAAAATAATATGTGGAAGTAGATAAATGAGGTTTCAGTGTTGTGAATCTAAGGTACAGGTTCCTCAGGGTTCAGTTTTAGGCCCAATATTGTTCTTACTACATGTAAAGATTTATATTTAATTTTATCACAAGCATGTGGATACACCATGTTTTTTAAAAATAACTATTTATATGAACTTCATTCTGTTGTGAACGAATCAAATTTAATGTTACAAGGCTTTTTAGAAAATAACAAACTTGAAGTAAACATTAGCAAGACTAGATAGAGTCAACATGAAAAATTCAATGCCACGGCCAGGATTTGAACCATGGGTCTCCTGGTTTCCATCTAGTTGTTCTACCCATTGAGCTACCATGGCCAACTTGCTGTCATGACATTAAATTCTCCATTTGACTTGTATATTTCCCCGGTAAACCACTAGGGGCTCTCGCATTCGAGATACACCGTTTGTGGCGACTTACTATTGTAAGTCTGGAGATCCATGGTTCAAATCCCGACCACGGCATTGAATTTTTCATGTTGAATCTATCAAAAACCTTAGCCTATAAATGGCTAGTGTGAAGAAATGATTAATTTCCATCAATTAACTAAAATAATAAGAGTTAATTGATGAAAGCCTGGGACTCACGTACTTACGATAATAAGTTGCCACAAACAGTGTATCTCAAATGCAAGAGCTGCTAGTGGTTTACCAGGAAAATATACGAGTCAAATGGAGAATTTAATGTCATGACGGCAAGTTGGCCATGGTGGCTCAATGGGTAGAGCAACTGGACGGAAACCAGGAGATCCGTGGTTCAAATCCCGGCCGTGGCATTGAATTTTTATGTTGACTCTGATTAATTTCCATCAATTAACTAAAATTAGCAAGACTGTTTACATTAATTTTAATCAGCAGAAGATACAAAATTTACTGAATATTTTTATGACTAACTTACATATCCAAGAAGTAAATGACAACTTTTTTGGTATTTGGATTGACTTACATATTTCTTGGATTACTCATATTGGTAAGTTAATACATGCGTAAACTCACTTGTTTGTGCTGATCATTCAGTCGTTGGTTTAGTTTAGTTTATTTTCAATCATACAATATACACAGTTGGTGTTATTGAAAATCACATCAGAAGCAATTATAATGGATAAGATACAAATAATTACAATAATACAGTTAGTGGTACTAGACACATTAATATTAATAAATGGCAATTAATAATTATGATAAAATAATAATAAAAATAAAAAGAATAATAATAATAACTATAATAATAATAATGATGATGATGATAATAATAATAACAATAACAATATCAGTAACAATAACATTAACAATAACATTAACAATAACATTAACAATAACAATATTATAGTAATAATAATAGTAATAGCAATAGTAGCAATAGTAATAGTAATAATAATGGTAATAATAATAGTAGTAATAGTGATGATGATGATGATGATGATGATGATGATGATGATGATGATGATGATGATGATGATGATGATGATGATGATGATGATGATGAATTTAAAAATGATGCACACAAAACCAGGTGTAAGTTACACAGAACATATTGAATACAAATAATTGTGCATCATTGATAACAAAACATCCAGTTAACGGAGTAGAAAAGTACATAAGTAGGATACTTCTAAATTTATGCAAGTTATAAGCATTTCAGAACAAAAATGACACTTTAAATGTGTAGCATAACTACACCTTCATTAATGTGTTATAGACTAATTAGTACTGTTGTTTAAAAATTCCTGTGAATTGTAAAAGCATTGTGTTAGTAGATATTTCTTGAGTGCTTTCTTAAACAGTTTTATATCAGATAATTCCTTTAGATCTGTTGGTAGTACATTGAAATATTTAGAACCTGCATTAATTATATTTTTATTACCAAAGGTACCCCTGTATGAACTCAGAAAAACATTGTTGCTCTTGATGTCATGCAATCAGTATATTTTGGCTTCGTGCAAACTCATATTTCTTATGCCATATCATTATAGAGTGTATTACCAAAAGTATGCCAGGTATTTAAAATTCAAAAGAAAATTATGTGAATAATGAAAAAGGTACATATTCAAACTCCTAGTAAGAGCATCTTTTATAGACTAAAAATATTACCTGTTGCTTCTGTTTATATTTTAGAAACAGTGTGTTTTCTCCATCAAAACATTGTTTTTCATTTATTATCTGCTGTAAAAATTAGAAAGTAATTCATAGCATCGTCAAAAAAACAGAAATGCTAAAGAAAAAATTTTAACATTGCACAGTTGACATTGGAAAAGTCATATACTTAATACATAATACATACACATATACATATACTTAATACACTGGCTATAAATCATCTAAATTATACAAATGTTTATTAATTAAATACTCTTTTAACTTATATTTAAAATATGTTTTTGAGTTGTTAACCAAATTTTTTAAAGCTACTGGTAATCTATTAAATAAGATCGCCCCTCTTGTATTGACATCCTTTTCCATGAAACTTGTATTTGATGCAAAGAGGTTAAAGTTATTTCTTGTGTTATGGTTGTGTACTTGACTGTTTCTTATTAATGGTTGTTTTGTTATATACAGTATGGTTGTATAAACATACAGAGAATAAATGGTTAAAAGCTAATATATAATGCTTTTCTTTTGCAAAATAAAAAATTTATTCATCTTGGTTTTAGCAGCAACCCCCATATTTTTATACCATATGTTAGATGAGGATATATACATCCAAAGTATATCAATTTCAGCATTTGAACATCACCATAATTTTGGAAATATCTCAGTAAATATATTGATCTACTGATAACATTACATACACAATCTATGTGTTCTGTCCATTTTAAACAGTTGTATACCTGAAGACCTAGAAATGTGTGTGTTAACATTTTGAACTAGTGTATTCCCAACTTGTATACTAAGTTTGTTTAAATTTTTAAATGACCTACTGAATCCCATTATTGTTGTTTTATGGACATTACATTTCAAATTTAAAGATTCAAAATAATTAAGAAGTATGGAGGTAGATTTCTTCATATTTCTAAGTAATTCTTCGTCTGTTTTTCCCAGCAAATCGCTGTAGTATCATCAGCATAAGTAACAATGGCACTAATTTTAGGAGGCATTATATCATTGACATAAAGTATAAACAATAATGGACCTACCACTGTGCCTTGGGGTACCCCATATTTAACTGTTTCTATTTTGGATTCTATATTGTTACCCAAGCGGCAAGCCTACGATGCCGATCAATAAATGAAGGCCAGCGGAGGGAGGGGAGACCGCAGGGGTGGCTGGGTCTTCGTTTACCCCTCCTCCTGCCGCTCGAAGGAGCATGAAGCATCGAGAATGTTTTCCCCCTCCATAAAAAGGAAATCTCGAGAAACTTCGGGCCGCGATCAATACAGGAGAGGCGACGAGCAGTTGTGTTGAGTGAGTCGTGGCGAGCAGTAGTGTAAGGCGTGCCCAGTGTACGTGGAAAGACGAACTGGCTTAGTTGTAATTGTGTACATTACGAAATTTTATGTAATTGTGACATTGTAACAAGGTGGCAATAAAGAACATTTTTGAGTGGTGTAATTGAACTTTTTTAATTTTACGAGCACACAAAGTCACAACTGGCGTCAGGAGTGGGATAACGGCCATGGAATTGGCATTGGAAAAGCTTTTGGAAAAGATGAGCGAATTAACAGCGAAGACGGAAGCCACAAACAACAACTTCACCGAGAAGATGGAAGAAATGAAGGCCGAACTAACAACAAAGACGGAAACGGCAAACAACAACTTGGCCACGACAATGACCGCCAAGATGGCCGAACTTACCACGGAAATGAAGGTGGTGAACGAGGCTCTCGCCGCCAAATTTGAAGAACAGTTGGTCGCCGTGAGGGATGACGTGACGGAGCTGGGCAAGCGGATGGGCCAAGTGGACGAGTGCGTCGAGGACCTGGCGAGTGAGTGAGTGTGTAGTGTTTTAGGGCCCGTCGACAACAAGGTCATTTGGGCCCGAAGTCAACTCTAAAAACTTAAAGCTACACAAAGTTAAAAAGTAAGATAAAATATAAACACTCAACTATTAAAAGCACATAAAAAACTCATCCCAGTACTAAAAATTTAAAATCTCTAAAATTGATAAATATAAAATACAAGTCAGACTTGTTTATTAAAACCGATTTTAAAAACAAACCGCAGAGCCTTATCCACGGCCACTGGGTCGTCCCCTAAAATATCGTGCAAGTTAGTTCTTAGGCCCAAAGACTGGCGGACGCGGGTGTACTGCGGGCAATCCAGCAATACATGCCGCACAGTGAGGCGTACTGCACACGGAGCACCCACAGGGGCCGGTTCCCCTCTTAACAGATGGCCATGAGTCGCACGTGTGTGCCCAATTCTCAGCCGGGTGAGTATCACCTCGGCCCGCCGGTTATCCCTGCAGGAAGTTGGCCAGGGTTGTACGCTCTCCTTTATCGCCCGGAGTTGTGTGCCTTCCAAAGCTGTCTAGGATTGCTGCCAAGCAGATAAGAGTTGGCGATGGAAAAAACGTTGCACATTCTGGTATGGCGCCGTAGTTGTTAAACTCCGGGGCAAACGGCAAGCGGACTTAGCAGCCGCGTCCGCCTCCTCGTTCCCGGGAATCCCAACATGGCCTGGGGTCCAAGTAAAAACAAAA
The DNA here is from genome assembly GCA_030765055.1 of Mantis religiosa. Lineage (NCBI taxonomy): Eukaryota > Metazoa > Arthropoda > Insecta > Mantodea > Mantidae > Mantis > Mantis religiosa. Next base: position 311,576,851 of record CM060950.1, read on the forward strand.
TTGTATCCGCGACTGAGCATTTGCGAGATCTGGGCCTGTATTTTTAAAGCAAGTGTGTGAGCGGCAGTGTGCTGTTGCAAGGCCTGAAGAGCACTTAGAGAGTCAGTGCAGACAGTAAAAGAGCCAGGAGCTAACTTGCAAATAAAAAGGAGCAAATAGAAGATGGCGTACAGCTCTGCGGAGAAAACTGAAGTGGAGTCCAGAAGGCGAAATTTATGAGCCTCACCGTTAATGAAGAACGCGCAACCCGTAGTGCTACCTAACTGAGAACCGTCTGTAAAGGCCGGAACATAATTAGGGTAACGGCTCAGTAGTTCGGCAAAAAGTTGTTGGAACACCGAATGTGGAGTAGCGAGTCTAGAGTTGCTTGAAAGAGCGAGATCGAACCGCGCACGATTGAGCTGCCATGCAGGATAAGGGCAGAGGGACGACCTCTCCACGCGAGGCATTCGGAGGCCATGCGAATGTAGGAGATCCCGAAATCTTATTCCCATGGGGCGTGTCCGAGAACCAGGGTGCATATAACGGTGGACTAAATCTGGACAGAGAACTGGTTTAAAACAGGGATGATTGGGATAACTTGCCATCTTCGAGACGCATGAGCAGAGTAACAGAGAGCTACGAATATAGAGTGGAGGTTCGCCTGATTCTGCATACAGGCAGTCGACTCGACTAGTGCGGAAAGCTCCTGTTGCAAGGCGGATGCCAGTATGATGCACGGTGTCTAAAAGGCGAAGTTTAGAGGCGGTCGCTGGGCCATAAATAAAACTGCCGTAGTCCAGCTTGGACCGAACCAGAGAGCGGTACAGCCTCAACATTACCGTGCGATTGCCCCCCAAGATGCTCCAGATAATACCTTCAGCACCCGAAGAGAACGATCGCAAGAGGCTCGAAGGTGACGAATGTGGTGCTCCCAGTTGAGTTGTCTGTCCAAGTAGAGGCCCAAGAACTTCAGGTGCGAGACAAATGGCAGGGGTGTGCCGTTCAAGTGAAGATCAGGTGGAGGGTGAATACCCCGTAGGCGATGGAAGTGGACACACTGTGTTTTCGCAGGCGAAAAGCGGAAGCCGTTTCGAAGCGCCCAGGCTGCCAGCTGGTTGATGGTCAACTGCAGTTGACACTCTATATGATCTAAGTTACAAGAACGATAATATATGGCGAAGTCGTCAACATACAGGGACGATGGAATTCCGCCGCGAACGACACTAGTAATGCCGTTGATAGCCACGGCAAAAAGGGCGACGCTTAGAATCGACCCTTGAGGTACACCATTCTCCTGGATCCGTTCCCTTGATATTGTGTTCCCTATACGGACACGAAAACGACGTAGTGCTAAAAAGTTACCTAAAAATTCCGGTAAGTTGCCTCGCATACCGTAACTGTGCAGGTTACGTAGTATGCCATACCGCCAAGTGGTGTCATAGGCCTTCTCCAGGTCAAAGAAAACTCCCACCACATGCTGCTGCAGTAGAAAGGCATCATGAATGTAAGCCTCAATGCGTGTTAGATTGTCAACACTAGAGCGATGGCGACGAAAACCGCATTGAAGGTTGGACAGCTGGTTATTGGTTTCGAGCCACCACACCAACCGAGAGTTTACCATTCGCTCAAAGGTCTTACAGACGACACTCGTCAGGCAGATGGGGCAGTAGTTAGATGGAAGTGTGCGGTCCTTTCCGGGTCGAGGGATGGGGATGACAATACCCTCTTGCCAGGAAGATGGAAAGATCCGCTCATGCCAGATGCGGTTATACATACCTAAAAGGAAAGACATCGCATCGGGTGGAAGATGTAGCAGCATCTGTCTGTGGATGTCATCGGGACCGGGAGAAGAGTCCTTAGCTGGGGCTAAAGAATGTGCAAGCTCGGCAGCGGTAAAAGGTTGGTTGTACGGCTCATTACATTCGCTATTAAAATTTAGCTTTATTCGCTCCGCAGCTTCCTTAATAGGAAGGAAGAGGGCGTCGTAACTAGCCGTTTGGCTAGTAGCAGCGAATGAGGTGGCAAGGGCTTCGGCTATATCTTGCTCGGTAGTGCAGATGGAACCGTTTAGGGCAAGTCCGGGAATGACCGTTCAGCGATACTTGCCATACATCCGCCGAACAGCTGACCATACCTGTTTGGCGGAGCTGCGACGAGAGAGGGAAGACACGTAGGCTTCCCAGGATCTTCGTTTCGCATTGCGAAGCACAAAACGTGCCCTAGCTCGAGAGCGTTTAAGAGCAACGAAGTTCTCTTCTGTCGGGTGCAAGTGAAAAAGCCGCAAAGCACGTTTGTGTGCTTTTATAGCCACACGGCATTCCTCAGACCACCAGGGTACAGGGGTATGACGTGGGGTAGAAGAACCTCGAGGAATGCTGGATTCAGCGGCGAGCAGGATGGAACATGTAAAATATTCCACCATTTCATCGACGGTGTCAAAACCATCGTCGGTGAGGTGTATACGGGAATGAAACTTTTCCCAGTCAGCCTTGGAAATAATCCAGCGAGGATGTCGCGAAGGCGCATGGTGGCGGCCGGATAAATGGATGTTAATTGGGTAATGATCGCTCCCAAAGAGTTCGGAAACCACAGACCAATCAAGGAGTGGAACTAATACCGGGCTGCAGAATGAGACGTCTAGTACCGAGTGCGTGCCATAAGCGGATGACAAGAACGTCGGGTCACCAGTGTTCAGCAAAATCAGGTCATACGAATCGAACGCGTCTACTATGAGGCAGCCACGAGCATCATCAATGTCGGAGCCCCAGAGCGTGTGTTTGGCATTCAGATCTCCCAATATGAATAACGGTGAGGGGAGCTGAGCCAAAAGAGCCTGAAGATCCTGCTTTTGAATTACACGGAGCGGAGGCAGATAAATGTTGCAGATGGTAAAAGAGATGCTCTCCCGCTGTATACGAACAGCGACAGCTTGCAACGGCGTGGTTAATGGTATATTGCTGGCAGAGATATTAGGCGCCACTAAAGTAGCAGCGCCACCACTTGCTCGTATGCCTGCAACGGAGTCTCCCCTAAATGCCGAGAAAGTGCTTAGGTGTAATGAGTGATAGTGATGCAAATGGGTTTCTTGGAGACAAATAACTGATGGTGACCGTTGAGAAACTAAAAACTGTAGGTCTTGGACGCGAGCTCGGAAACCATTGACGTTCCACTGGATTATTTCCATAAAGAGTTTTTCACGGGCCGTTTTAACTTTTTTCTTGACTTTGGCTGACTTGGGCCCTACAATTCGAAAATCGTTAGCCTCCTGTGACTCTGCTGATGTTCGGGAGTCAGAACTTCTACGGCTTGTAGAGCGAGACCGGGATCTAATAGAAGGCGAGCGACTTCGCGATCTATGTTGTGGCCGGGATCGGTTTTTCATATTTACTACGGGATGGTTGTTACCCGCTGATGGCTTGGTGGCTGGAGTCTGTACGGTTGAAGCGAAGGTAGTGCTGGTGGATATACTAACAGTCTGAGACACGGGTTTAACGGCTAGAAAGTCAGTCTGCGTGGATGCGTGGGCGACAGGGACGTGTTGAACAGCAACAGTGGTACTGCTGCTAAGGTTAGTTTCCCTGCACACTGTGTCCACTTATGAGCCAATGCATCCACCTTACCCCTGTCTAGTTTTCCTTAATTACGGAGCTAATTGTGTTACAGAGTAGTTGTCCAAATTTGTATGACCCTCTCCAATTCATGTGTATCCCATCCCTCCCAAAGTCCCGTGCATCCAACCACAAATTTCCATCAACCATTAAACAATTCTTGGTAGCACATAACCAATCAAGCTCCTGGTTAATTCTGATCATTTTATTTTTGCTAACATCAAACCTACTTAGCACACCACTTATAATAATTTTGGTCTTATTTGATTGTGTCCTAATAGTTTGCACTAAATCCATCATTTCCCCCATGATTTCTTCAGCCATTCTTCCCTGTTTGATATTGTTTGTACCCGCATGCACCAATACCACCTCTGGATTTTTTTCTTTTAAGTTCATCTGGTTCACTTTTACTTGCAATTCAGCTATTTTTATACCAGGAAAGCAGCTGACTTCATAGTCCTTATCCTGACATAATTCTCCAGAAAACTTAAGCATAGAATCCCCAATCACTCAAACATGTTTTTTGTTTATTTTTTCACTGCATCCAGATCTTTGAGTATTCACAGTTTGAGGATTATTAAAATCATTCACTTCACTTAACACTTCAAACCTGTTATTGCTGACAAAATTTGGCAATTCCCATAGCAAGTAGCGCCGGACACAATCTTCTTTTGCCACCACGTGTTTCGCGTCCTTCCATTGTTCGTCGCAGTTTGGTTGTTTTGCAGTCACTATTTTCTTCTTCAATTGCTCTCTGATAACTTTGTGTTTTAAAGCAACATTTTCTTGCTCAAGGGCACTAAGAAGTGCTGTTTGAAGATCCCAATTTAGTATGTTGATTACAACATGAAGTGATCCGATTGTTTCACTGTCCTGTAGCGTCCTGTCTACAGAGCCCATGATAACATCGTTTTCCCAGCAAAGTTTACCGTCCCCCGCAACACCTTCATTTCTTTGTATCTCCAAGGTGTTATTCGTGCTGATTATCTCATCTGATGATTGAGAATTGCTACTGACATCATTATTTCGACATAACTGAGAACGTGATTGCTTTACAACACAGCTATCCACCATCTTGAAGCTAGATTTTTTTAAAAGAATTCTGATTTTCATATGCACAACAACAGAATAACAAATAATTTCCATTTTAACTCCCATAGGATTAACAAAAGCCTTAACAGCATCACCATAGAGGAATTCATTTATATGTTAAATTGTCATACACTATAAAATCACTGGATAACAAACTATTCAAAACAAAATTAAATAGCTTTTATTATTTTACATGTCATTTACTATAAAGAAATTTCTAAATCTTGGCTTCACATGAAATGGTCTTGCATGTTCTTACTGCGTATAACATTGATGTGGAGGTTTTTCAAAATTCTTCTATTATTGTACAAATTAAGTTCTAATTAAATGTATTTCCTGGCCTTATGCCTTGTTTTCTCTTTTGAAGTTACTGTGTTTTGTATTAAAAAGCTAATATGCAGAGGAAGCAAACCATGCTTCTTACACTACTGTACTAAGATTATATATTTCTTATGGCTGATAAAAATCTGAATCTGAATTAAGAGATGGCTCTTTAATTTAGACCTAAATGAACTTATGACAGCTAAGAAACCACTGTTATGTCCTATTGAAGGATGAAAGTTGCAGTTGTTTGATTCAAAGCATCAGACATTTGCTTATTAATCTGTAGGAGAGCGAATGATTTCTCAAATAGCAAGCCGGGTATTAAGCATGCAGGAGATTCCTTGATACTTCAGTGGTGGCTCCATTGGAGATCTTGTAAAAATTTAAGAAACATCAGAACAAAAGAAGTACCATAGAATTCTCCAATGCCATGTCATAACAAGTGGGACTTGTTTAATAGGGAATATTTTGGTCTTACACCAGAATAAACATTCACCACCATATTGCAAGAGATATGTCAAAAGTAAGGAGTGACAAAGAGCTTTAAAAAACATGAGTTAGCCACTTAAAAGTCCAAACTCCAATTCCATTGAGTTGTTTTGGGATCATCTGGACTGTGCAATTTAAGTATAAAATTAAAAGCAAACTCATACGTTTTTTTGTAATTTACATCCTCCAACATTAAGTCATATCAGACGATATGAGTGAAATTGGTGAAGTGATGCTCAAATGAATCCGGGGTCCATGGAATTTAGACCTACCCGACATTCGTCTTCCAGGATAAGGGAAAACCCTGGAAAAACCTTATCCAGGTAGCTCACCCTAATTGATATTTGAACTCGGTACCTCTTGAACATGAGGCATGAACATGAGGCAGACATGCTACCATCTACGCTACCAAGGCAGGCCTATGTGGGAAGTCTTAGAAGAAAAATGAATCAAATCAATTCTAGATAATTTGATAAATAGATTGCCTATGTATTTAGTAATCAAAGCTTGAAGAGGGTATTTTGATAACACATAAATTTAGAGTATTGTCCTACATTTTTGCTTTCAGTTATACTTATTAGGCAGTAATAAATATTTTTATGTGAAATAATACAACTGGTTTCATTCACCTTCACTTAAACTGTGATTATAATCCATTTATTGAACTTAATAACCAGTGTTATGTGTGCATGCATGTTAGTTTAGCAACTTTCAGACTATTGCTTTACTCCTATTTGCAGTTTTGATCTTTGTTTCCATGTTTACATTTTTTCCCCATATTTTGTAGAACCAGTCTCCCAGGACAGCCTCTCCCTTTATCTATGCCACTGATTTGAGCATTCCTTCTTAGTTGATTGTAATCCTATTTTTATTGCTTTCTGCATATTTAAATTCATAGAATGCCTAATATGGACTGTTGCTGATTTTGTGGTGGAAATAAGTACTAGTTATGCTGCAGTGCTCACATGTTTTTTCTTTCTTTTCTACTTAGGAACCTTCGGTCATAAGGAAAGGCTAGTAACAGCTGCTAACAGACTGAAACCACAGAGCAATGCTAGCAATCTGCCAAAGCACAGGGAACGTGCAGAGCTTCAAGCACATACTGTGGCTGCAGTGCGAAGACTTCTGGCTGCAACAAAAGAGGAACGTAGACGACGAGGAAGATATCATAAATATTCAGCTGAACTACAGGAGGAAATGGCCCGATTTGCCTTAGAGCATGGAAATTTAAAAGCTGTGCGTCATTTCTCTAAAAAAATGGGTACAACAGTGAGTGAAAGCACAATTCGGAACATAGTAAAACTGTATCGCTCCTATACACCAAAACTGAAGTTAGAAATTGGCAGGTATGCTCTTGAGTTTGGGATAGATGCTGCATGTAGTTACTTTTCAGCAAGATTGGGTCAAGAGATACGTCGTGGATTGGTTTGTAAATTTAAGAAAATGTATAGTGCACAACATCCAAATGCAGAGTTAGAGTTACATGGGGAAAATCAAGAGAAGGATTTACGTAATCATATTACAAACACAAAGCAAAAAGAATTATGTTCAGAGCAATCCAAAAGACCTGTGTATTCTATCAAATCACAAAAGAAAACTACAGCACGCAAATTACGTAAAGAATGCAGTGATAAACAAGAAATACAACAACCAACTGCAATATCACAGTTGCCTAGTGCATTGGTTGCACAGCAAAATATTGGTGCTAATTCAGCACAAACTATAGACATTCTTCATGCTCCAGTGAATATCTTAAACAGCAATGTAAATAGCTCTGCTGCAGTGCTTTACAACAGCTCATTTCAAACACTGCCACATATAAATTCTAACCAGTTAACTGCAGGTGCTCGAGGAACACCATCTATGCCTCTTACTTATAACTCCATTACGCACTGTAATGGTGAAGCATTAGTCTCAGCAAGTATTCCCTTTGCTCAGCACCAAGAAGCAACATTGCCTGCAAATTCTGTAATTATGAATCAAAACAATGTCAGCTTCCAGCAGAGCTCTCTTCCAATACAAACCTTCCAAGAGTCAAGATCCCTTTATTCAACTTTTGGTAATGAAGTACAAACCGAAAAAAGTGTGGTTTCAGATTCTGAAAGAATAATCCCTTTATCTTTGAATCCTAGAAACCACCAAACATCACCTCAGCCGTCACATAATGCCATTTCTCCTCACGTACCTACTTTCACAGTTGCCATAGCTCCATCTCAAACACAGCATTGCTACTCAGAGGTGCTACTTCCTCCACACCACAATCCAACTATGGAGCAGCCAGGACTAGGAACTCAAATGCCATTGTTGTCTACTACGAGCCAAAGTGGCACCACTTCTGTTCATCATCTAGTTGCAATGCCTCAAATACAACAGCAGCAGGCAGCCACACATTCATCATCCCATCCTAGTTCTGAACATGGTATTTCAGCTCCTTCTTGCCGTCAACAAACTCTGCTACAAACACATGGTCCAGTAGTGGTACATCAGCCTTCTGTGCTTGCAAATCCTGTATTGTTGGATCCAGCTAATACTCAGATAAGAGGACCACAAGTTATAGATGCATCAAATACATTGACAAATGATGGACCCTCGGAGGTCTCATTTGAATCATCTGCAGCACTTGTTGGTAGACAGAATGGTATCTTTTCCATTACAAATGGTATTAACAGTGAAGACTCAGTTACAATAGAAAAAGATAACACAACAAATAATCAGCCTGCACCAGTTGCTATTTGTATGTCAGAAGAAAAGGCTTCAAAAAGCAAAGAGGAAGTTGTAATAACTATTATACCTCAAGGAGTAGAAAGAATAAAAAACTTAAATAAAAGCACGGCATCCTGCAGTAATACACATGTATCAGAACAGACCAAAGTTATTCATGTTGTAAAGGTTGATTGTTCACGAGAGGAAGATGTAGATGATCCTACAATACTTCATAAACATCCTACAAAGAGGAGAAAGTCTGAAGGTCGTGCAAAGAAGATAAATTCAGGATCCCACAGGCGTGGAAATTACACTGTTTACAGTCCAGAGATCCGTGCAGAAATGGGGAAATATGCAGCTGAGCATGGGAGCCAACAAGCTTGCAAGTATTTCAAAGCTGTTTTAGGACATACGGTTGCAGAAAGTACCATACGTGGTCTTAGGGACAAATATTTACTGAAACGTGAGCATAGTGGTAGTCAAGATGGTGAGGTGACATCTCTAGGCTATGCTCCTAGAGGTCGCCCCATGAGATTGGGAAAATATGATGAAGTGGTTCAGGAATGCATTCAAGAATTAATCAGATCTGGAGAACGTGTTTCCTCCTTTCTAGCAATTACAACTGCTAAGCAAGTATTAATGCAGTATGATCCTGGTCTTTTGGAGGAAAATGGCGGAAGTGTGAAATTGAATGTTACATGGGCTAAATCTTTTCTCAAACGCATAGGCGCCCATAATAATTCATAGATTTAATATTATAAGAGTTTCAAAAGTTGTGATACATCTTATTGGCAGTTAGAGTGTGATTCCAGGACAGATGGACACTTTGCAGCAGATGGTATTGTGGCAATCTTGCCATTTAAGAATTTGATTTCAGTGACTATCCTAATCACCTATTCCTATCCTGCCAATTCCTAAAAATGTTTGTATTGTTAGAAAAGTACTTGGTCTATTTAGTTTCTATACATGTTTCATCCCAAATTCTGCTTCTATTGCATCACCTCTACATGAATTGACCTGCAAAAATCAAGACTTTGAATGGGTATCAACCCAACATGACTCATTTGATAAATTAAAACATTTGCTAACTACTGCCCAGGTATTAGCTCATTACCAGCCAGGAGCATATACAGAATGATATACTGATGCAAGCATGATTGGGATTGGTTGCACTCTATTGCAACATATAAATGTCGAATTGCATCCAATTGTCTACTGTTCACGTGCCTTAAACAGACATGAAAAAAAAAAAAACTACAGTATTTCTGAAATGGAATTATTGTCAGTTGTGTACGGTCTGACACATTTTAGGCACATATACAGATTTCCAGTTAATGTTGTCAGTGACCATCATGCACTTTGCTACCTCCGTAACTTAAAAGACATTACAGGTAGATTAGCTCGTTGGGCTTTAAAACTCCAAGAGTATGACTACTCCATTATATATAAATCTGTTGAAAATAAGAATGTAGACCGGGATGATTTATACTAGATGTTGTGAATAAGATTGTGTATTTTAGTTAATTGATGGAAATTAATCATTTCCTCACACTAGCTGTATATGGGCTATTGATAGATAAAGTCAACATGAAAAATTCACTGCCATGGCCGGGATTTGAACCACGGATTTCGTGGTTTTTGTCCAGTCACTCTAATCCATTGAGCTACCGTGGCCAACTTGCCGTCACAACATTAAATTCTCCATTTGACTCGTATATTTCCCTGGTAGACCACTACAGGCTCTCGCATTCGAGATACACTATTTGTGGTGACTTACTATGGTAAGTACTTGAGTCCCAGACTTCATTATTTAACTCTTATTATTTTAGTTAATTGATGGAAATTAATCATTTCTTCACAATAGCCATATATAGGCTATTAATAGATAGTCAACATGAAAAATTCAATGCCCTGGCTGGATTTGAACCACGGATCTCCTGGTTTCCGTCCTTCGCTCTAACCCATTGAGCTACCATGGCCAACTTGCCATCATGACATTAAATTCTCCATTTGACTCGTATATTTCCCTAGTAGACCACTATGAGCTCTCGCATTCGATATACACCATTTGTGGTAACTAACTATCATAAGTACTTGAGTCCCAGGCTTCATCATTTAACTCTTATTATTTTAGTTAATTGATGAAAATTAATCATTTCTTCACACTAGTCATATATAGGCTATTGATAGATAGAGTCAACATGAAAAATTCAATACCATGGCCAGATTTGAACCACGGATCTCCTGGTTTGTTTCTGTGCAGTCGCTCTAACCCATTGAGCTACCATGGCCAACTTGCCGTCATGACATTAAATTCTCCATTTGACTTGTATATTTCCCTGGTAGACCACTAGGGGTTCTCGCATTTAAGATACACCATTTGTGGAGACTTACTTTCATAAGTACTTGAGTCCCAGGCTTCATCATTTAACTCTTATTATTTTAGTTAATTGATGGAAATTAATCATTTCTTCACACTAGCTGTATATAGGCTAAGGTCTTTGATAGATAGTCAACATGAAAAATTTAATGCCATGGCCGGGATTTGAGATCCAGCTCAATGGGTTAGAGCGACTGGACGGAAACAAGGAGATCTATGGTTAAATGCCGGCCATGGCATTGCATTTTTCATGTTGACTCTATCAAAGATTGTGTATTTAAAGGGGTTTCACCTTAATGGTTTACAATCCACTTTGCAACTGGGAGCGTAGCTGAAAGGATAGGGGATCAGATGGTAGAACTAAATGGCAGAGGGAGTTTGTAGCTAGGTTAAAGATAGCTAAATAGAGACAGCACAAGGTTCTATACAGTGCCAATTTACTAGTGCTGCATGATTTAATTAATTAACCGAAATGATTAATTGATTAATTTTTTATTTTAGATTAAAGATTAAACAATTTTAATTGAATAATCGAGTCAATTAAAATTAATCAATTACAATAAATACCAAGCAAAACTCTTTTAGCCAAATTTGGCCCCCTTTGTTTTGATGTATTGCTTCCAACCTAAACACCCTTTTCAACACATCAAGCTTTCACTAGACACATAATGTTCTTTGAACTTTGAGATAATGTAACTCCTGATGGCTAAAGGAAATCACTCTGAACACTGAGAGAGTCTAAATAAAATTTCTGTTGTGAAATATTCTAAGAGGTACATAACTACATATAGATGTTGACAGAGAGCTTTCTTTCCTTACAACTTGTGTGTGACAACCTATCGTATACAATTGATTATTTATCGCTTGCCAGCATAAACTGAGTGTACAATCTTGAATCGAACACTTCGCTTACACAGCTATGGAAACAGCAGCTGATCCCTCTTCTCAGGGCTCGTGGTGGTTTAACTTGCTGTAAACTGCAGTAAGCCAGTATCGTTTCTGAGTTTGTGACAGAGAAGGAAAGTTTTGTGTTAAAAAAGTTAAAATAAGGAAAAGCGTTTTGTGCTGAGTGGAATTAAAATTATGACATACGAAAATTTGCGAGGGAAACTGGGTGTACATTTTGGCTTTAAGCTAAATTTAATCTGGTAGTGGGTCTGACAGAAAAAAATTATTTTGTAAAATTTGTGGGAAATCATTTAATTATAGTGGTAGTGCTAGGAGTTTGAATTATCATTTGAAACACACCCATGCATTTCAAAGTGCTAAAGAATAATCTCCAACTGTTCCTCAGACATTGCAGTCTAATCTAAATAATTTCATAGGCAAACTGATTTCTTCCATCAAGGAAGCTGAATTAACAAATAAAATCGTAAGATGGATAGTAAAGGATAGCCGACCTATCAATATTGTTTGGGATGAAGGGCTAAAAGAAGTTTTAAGAGAAACTGTTGGAAACAGCTTGTATAATCTTCCATCAAAAGAAGTTGTAAGTAGACAAATTGACAAGTTATACAAACAGCTGAGGATGAGATCGAATGATCTTGAAAACGTTTCAATTATACAACAAGTAAGTGAAGTTTGAGTGTAAACATAGTGACTCATAAATCAAACTTAAATATGAAGTTATATAATATTGAAAAATCTAAGCTATTGGACACATTAAAGTACGCAGAATATGTTAGCTTAATAGGGTATTTCTGGACTTCAGTAGTGAATCAAAGTTACTTAGGAGTCCCACTGGATTGATTCTAAGTGGTAGTTCTGCAGTGCAACATTGCAAGTGAAAAACGTAACTGAAAGGCACTGCGCAGCCACTTGTACTAATGAGTTCGAACAGGTTTAAATGATTGGAACTTGCAAAATAAAGTCATTGCAAATTGTACAGACAATGCTGGGAATATTGTATTTGGTATTGAGAAATGAAAATATGACAATGTTAGGTGCTCTGCTCATACTTTACAATTAAGTTTCAATAAGGCGATTAAAAGTGCTTGTATAGATACCCTCCTTAGTAAAAGCATAAAAGTAGTGGTCCACTTTAAACACAGTCCGTACCTAGAAAATTAACTGCCTAAAAAGTTGAACGATCTTAATATTCCACAAATAAAATTAAAACAAGCCATAGTAACCCGATGGAACAGTACTTGTATTATGTTTGAAAGTCTCCTGAAAGCTAAGAGAGCAGTTATTGATATATTAGATACCCAACCTTCAAATGTTATTCCACTAAATGAAATTGAATGAGAAATGACACAAAGAATGTTTGAATGTCTGAAATCTTGCCTGGATATTTGTGATTTTCTTGGGGCAAGTAAATATGTCACAGCAAGTGTTGTGCTACCTTCAGTAACTTATCTAAGGTTAAGTCTCAAAGTCGCTGATTCAGACCCTCTGTATGACGTCAGATTCAAAACTACTCTTGTCGAAGATTTAACAGAAAGAATTAATAGTTGGTCTAAATTAGAAATGTACAAAGAAGTTACAGCTCTCGATCCGATTTTCAAATCCTTGAAATATTTTCCAAGAGGCACAAGAGAATTAGAATGGAAAAGATTTTTATAAAAATCTGTGGTAAGTGCGAAAACTACGACAGAAGTAAATTTGAAGAAGAGAAAACTGATTTTTAATGACAATGACGATATCGAGGAAACTGCCACATTAACACCACTTACTACAAAAATTGACGTCTACAAGTATTTGGGTGAACTGGATGACGACTTAGCAAATCCTCTTCAGTGGTGGAAGACATTCTATTCAGTTGCCAATTCTTTCATCCACAGCGATGAAATTTCTTTGTGTACCAGCTACATCGGTTCCCTGTGAACGTGTGTTTAGTGATGCAGAAAATATTGTCACCAAACGAAGAGCAGCACTGAATTCAAAGCATGTGAATGCACTTACATGTTTAAAATCATGGGTGAAACAACAGTGACTAGCTGAGTCTTCATGTAAACTATTATTTGCATGTCAGTCTCTCAAATCATAGTAGATATTGATATAATAAATATTACTTACAAAAATATTGTAGATCTAATTCAATACATATATAAAGCATGTACACTTGATGCCAACAAATTTTGAATCTAAATATTTAAAAGTTTAATAAATAATTAAATATACAGAGCATTAAAGTACTTTATATAATCCTTACACCTAACTTTCGAACAGATAATATGTTGATTAATTGATCAATTAATCGATTAAAGTAACATGGTTAATCAATTAAAAATTTTGATCTATCTACAGCGCTACAATTTACTATAACCTAATGAGTGGGTCTCAAGACAAGTCACTCCCAAAATCTTGAAGAGACTTGGGGTGAAATGGTGTTAACAATTACATTAGTACATCAAAGACCCAGCCGGACTTACATTGGAGATGTGTTTGTACAGATAGATAATTTGTTCATCTTGTAAATCATACATTGTACATGAGTACTATGATATAAGACACATCAAATTTTGAATATACAGTGCAATTAACTATACTTGTAAATTAACAAGTCACATCCAATAAGGACAAGTCAGTGTTTGTACATAATAATGATTTACAAAGATATCTCAAGAATTTTATAATATACACAATTGATCCAGAAATGTAACAATATTATAAACTTTCCATAAATTCACTAACAGAATAAAAACAATGATCTATCAAGTATGCCAAAACTGACTTTTTAAATGCTGAAAAATTGCAAGTGATTTTATTGGCTATAGCCAGTTTATTAAAAAAAATAGTGATTCCTAGGTTTATTACACTGTTTTGATGAGCTCTTGTGTTACTTCTATTCACATGAATATCCATTCTCTGTCTAGTATTATGGTTATGAACTGTATCATTAAAGGTACAGTGTCTGTTTCCTTTCATTAAATTTGTCTTTGTAAATTTTAAAATTTCACAAATGAAAATACATGGGAGAGGTAAGATTTTAAATTTTTCAAATAATGGTCTGCATGTAGATGTTGGTTTAACTCCTCCAAGTATTCTTAGAATCCGTTTTTGCATTATGAAAAATGATTTACAATGTGGTGAGTTATATAGCTGAGGATGCAAAGTGTAGAGTAGCCACCACTAGTCGGCGACATGATGACCCTGAATTTAGGACCAGTGGAGAAACTAGACTTAATGAGTGACCTGCCGCATGTTCCCTGAATAATCTTCCAGCATTATGACCACCCTAAAGTCCACCCTAAAATCTAGGCGTGGGCTAACTCAACCAAGCTTAAATAAGAGTCCTACCCAATATGGCAGCTACTAGCCAAATCAGGAATTCCCACGCTAGCTATTATTTTCTTCCCAAATATTGAATCATCTTGTGCAATCACTGTTTACATAATTGAGAATGTGTTGAGACCTGTCCCCGGCCACCTGTGTGTCATTTCCCTTAATCAGCAGGATGTGTGATTCACCAGTCCAAGGTACATGTTTTTGCCAGTCAGAAAAATTTACACTTAACCATGAACAAACAGCCTTGCCCAAGCTCAAGACACAAGAAATGAATGTTAAATAACAATGATTATAGTAATTTCTAGGTCTTGCTGAGCCTATATAAGCAACAATACATTACAACAATTTTTTGAGCACAGTAATTATATTATAAACTACAACACTTGGTAACCAACTTCAATTAACTGTTTTAAAATTGTCGAATTCTCCAGGACTGGTTTTGTAATGTTTTCATCACAGCTTCAGCTGGTAGACTGATTAACTTTTTGGTTACTCCGGTAGATGACGGATAGTTCACTATTGTACTGCAATCTACTGAGGGCAAAAAAAAAAAATTAACTGTATTTAAGTTAATTGATGGACATTAATAATTTCTTCACACTAATTGTATATAACCTAAGGTTTTGGATAGATAGAGTTCTATGCCATGGCCAGGATTTGAACCCGGATCTCCTGTTTTCCGTCCAGTCGTTCTTATCCATTGAGCTACATTGGCCAACTTGCCGTCATGGCATTAAATTCTCCAATTCACTCATATATTTTCCGGGTAAACCACTAAGGGCTCTCGTATTCAAGATACACCGCTTGTGGTGACTTACTATTGTAAGTACTTGAGTCCCAGGCTTCATCATTTAACTCTTATTATTTAAGTTAAATGATGGATTCTCCAAATGACTCATATATTTTCCCGGTAAACTACTGGAGGCTCTCATATTCCAGATACACCCCTTGTGGCGACTTAATATTGTAAGTACGTTTGCCCCAGTAGATGGCAGCACAATAGTGAACTATCCATCATCTGCCGGAAGTGACCAAAAAGTTCATTAGTCTACCGGCTGAAGCTGTAATGAAAACATCATGAAACCAGTCCTGGAAGGTTCAACAATTTTAAAACAGATAAGTGAAGTTGGTTACCAAGTGTAGTAGCTTATTTATAATATTTGGATTGCTTTACTGTCAGTAGCTTCAGTTTGTTTTACAAAATAAAGGTAATTTTATGAGTGAACGTAGGCTTTCACGACCGGAGTCAATATCACTGGAAGTTATTTCCGGGCTGTTATGCCGTGGTCTGCTGGGATAGAGATACCAGACGTTTCGTCTACTTCTGCGGTAGACATCTTCAATGGCGCGGACGAAGTCTCCTTGGGGAAGGTTTCGCTGCGTCTGATGCGTTGGCCGTCTGTGCCGCTGTATTTAAGCCGGGAGCGCTGCCCGCTGATTGGACCGGGTGACGGATGGCAGGTGGGGGTGGGGCTTCTTCTGTGGGGCTACTCCGTTCTGATTGGCTCGCGTTGTTTTCTGCTGTTGTGTAATGTTTCCTGCCTTCGATGACTGGGTACCAGTTACTGTTGAGTTTTAGAGTCTCTTCTTTCTTATTAAAATTGTTGGGATGCTTATAAATTTCTATGGCTTCTCGCTGTAGTCTGGAATGATAGTGTACTATTGATGAAAGGATATTAGTTTCCTGGAACTTGATGGTGTGCTCGCCTTTCGCTTCAATAGCATGTTGGGCGACAGCAGACTTATCTATTTGACCCAGGCGGCAGCTTCTTTTGTGTTCAATGAGCCGTCCGCGCCATTGAAGATGTCTACTGCAGAAGTAGACGAAACGTCTGGTTTCTCTATCGCCAGCAGACCACGGCATAACAGCCCGGAAATAACTTCCAGTGATAAAGGTAATTTTATTTTGCTAAGTCACCACCGCCGCCGCCGCCACCAGGCATTTAATGTGTTAAGTAACAGAACTGTTCTGGAGGAAATTAATATGAGATAAGAACTGGAATAATAAAGGGGTTTATGTAGTAGCAATAAAAATGCTTATGCTGAAAAGAGAGAAAAGAATAAGGGAGATGGGGAAGTACGCAGACAAAATCAAAGAGAAATTTTTGAGAAGGGTAAGGAAGCTAAGAGGTAGAGAAATGGAGGTCTCAACAAAATATTAGGGCAAGGTTGCATGAGGGCTAGGATAGAGGTAAATTGCCAGGGAGCCAATACCACTATTAGCCTTTAAATACAAGCAGGTGACAAGTATGTATTTAGAATAGAATTGTAAAATTTGTGATTGGAATTGTAAGAAAGTATTTATGTTTGAGTACAAATAAACTAAAACTAAACAGAACTGTTGCCATGGAAGGTGCTAAAAATGTAACTGCAAAAATAATTGAACATGAAGACAGGCACTATACTGTGGTCCTTTCAAGTTTTGCTAATTACTAAATTTAATGCAATAATAGTTTTCAAGCACAAAACAATGCAGAAACCTTCTGAGATACTGCTAGGTGGTGGTGTTCACAAAAATTTGGATGAATAAAGCTGGGTTGAATTAGTGAATTAACATAGTGTAGGAGAGAAGGAAAAATGCTTTATTGAAGAACAGTTCACTGCTTTTGTTGGATCAGTTTGGTAGTCATTTGAAAGATTCTGTGAAGGAGAAACTGAGGCAGGGAAATTCAAATTTTGCTGTTACGCCTGGAGAACTTCTTTCATAATTGTAACCTCTTGATGTCTTAATAAATAAACCCTTTAAAGCTCAAATTAGAGAGGAATGGAACAAATGGATGGTTGATGAAACTGAATAAGAATTCAAAGTGAATGGTACGTTCAAAACAACTTACTGTCAAACAAGTGTGTGTGTGTGTATGTGTGTGTGTGTGTGCGTGCATGCGTGCGTGCGTGCGTGTGAGTGTGTGATGACATCATTAAAGCTTTCGAGAAGTGTAGCATAGGTAACACATCAATGGCAGTAAAGACCATGTAATATGTGAAGTGAACAACAATGAAGAAAGATAAGGAAAAGAAATTTTAAATGACGGTTTTCTGGGATAGTAAGAGATGGATGAGCCCTGCCTTCATAGGGCTCCAGTTGTAGGTCTATGAAGAACCTTTGTGTCCCTTAAACGGGTTGGCCTAATTCAGCCCTCCTATGAAGGACACCAGTGTCTGGATGTTGACATTCCTGATGTCTTCTAGGTTTACGAAGTTTGAACCAAGATAACAATATCTGGTGCATGCAAGAGCCTCACACTGACAGAGTACGTGCACAGAGGTCTCTTCCTCTCTGCTGCATCTCCTACATATCTGATCTTCGAGATGTGTAGGTGTTTCTGTAAGGTGTGGCCTGTCAGCAGTCCAACTATCATTCATATTCTGGTACTGTTTAAGTTTATTAGGACCTTTCTATATCTTTGGCTGGACCCTTCAATAAGTTTGCATGCCTGCCTAGCCATAGTTAACTTCTTCCAAGTATCTAAGTCAGACTGGTTTGTCGACTGGGAAATTACCAGTATCACACTTTGGAGTGATACACTCAGGAAGGGCTCTGGTCCTATGAAAGAACATTTTGAGCCTTGTTTTGCTAGTTTATCAGATTCTTCATTTCTGCTGATTCCTGTGTGCCCAGGAATCAATAACAGGGTAACTGAGCTAAGTTCACACTTTGGCATTCCCATACCAGTTTGGATGTTGTTCAAACTGCACATAGTGCTTTTAGCACAGCCTATCTATCGCTGCAAATAGTAATATATCTTGTGTGCCCAGGATGTTCCATACATGTACAGCACAGGCCAGTATTGCAAATACTTTGGCCTGGAAAACAGTAGCATATTAACCCTTAGGAAGAGAGAGCCTTGTCTTAGGCCCCCAGACCCTGGTGCCTGTGCCCGTCTCCATTCGCAAGCCACCTGTGTACCATGTACAGCCCAAAGACTTAGGATGGGCCCCATCATCCGTGACCCACTCCTCCCTTGTGGGTATCACCACTGTGAATTTGTAGGTCAGATTAAAACAAGGCTTCATCAGGTCCCTGACCATCATTGCCGTAGGCCTTATCTGTTGAAGCCTTGTAAGAATAGATGCATGACCTCTATTTGGATACTTGAAAGACCATCTTCTGAGTGACCAGAGATGGTAGGCACTTACTCCCATCATCTCTTTGACACATAAATTTAAGATAAATTTAAGGGGGCAGGCAAAGGATCGCCTGTATTGTGCATAACTGTGTGGTGTCCAGTGCCCCTGTTATTCCTAGACATGCAAGTCTTTGGACACTGTTTAAGTCGGTGGTCACAGTCGTACTCTCAGAACCTGGCCACCAGACTAAAATCACAAAGGTGATTGTGGACCATACAATAGAAATATAAAGCCACTGGACCACCTTAGGTCCTAGGCTCCAAGTCTTTACCGACAGCCCTGCGACAGGCCTACATGTTCTTGCGAACCTTATCCACCTTGTAGTCTATATGTTTTTCCCAACTCAGTCTTGCCTCGAGGATCACCCCTAGACACTTAACTGAAGTTTTCTTAACTAGCTTCTTCCCAAATAGTTGTGGTTCTGACAGTTTGTCAAGCCTCCTCCTTCTGGTAAACACTAGAGTTCCGTCTTGTTGGGGTTAACCGACAAAGCTTCTTCCCAAATAGTTGTGGTTCTGACAGTTTGTCAAGCCTCCTCCTTCTGGTAAACACTAGAGTTCCGTCTTGTTGGGGTTAACCGACAAGTCCGTATTGTGGCACCATCTTTCCACCCTATGTAGGGAGCTCTGTACAAGCTCTGAAACTGTACTGGGGAAATTTCCTACTACCATTAGGCTAGGCTGCATAGCCTTGGGCATAAATTCCTCCGACATTTAACCTGTTAAGTAGTTCATCCACTACCAGGCACCATAATGTTGGTGATAAAACTCCTCTCTTTGGACATCCCCTGTCTATGTTAGCCCTCAACGTTACTGAGTTGATGGTAAACAGAACTTGATCCAGTGAGGCCATAATCTATCTTATGAGCATCCTGCTCACGTCTCTTCTCTCTAAACTAAGTTCTATGGAACCCAAAGACGTATAGTTGAAGGCTCCTTCTAATTCTAGGAATACCACCATAGCAAGTTGTTACTGATCCAAGGTATTCTCGGGTCGCGCCGTGGCTCAGTGGTTAGACCGCTTGGCTCTCACCAAGGCGGCACGGGTTCGATCCCAGGTGACCGCAAAGTGAGATTTGTGGTGGACAACACAGCGCTGGGGCGGCTTTTCTCCGGGACCTTCGGTTTCCCCCGCCATCTCATTCCAACGGTGCTCCATCTTCATCTCATGTATCATCAGTGTCACCACCTGTGGTGCCATATGTAATAAAAGCGGGCGTTAAACACTACGTATTTCATTAAGGTATTCTCCAGCCTAGAGACAAGCTGGTGCAGTGCTGTCTCAACTGACTTCCGTGGTTGATATGCATGTTGATGAGAATGCATGGGACGGTCTCTAATACCTTTTCCCTGATGTGTCTATCCACCAGTCTTTCCAAAGTCTTAAGAAGAAAAGACTTCAGAATGATGGGCTGGTAATTCTTAGGTCTAGTGTATGATGACCTTCCAGGTTTAGGTATGTATACTACTTTCACCTGTCACCACAAGGAGTACATGTACCCCATAGTGAGAAAGGTTGTAAAATTTCTGACCAAGTGAGGTATAAGGACCTCTCCCACCTCCTGAAGCGCTGGGAAGATCCCATTCCTCCCTGGGCTTTTCTAAGGGGCAAAACAGTCTAATGCCCACTTTACCCTTCTTGGGGTAATGATCTCTGTGGCTTCCTTACAAACACTTCTATTGGGTCAGAAGCACCCAATCAATTCTACTCCACAGTTTGTGGCTGATGAACTTGGAAAGTGGGCATCAAGCAATAAGCTCAGGGTCTCCCCCTCTGTGGATGTGTGTCCACAGAGACTCACTGAGGAGGATTCCAGTGAGCCCAGCCTTGCCCTTCCATCCAAAGTTAGAATTCTATGAGTCTTGCCGATTCATGTTGACTCATTGGAGTCACAAAATTGCCTCCAAGATTTTCTGGAAGCCTTTTTGATTTCTGACATATTTTCTTTGAGATTCTTTAAGAATCAAGACTTTCTTGGTCTTGAAGGTCCCTGTATTTATTCCAAAGCCTTTGTATATTTCTCCTCAGGTATTCCTGGTAGCTGTTCTACTTGAAGCTTCCTGTTGTTCTTTTTGCCTTAACAACTGAGCAGTTTAACTAGTGGTAACTCGTGTCTGTGTGAGAAAGCTCACACTGAGCTCTAGCTCCTCCTTGTTCTTAATTATATTTGAGGGCCCTCCTCAAGTCCTCCCTGAGGCCCAATTTGTTCATCTGGGATTTCTATAGGATGGGATCTCGAAGTAGCCCTCTATATGAAACACAATGTGTCTGTGATCTGACAAGGAAGGTTCCAAAGAAACCTTCCAGTCTTTACATTTCTGTATTATTCCCATGGAACCCAGGGTAAGGTCTATGATCCCTTCACTCCTGTTAGTGATGATGGTTGGGGTATCACCTATGTTGATGATGTCAAGTTCAGTTGTACATAGAATTTCTATGAAGTCTTCTCCCCTTCAGTTTGTATTCTTGCTTCCCCAAATGCTGTGATGAGCATTGGCGTCACATCCTACTACGAGGTTAAGCTCTTATTTCTTACAGTATATCACCAGTCTCTTGAATTCTTCCAGCGGGGGTGCAGATTCATAGTCTCCTGGGAAATATGCAGAGCAGACAACCAAATCTCTTTGTTGTCCACCCTCCTCATATCTCACCAAGACTGCTAGTAGGTCTCTAGTAATGAAGCCTGGTATAGTCCAAGCAGCTTGATTCTTAACTAGTATACATGCTCTAGGCTTCTCTTGCACTACCCACTGAAGAGAGTGAAGTCTGTATATTTTAGTCCTATGATTTGGCCCTGTCTGAGCCAGGGGTCTTGTATCAAGGCGACTAAAAATCCACCTTTCTGGATATTTCCTATAAGCACCCTAGATGCCGCTCTACAGTGTTGTATATTTGCTTGTGTGAAATTAATCATTTCTTACCTTCGTGCAATACCTAACCTTATGCAGATTCCAAAGCCTTCGGCTCCAGGTACCACAATGGATCTTGAGGCTCAGCTGGCCCCAGCTCCTGCCCGGGCTCCTGCTCCTTGCTCCTGTTGCTTTTGGTGATATCTGTAGTGGGGTTGGTCCTCTGCTTGTTGTGCTTGCCCTCCACCAAGGTGAAGGTGGCAACATGCATCCTGCAGAAGATCTTCTTCCCCACCACTTTGTCCATTTCACTGGAGTCCATGCTGACCACAAGGTGAAACCTCTCTTCTTCTCCTTGCAGTCGTGAATTCTCCAGCTGCTGGGAGTCAGTCCATGGTTCTGGCATGCCATTCTACCTAGGATGTCATTGTCCTTTGGTTGCCCTGGTATACAGACCATGACCCTCTTGTAGGAGAGGAGTTTATCTATGCCCACGATAGTGAGCCTGGCTCCTTCCCACAGCTGCATACCTGTAACAAGACTAGAGAGATATGCTATGGTCTCCTCATTTTCTGATATGACAATGGCAGCACCTCTTGAGATATAGCAATCCAGGAACTGAGGCTTTATGGGCTCCTGTACCAGAAGCTCACCTATCATATTGGTGATAGCCTCCTCTACAGACTCAACTTGCTTTTCTATTAGCTGCTGATTAGGATGTCCTTCAGGCACTATGGCCCTCTTGATCCAACTTTGGTTATCCTGGCATTCTCCACCTTATGTTTCTTGTGAACTTTCCGATCTTCTTCTGGGGTTACCCCCGATAGTAATCGTTTTTCCACTGATGTCTTGGAGGGATGAGTCCTCTGTGCCCTGGAAGCAGAACCCACCTTAGGGTCCCGCCTCTTGTGCCCATTGGATCTCCCCTCAATTGTTGTTGCAGTGCAGGTAGAAGGTCTCGTAGCTCCAGGAGCCAAGCCCTCTTTGGCCTGGTCCTGGGCCTTTAAGGTCTTCTTATACCTTCTCTTCTCAGTGCTGGAATGCTGTTTCTTCTTTGTCTGGACTTGAAGATTGCTCACCTCTAGAGTGAGCTCTGTTACCACAATGTTGCACTATCCGAGGGAATCTCCAAAGAATCCCCATTGGTTAAGCTGGTGTTTCTTTTGGAAGCCCCAGAAGAGCTCTTCAGTTTTGGGTGTACTATGGTACTCATGTAAGTCCCACGAGTAGCTAGGGAAATATGGTTTCTGCCCAGACAGAGCCCCGCGTACCTGGGAAAGGCTACTTTCTTCGAGAGGGTGCCAGGTGTCTCGAAGTCTCCATTCAAGACACTTGTGAAGATCACTTATATCTGAGCTATGAGATCTGTGGTATTTCTCTAGGTTGTGGAGTGGAGAAGATATCCATGGAACAAAGTATTTAATTTTAAAAAAATTTTGAAGTTTTATTTGTAATTCAAATTTGCTTTAAATGGTTATAATAGAATATTTATTGTTAATGTTTTAACAATTAAAAACATACCCACTAATTAAACAAGCGTGATTATTAGGGGGCGGATTTTACCCTATTTTTCTGTTTTATTCCTTGGTTCAGAAACGTAGGCTTTTAAGTTATAAGCACGTTTCCTACAATTATTAGCCTAATTTCTTAGTTTTATGGGGCCTATAAATGCCTATTTGATATGTTTGTGCCTATTCTGCTTATTAGTGCATAAAACTGCTTTTTTAGCCAAATTCTTCTGTTTGTAATTTGTGACAACAGCTTTTGCATTTGTTGGTTTCAATGTGAAGTTTTCGGGGAAAAGACATTTCTTACTGCTGCACATTGGATATACAAAAAGGGGTTTAGGCAGGTAGGTATCTGCCTTACAGATGTGTCACAATGCGCTAATGACATCATGGAAAAATCTTAGAATTCCCTAAAGGACGAGTAGCAAAGACCAGCTAAATGGTGTTTCAATGGATTGACAAATGACCACTCTATATGTGGTGAATGGAAAGCCCATTGTGTAAGTAGTGTTTCAAGTGCACACGTAGGTCAGTTTCCTATGCAAATATGCCAAAAGAGAGAAGCAACAGAAGTGTACTACTTAAACAGTGGATAAATAGGTTTTTTTTTTGTGTGTAATTTTACATCCTCCAACGTTAAGTCATATCGGACAATGAATGAAATGGGTGAAATTATGCTCAAATGTGTCCAGGGTCCATGGAGCTTAGAGCTACCTGACATTCGTCTGTAAGGATAAGGGAAAACCCTGCAAAAAACCTTATCCAGATAACTCACCCTGACCGAGATTCGAACTCGGGACCTCTTGAATGTGAGACGGACATGCTGCAATCTACGCTACCGAGGTGGGTGATAAATAGTGATCCATCGTTCAGCACAGATGAGAAAGTAATTTTTTGTCAGCCTTGTGTGAAACAGGTGAGTTTATGCCAAACACAAATTAGTATTCCAATGTGTAAGGACTATGATACAATGAAGCACAAAATTAATTAAATAAATTAATATAATTTTTACCGAAGTAATACTCAATGCTCCACTTATTGCTAGTATTTACCTAGAACGCGTTTTGAGATCCTAACAAAGCGCATTCTAATACTCAATGCTCCACTTATTGCTAGTATTTACCTAGAACGCGTTTTGAGATCCTAACAAAATGCATTCTAGGTAAATACTAGCAATAAGTGGAGCATTGAGTATTAGTTCGACTCAAAATTATACAAATTAGTATGTTGAGGAGAGCCGAATGAAGAGAAACTGAATGTTTTCAATTTTCCAAAGTAAAGCACAAATTTGCATAATGTGAAAACTTTCTTCATCACATGCTACAACTTTACATTGAAATTAACCTTAAAACATGCCTGAATCGTTAATCAAGCCCATCTAATGAATTTCATCTTGAATAGAATATTATTTATTTGAAACTTGTAGGTATAGCTTTGAAAACTCACTGTACTGGATTTCACAGTTTTGTTAAGAGGATTATCTTTTGACAGTTTCATGTTTGTGTTGGTGTAAAGGCTTATTTCTTGAGCTAACAGTAATATTTGGGAGAGGGATTATTAATTAAATTGTTGATGGTGTCAATTGTTAATCATATCAGATCGCAATCAGTACCGCTGGTAAGCATGAATTTACTCCCGTAAGATTTCTTTTACATGTCTGTAAATCTGCTAACACAAAGCTGTTGTTTTACCGAATCTTAAGATCACCACTCTGGGACTCTGTTCAGGTTACAACTTAAAGTTGTAAGGCCAGCGCTTAATTAGCTAGGTTACACAGACGAAGATTATATATAAGAAAAAAATGTGATTTTCTTATGCTTACGTTTTTCTACATGTATCTCAAGGAATCGTAAAGTTGATTGCTTGGAGACTTCCGGTGTTGTTTCTAACATTGAAAACGAAACTGCAGACCAATAAATCTTAATGGTTTGTGTAAAATTTTACAGAAATGCCTTTATAAAAGTAGGTAAGAGAACTCTTTTCATGATGCCGTAATTGCTGTAATTCTGTTTGAATGAATGGGAAACGCTTACTAAAAAGCTGTGCTTTATTATTTGTTCTTAGTCGACAATGGGACATTAAGGGTAAAACTAGGTTTCTATAGCTTTAGCTTTTAATTAATTTTTGTTCTGTGCTTTATATCTTTCTGACACATCGTGACATCATTTAAGTGATATTAGGACTGCTGTGATGAACTTCTGAATTCCTTATCTTTCCAACAATCGTTTCTATTAAGGAGACACATCTGTGCAAATTGGCCCAAAACTTACAATCCCAAATTTAGTCTTTTTGTCTTAAAATTAATATAGACATACTTCAATAATATAAAGCTTTTTTTCTAGCAGCACTACAGAAAACGTCGCATGACTATTTAAATAACCCTACACCTGTATCATAGCTGCTATTATGTAATTTTAATCTCGGATTGCTCAGATTCCAAATTTTCTACATTTTCCTAACTTCAAAATGTTCCACAGGATGCAGTTTTCTATTAATCTGTATGAAATTCTAAACATGCCTGTAAGGGCAACTGCATATTAAGTATACCCATTTATATTTGTTGTGTTTTTGTTATTTGTATTGAAAAGGATTATAATGCTTGCTTCTTACTGAAAACGCTTAGGAAAATAACATTTGTTAAATAGGTATGATTATATTTTCCATTCATTGATATGACGAAGACAAATATGTCACATAGATACAGATCATTAATAGGTTAAAATGGGTGCAGAAACTTATACCCCAAGCATTAATTTTGTATAATTTGTACTACTAGCTGTAGTGCATTTTAAGAGCCATTCTACTAAAACTGTGTATTTCTATGTGTTAACTTAGGAAATTTTTAGTGTCTATTTATGTGCCTATTTTGCACATTTTTGCCTTTTTGCCTGTCTATTTCACACATTTTTAGTGCCTATAAATCCGCGCCCTAGTGATAATACAATTGCTGATGAGACTTGTTGGAATACTGAGATGTCATGTCTGATGAATTCTGAATACTCTAGAACAGTGCTTTTCAACCTGTGAGTTGCGACCCCTGGGGAGTCGCAAGAGGTGGAGAGAACTGAGTGAAAAAATCAACTAAAAAGGTAGATATATTAAGAAAAAGTTAACAAAATGATACTCAGGGTATTTATACAAAGACATTAACAAAAAATAAAATCTTTGAGTACTAGTTCATTTTAATGTAAAGGTTGCACTTGAGTTTATTCAATCAATTTCTTCCATTTTGGATTCCTTTTTTCAACATTAAGTATTAAATCATCTTCCAAATTTAAGTGATTTCTTAGTTTACCTACTTTTTATTTTGGCCATTGATGAAAATGCCAACTCGCACAAGTACAAGGTAGAAAATAGAATCAAACAGTTCAAAGCCTCGGTGGTTAATTCCGGGTATTCTGTTTTTCTTTTGAACCAAAGGTATCCAAATTTTCAGACTTGAATTTCAAGTCAGTAACAGCCAAAGAATAACAATAAAGCAGAAACATTGAAACTATAATGAATGCCAACAGGTGGATCAATAATTCCTCCAATCCCATTGGCAGATAACTCCAGCAAATTCTCTTTGACCTTAGTTGCTAAATTTGCCTCATTTATAGCTGCATTTATAAACGGATTTAAGATCCATTTTTGCCTAGTGCTATCCGATATCTCTTGCACTGAGAAGTAATGACACAATTCTTTCTTCAAATTATCTAACATAATTTGATACCAGATGATGATGATGATGATGATGATGATGATGATGATATATATAAGGGCGCTCAACAACGACGGTCATCAGCGCCCTTTAAAAAACTAGTCATGGCAAAAGCCAGATATAAAACATATATATATATATATATATATATATATATATATATATATATATATGAGCTGATGTTTATCTCGCTTCCGACTTCAATGAAAGACTGTGTCGACAAAAATGAATCAAAGTTGTTTTGATTTATAGATGATGACCACAATTCAATTTTTTTGTTTATTTTTTGCTGTAATGACATTTTCATCCCGCCCTTGAAAACTTTTATTCAAGTTATTTAAGTGCTCAAATAAGTCAGAAAGAAAAGTCAACTTCAAAAGGAATTACGGGTCAGAAATGAATTCAAAGTAATGTGACTTGGCTTGCTGTAAATATACTAATAGTTCAGCATGAAGTTCCATAACTCTGGTCAATACTTTGCCTTTTGATAACCAGCTAACCTATGTATGGTAAAACAAATTGCGGTGTAGTGTCCCCATATCTTCACAAATAATTTGAAACAATCGGGTCTGCAACGCTTTTCCTTTAATAGAATTCACAATGTTAATAATATTCAGAACTTACTGTTTTCTTGTGGCAAGGTTTTGGCTGCAAGAGCTTGGCGATGGAGAAAGCAATGCATCCAAGCATTGCATCTGCTCTTTCAGTCTAGCAATAAATCTATCTTCGCTTTTGCTCCGTCACTACAAATAGCAATGCATTTTTGTGCCCATATGATATTCATGTCTTGCGTAGCTTCAAGAAACATGTCATGCAAGCACTGACGTGTAGTATTCATGGGAAGTGCCTTGCAAAATAGTATTTCTTCCATTAATATTTCATTGGATTCAAAACGCACAAAAGCTGCAAATTGCGAACCCGCAATATCTGTTGATTCATCAAATTGCAAGGACACAAATGAACTGTACTTTCTCTATGACTTGATCTCGAATGTCAGTTGCCATATTGCTTATCCTGCATTGGATGGTATTGTCCT
The DNA here is from genome assembly GCA_030765055.1 of Mantis religiosa. NCBI lineage: Eukaryota > Metazoa > Arthropoda > Insecta > Mantodea > Mantidae > Mantis > Mantis religiosa. The sequence goes on from CM060950.1 coordinate 311,604,880, forward strand.
GTGGTGTTGTCCGATTGTCAGAGAGAGGTATACTTTTGAGCTTTTCTACCTCTTGCTTGCCAAATATAAACTCTGCTATTTCTAAAGCTGCTGGTAAAATCAAAGTTTCGGCAATACTGTGAGGTTTTCGTGCTTTAGCCACACGAAAAGATACTTGATAGCTAGCGAGCAATGCTATCTCATATAGGTTGGACATTTGTCCTATAGCAGTTTTCTGATGTTCAAGAGCTCATAATTTTTTGCTCAAAAAATTCTGCAGGTTTTTTTTTTATTAGGATGTTTTGTGTTTAGGTGGCGTACCAACTTCGATGGCTTCATGCTTTCTCTTGACAAAATTTCCAAGCAAGTTACTCACTACGGTTTATTCTCAATCATAGTAAACACAAATTTCAAATAATTGTCGTCATAAAGATGTTTTTTCTTTATTCCACTACTCCCACTGAATGTTGATGATTCTGATGATCTTTTCAGGAATTTATCAATTTTCAGCTATAACAAACAACACAAATAAGTACGTAAAACAAGTAATTCGCGCTCTTCAAACAACTAAAGAGCAGACCCCGATATTCATTTATATACAGGTATTAAGATTGGCCATGAAGATCTTAAATTTGTAATATTTTAATATGTTTTTCTCATTATTCTGGGCATAAACGGATTTAAATACATAAGTATACTAAATAACAAATAAGGAAGCATGATAAACATATTAATTGTGGAACAGTAGTTAACAAATATGTCACAGCACAATATATCAGGTAAGTTTTTCATTATATACTATTTGTTACAACTGCCTCAACACATGGAAAAGTTCATAAACCACTGCACTGAGTTGAATGTTGGTTTATAAAGCTTTTAAAGAAACGGTTGGCACATTTAAAGTTTGATTAAAATTGGTTCAAAATTAAGTGTAGTTATTTAAGGAGCTATTTAGTTTTATGATATTTAGAACTACCTATTTCTGAATACCCATAGTAGTATATTTTACCAATGTTGCCATATGTCTTCCAAAACATAACAGATACACTTGTAAGTTAACACCACAGATTGTTAACACCATGTATAAACTTTCAGTTTTAATTTTATTGCTTGCTTTCTGAGTGTATCTATCTTCTGTACTTATATTAGGTAAAGGTTTACTATATTTACTCATTGATAAGATAAGGTGCATTTATGTGCTGAAACTTTTGAAATATTTCTTTAAACTGTAAATTAGATTACACAGAAACAGAAAATGAACACAGTCATTGAATAACAGTACATAATCTAGGAGCTAGCCATGTTCTTAGTTGCCATGATATCCTACTTTTATGTCATTCATTGCAAGAGGAGAGTCCATCTGCATTGATATTCAAAATTCAATCAGTGTTTTCTGAAGGAAATTAGTGTTAAATGAAAAAGGATATTAATCTTGGTAAACTTCATCAGAATCACTTGAAACTGCTTTCATTAATGATTCCTCTTATGTGTAGCAGCTTATCTCAGTGGTTGAGTGATCTCATTTTGGCTTCTCAACCCAGAGGTTCTGGATTCAAATTTTGGTTGATATAGGGAAACGCCTGCTTATTCGTGATTGGAGGAATTTAGTAAAAGTAATGTCAAAATTAATACTTACATGTAAGTGACAAAGTGTTAATAAACCGACTACAAATAGCTTTTTCAATTAAACTTATTCTTAATTAAAATCATTTAGAGACAAGTTTCAAGCCTGAATAGCCATATTACCTGATCCAGGAAGTGGTGGAATCTCTATACTCCATAAAGCCTGAGGTTATAAATGTGGAGGGAATAGAAGCATGTTTCATGCATTAATAATATGGATAAAGTAAAGCTACATTAAAACCTACACTTAATACGTTATGAATACCATCAGTTATTTCGCTAGTTGTGTACCATTATACTAAAGCAATGTAATCAGCCTAAAAATGTACTCTTTTTCTGTCCTTGCTTATCTTGTACAGAACTGTAGTAAAATGAGTAAATGAACTGCCTTCTCCAGTTTTATCATTTGGGTTTGCATTACCTATGCAGGCTAGCAGCAATATTATCTGCCTCACGTGAACTATGTATGATTAGGTATTTGGATATCAGATATTTGGAAATGCCATACATTAGGTTAATATAGCCCTTTGTAGAGTGTTCTTCTAAGGACTCTCTCTGCTACAATACTGTAATTAAAAAATGTTTCTTGTGTAAGCTGTAACAAATTATTTACATATGATCTAGTGTGATCAGTTTGTTGGAAATATTAAACCATTCAGCAGACGCTTGCTAATAGCTCAAATTGCTTATTTGCACCAAGGAATTTTGGGTTGAAGTTATGTGCTAGAAAAGTGGAAGTAATGTCATTATTTATTTTTATTTTTAATGTCAGTTATTTTTAATTGAATTTATTTGTTTCTAATCCTTTACATTTTGGGCTGCCCCTGAACTTGGAACCCTACCCTTTCGTTTTAGTCAGCCCTCTGCAGTTCATCGCATACATATTTTACATTTTTCCATTGGATATGCTTGCACGAGGGTGGTCTGAAAAGTTTCCGACCTAAGCAGATAAAATCATTTTTTCAGAATTTTTTGTTTATTTTTTAACGTAGTCTCCTTGTAACTCTACACACTTCTCTCAGCGATGCTCCCATCTCTGTAACCCGTCCAAATAGTAATTGGCGTCTTTCTCTGCAAAATAATTGTTCACGAAGGTGATTGCCTCTTCATATGACGAAGATATCTGTCCTCCGAGCACAATTTTCAGATGAGGGAACAAAAAGAAGTTGCTTGGAGATAGATCTGGTGAATAAGGCGGATGGCCAAGCAGTTCAAACTGTAATTCGTGGATTTTCGCCATTGCAATCGCTGAGGTGTGAGACGGTGTGTTGTCTTGGTGAAACAGGATTGCCTTTTTCTGCAAATGTGGCCGTTTTTCCGCAACTTCTGCCTTCAGCTTGTCAAGTAATGATGCGTAGTATGCTCCTGTAATGGTTTTTCATTTTTGAAGATAATTGATTAAAATAACTCCATGAATATCCCAAGACACAGTCGCCATCACTTTCCCAGCCGAAAAATAGTTTTTGCTTTTTTTGGAGCCGGTTCCCCTTTGCAGTTCACTGTTTGGACTGTATTTTTGTTTTGGACGTATAATGGTGTATCCAAGTTTCATCTGCAGTAATTAATCGGCACAAAACTTGGATTTATTGCACCTAAACTGCACAATCAGAGCGTTGGAAATGTTCATTCGAACAGGTTTTTGGTGTAACGTGAGCAAACGCGGCACCCAACTCATAGACAGCTTTTTCATGTCTAAATGTTTATTTAGTATGTGAAAGACACGTTCTTTTGACATGTTCATAGCCTCTGCTATCTGCAGTTTTGGACGTCCCAAACGTTCATCGTCTCCCAAGCCCTTAACGCCACGTTTAAATTCAGCTGCCCAAAATTTCACTGTAGTAAATGATGGTGCAGAGTCACCAATACACACAATCCAACTCATCTTTGATTTACGTACGCATATTGCCTTTCAAAACAAATATTTAATGACAGCTCAATACTTGATTTTGTCCATTTTCATAAAAACACATCAACTCACTCAAACGACTGTTAACAACTGAACGTCCAAAATCGCTGAAACTTTGGTGAGTAACTGTCAACAGATGAACAACGAAATTCACTAGCTTTTATTTACAAGTGCTTCCATCTTCATGTTGAGGTTGGAAACATTTCAGACCACCCTCGTATCATGTCCATTTTTGCTATTGTTCCTTATTTGTAATCTTTATCTTTTACTTTCATCTGCTCTATATCTCTTTATTCTTTACTTTCTTATAATCCCTCTCATTGTTTACCTTCCCCTCTTTCTACTCTTTACCCTGCTTCTTACTTTATGTTATATTTACTACTTATTTACTTGGTACCTTTCCTCTTCCCTTCTTCTCCATTTTCCTTACTTTCCACTTTTGAAAACAAAAATTTGCACTTAAACTGGTCATTTTATCTGCCCTACCTCTCTACTCCTATCTACAATTTCTAAACTATTTACTTGTTCTTATCATATGGCAAGTGTGTCTGTTGCTGCTTTATTCTGCTTTTTACCATTTGACTCTGACTTCTCCCAGTGTACAAGCCACTCCCATTAGTCATATGGCCTTTTGTCTTTCTAATCCCCTTTCTCTCTTTTCACTAAACATTTATACATGGTACGCTTTTCTTCAATCTCCCACATGCATTCTTACAATACTGTTTTGTCTTCTTCACTTGTTTTTCTTCCACTTTGTGATTACTCCCCTATTCTCTTTACTCACTACTCCACTAACCTCACTTTTTAATTTGCGCCTTTCTTCCATTTCAATCTCACTTACTATATGAGGCACCGAGATTTAAAATTGCCATATATCTCTAAGAATAAAAATGAAGTAAAATTACATTCTTATTGCTTGCATGGCAATTCAGTGCTGAGATTAGTTAAATCAAACATTTAATGCATATTGTGGGCGAAAAAAAAAAAAAAAAAAGACTTGGAATGTTTCAAAATCCACTATTATGTGTTTCAAATGGGATGGTGTTTGTGCTTGAGCGCTACAAGGTGAGCAACCAATCGGAGTCCTGTGGTGCTGTCGAACTGCATTCCCCCTATGTGCCCTGTGATGATCGCTAAACTAATCAATCTGAAATAAATACTATTCACGCTACGACAAAAATTCAGATTTTGCAAAAACTGATTTATGAGGATGGAGAGAGTAATTTGTTTAACATGACTGTAAAAGCCCCATATTTTTAACTCAAATAGTTTTCCTAATACAAATAAATAAAGCAGATGCCATTATATTACAACAATGCATTGCGACATCAGCACTGTAATGAATATCATGATCAGAACTGAAACTTAAACATTTGAAATGACGTGACAAAAGAAATACTGGGAATAAGCCTAGGTGTTTGTTAAATTTGATGAGAGGAAACGAACACTTCCTGCTGGTCAGGTAGAACGTGTCTAGTCACATTATATCTTTGTTTATGAATGGTTCGTAATCTCTATTTACTCTAGAGTAGAGAGTTCAGAGCAGTATTATTCAGTTACTCTTCCATGAAAAAGTTTATCAGCTGGATCAATGAGACATGATCCACCTTCCGCCTTCTGCCATAACAATCCAATTGAGTTAATGTGGGCTCAAATTATGTTGCAAACAGAAATAATATTTTTAAACTGACTGACGAACGACTTATTCACGAAGAAATTGACAAGACTGGGAAAACTGTGTGAGACATTAGATAAACTACAAGAAGGCGACTTTTGGAAAGAAATAGCACGTAAAGAGATTTTGGAACTATCATCATAAATTTGTAGTACTCAGACGATGTAAACAATGACAATTACGAATTTTCTTGTAACGTAAGTAACATTCACATGCACCGCCTGTATTTTCATTGGATTAAAGAAATAAGTAATTCATAAACTTTAATTTTTAACTAAATATTTAAACCATTTGCGTAATTTACGAATATCCATGTTGCAATGATTGTGATTTGAACAACTGCATTATTATAAAACATTGGAATATTCAGTTTCCGTTCTCTTACAGAACACTCGCAAGTGTGGGAGAGAGAGGGAAATATAAAAAGAGTGGGGATAACGAGATGGCAATGCTGAATGCGCTAACACATCTGATTCCCTACAGGTGAGAAAACTTCCCATTTGAAACACATAATAGGTTCATTACTGTTGTTTTATTTTAAAAATCATATGTTCTCTCTCTCTCTCTCTCTCTCTCTCTCTCTCTCTCTCTCTCTCTCTCTCTCTCTCTCTCTCTCTCTCAGTATCATCCTGGTGATCCATACATTAAAAAAAGGCTCTGTCTTAAATAGTGTAACTGTTCCAAGCATTGTATTCCAACACTTTTTTCACGTGGAAATAAATTTTCCTTAATCACACTGGACTCCAATTACAACAGAACTTCATTTAATCATTTCAGTGGAGGGGATTAGGTGGAAAGTTAACTGAAAATGATGGATAATCCATCTCACTTAATATAAAAATTAGGTTTAATAACCAATTATACAAAAACTAACAAAACACAGAGTGCTTTGTCGCATTTTTTGTATATTTAGAAAAATGGTACTAAAGATTGTTGTTCACAGGGTTGGTTTTTTTTTTTTTTTTGTGCTGGAATTTACGTCCTCCAATGTTAAGTCATATAGGACAATGAATGGAATGGGTGAAATGATGCTCAAATGAGCCCAGGGTCCATAGAGCTTAGAATTATCCGATATTCGTCTTTCAGGTAACTGAAAACCCTGGAAAAAACCTTATCCAGGCAACTCACCCTGACTGAGATTCGAACTCGGGACCTCTTGAACGTGAGGCAGACACTCTACCACCACACTACTGAGGCGGGCTTTCACAGGGTTGGGCTGCATATCTAGAGTTAACAGATTTTTGCTGTGTGAAAATAATATAAATGCACTTGCTTATTTAAATTCATTTTTCATCAATTTTTGTTGGTATATAGCTAGGCAAAACAGTATATTATCATCACCACTACTGTCTGATTGCATGATCACTTTGAGAGTCTAAACTAAAACTTAATAATACGTACCTGAAGGCATCAGAACATCCACTTGACTATAGTACATAATGATTTTGTATTAAATACATAAATTTAAATGAGAGGGCAGATGAAATTGTTAAACGTTACGCATTATCCCAAAAGGAATTCAGTTTTAAAGAGTCTGCAATCACATTTGTTAAAAAAAATACATTGAAAAAAGTAATTTTGAAATGTGGAACAGCGCTTGGATAAACAGCGATAAAGGCCAAATCACTCGAAATTTATTTTTCCCTATTGTTATTGATCTTGCAAACTGCAAGTACTTTTCACCTAATTTTATTTTGACCCAGTTTGCTACCAGACATGGGAAATTTAAAACCTACTTTTGAAGATTCCATATAGACTCTCCTGATGAATACGTATGTAAATATGAAAGCGTTGATGAAAGTGTTGAAACTTAATATTTAGATGTGATCTTCATTCCAAAAAGAGATATAATCTTATTCAACATCTTTCATGCTGTAATACAGATCTTCAAACACCGTTGATTAATGTTTTCTTTAAAAAATGTTGCACTTCAGCCTTTGAGCACTTTATTGGCCAAATTTTTAAAACGTTATAACTATTATGTTCAGTCATGTTGATCTTTTTATTTATGTGTCTTTGTAACTAGAACCCTAACATACCTTACTAGTAAAATAGGGTTACTTCATTTGGAGAATTAATGATGATGAGGAGGATGATGATCATGATGGATGATGATGGTGATGATGATTAATCTTCACAATAATCATAATAATACATACTATTGTTACTGTGATCACATGGGAAACAATGCAACTTTCATTCTCTTATTTTTAAAGTGCACTTTGCTTGGATATATTTGGAATACTGAAGTCATCTCTTTATGTACAACATGTTCAAGCTACCTGAAAATACATATCCAGGAAATATCATTATCTTTGTTTTGTGAATAACTCAACTTTGTCAAAATGTAACACATATGTATTAAAAAGAGAGGGGGTGAGAGAGAGAAACCTAATGTGATGATGGTTAATGAAATGAATAATTAACCAAGTGAGGGATATTTGAGGTTTTACCTTAGTGTCTGTGAATTAAATGCTTCACATATTATTATGCATAAATTAACTATAAATTATAAATTATTAGGAAAATCATCATAACACAACCTGAGGTGAGCAATTTGCAATAGGTACCAACTGAAGAGATTTATAGCGTCACACACAATTATACAGACGTGTGCAAATTATTAGCAATTTTCAGTTTTATGCTGGTAGTTTTATTTAAATTCCATCTGGTACAGCTATTAACAAAATAATACTCATTTTTATAATGTTAATGATTTATTTTATCATTCTAGTATTTAGTATGTTCCCCCTTAGCTTTCTTTAGGGCAGAAATTCTTGCAGGCATGCCCTCTATTGAAGTCTTACACATTTTTAAGAATTTCTTCATCATTTTGCCACACTGACAAAGTTGTATTCAGCATTGATTCCTTTGTTGTTGGGTGAAAGCTTTTAACTTTTTTTTCAAGACACTCCACACAGACTCAATGGGGTTCATATCTGGGCTATTACCAGGCCAATCCAAAACAGATATGCCATGTTCATCAAAAATATTCATTACACACTTTGCGTTGTGGCATGGGGCACCATCTTGCATGAATATTCCATTTCCTGATGGAAACCACTCATTCATCATAGGCCTAATGCACTTTTTTACCACTTCTGAATATTGCTTAGCATTCATGGTTCCCTCTACAATGTGAATTTTCCCCACCCCATAAGTAGAAATTCCACTCCATATCATCACTTTTGTTGGATGCTTCACATTTTGCACCACACATTCCTTTTTAAATGCTTCTCCTGGCCTCCTTCTGACGTACTGTGGGCTTTCTTCAACTATTGAAACCATTGTTTCATCACTGAACACAATCTGGAAACAAAATGTTTGGCTACAATCCTTGGAATAAAAAATAAAAATCATTCGGAGAAAAAGATAGCAAAAGCATTTTGAATGTCCAAAATGAATTTCTGAAAATAAAACAATCTATGAACTATTTTTATAAATTTGAATACTTTGCATACCTTTGCCCAGTCTTCAGATGTCCAGTCCTTTAATGTTTTTGCTCAAGCAAGACGTTTTTTCATCATCATGGGTGTTAGTTTTTGTTTTTTGCAAGGCCTTCTTGCTTTCAAACCGGCTTCAAAAAGTATTCCTCGCACTGTGCTTGTTGAAACTGCACACCCATGTTCTAGTGCAACGGCCTGAAGTTGTGTAGAAGTCATGCTTCGATTTTTAAGCTGTTCTCTGACCAATACACGTTTCATACTTGAAGTTAACACTCGTTTTCTGCCACATTTGCCCACTCTTTGTGGTGAAGTCGCTTTGTTTTCATTCAGCTTACGTGCAAACCTTGTCACATAACTTGCACTTACGCCTACTATTTTGCTTATTTCCTTCTTTGTTTTATCTCCAGCACTTAATAACACTTGAATTTGAGCTCTTTTGCGTGGTGTGATATCTTGGACCTTACCCATCTTCCTAACAGCAAGGTTTCGTAGCAAATGTGAGAGTAACCTTTGCTGTCCTCATCCCTCACCCTCAAAATGCCCAGGAAAGGATCTACCTGCCAGGGGATGACTTACCTGGAGTGCCATTAGGTACCAAAGAACAATACAGAAGCAGTGGTAATGAGCTACTGGGCAGAAGAAAGGAATTTACCTTTCACTGTGCAGTGAAGAAAATGGGAAAAAATGAGTATAAACATTCTAAAGATGAAAAATAAACCAAGGTAGCCAGAAATATCTGCAAAATAACATGTCAGATTTTAGAAGTAATATGTATTAGCCACAGGAACATTTAAAATAATTATATAAAGTCATGTGAGGCATGTAAGGCCTATTGAACTAGAATTGGAAGCATTCAAAACAAAATTGCTAATAATTTGCACACGTCTGTAGTTGTTTAATTGAATGTTTGTTTGAAACCACTATCAAAGTTTCACTGAAAGATAATTTTGTACGTATTTATTTATATTAAAACGTGTAATATATCTGTGTGTGTGTGCGTGCGTGGGTGTGTGTGTGTGTGCATGTGCGGGCAGGTGTGTGTGTGCGCGCATGCATGCGTCCTGAAGAGCACAACGGTAAAAAGAAAAGTCGGATAAATACCAAATACCACATTACGTTTAAATGTAGTATATTCCGAGTATAAGAAATGAAGATTTTTGAGAAAATATCCAACTTCAAATTACTTTTTAAATGAGATTTCCCCCATTTTTCTTCAAAAACGCATTTAACACTTTTGATTAAAATGATATCAGATATTAACCGTAGTTACATGAAAAATAAAATGTATGTATTGAATTATTTTTGGAAACAGCTTTTGAAGTCCCACTCATCCGGAAGGAATGCTGCATTATCTTGCCTAACTGGTAAGCATTAAGATATATGTAAAAAGTACTACATTGAAGGTTTAGTTACATTCAAAAATACGCTTAGCTTCTAAAGCCTGCATCTGTAGCATAGGCGATAGCGTGGTTGCCACAGTTCAAGGTGTCTCGAGCTCAAATTTCAGTGAGAGTGAGTCATCTGGATAAGGGTATCTCCTGGATTTTTCCTTATTCTGAAAAATGAATGTCGAGTAACTAAGCTCTATGGACCCCGGGCTTATTTGACCACCATTTCATCCATTTTATTCATCTTTCGATATGACTTAACGTTGGTAGACTAAATAAACAAAGAACTTATAACAATTATTTGTTGCATAAGCTATTTCCGAAATATTCGGTCGTCTTCTCCCCAATTTATGTGCTGCCTTTAACATGTTACATTATATCAACAGCTTTCCCTTTGGAACATTTATTCATGGCAGTAGTGTTCACTCGTTTACTATTATAATAAATAACTTTTTACTTTGAGTTGTCTTTAAATTCAGACATACTCACGCTTTCAAATATGCTATTATTGAACCGAATTGTTCAATACTGCGATAGTCTTTTAGAATTCTATTGTTATTCAGTTGTTTGTCACGATTGCTTAGAAAGAGCATGGAATCTTCAAGCGAGTATAATATTGCGACTTTGTAGTTTCGTAGAATTAAAAGTCTTGTTTGCAGAAATTTAAAATGCTCTTTATTGCAGAAAACAGTAACTTTGTACACCCCTTGCAGCATTAAAAAGACGTGAATACACAACAGAAGTCTTCAAGGTCATCTCGTTCTCAGCTGCACGGAAACACGAAAAAAATCACTGCGGTACCCTTCAAATGTCCACTGTCGCAATAACCATCACACAACTAACAACTCAATTAACTACTGACTCCGCTCTAACACTTTGCGGGGTTTTTATACCTTCAGTCATTATTCTAGAATGTAGTGGAGCTCCCGAGAAAGATCGCGGCGGCGAGAGAAAGACGGAACTATCTAGATATCATTGTCTCTTTCTCTCTTTGTTTCTTCTTCTATCTCGGCAAACGTCCAACTTTGCTTACCACTATCTCTTTCTTTCCTACCCACGTGTACAGCTCTGACTTTGCGGCGGATCCAGCTAATAATGCGATCGGCGACAATATAAGAGTTCAGTTCTTAAACAATAGACTATCGTTATTCCGTTAGGGTTTATAATGAACGTTTTGTGCAATGGCTATCTTTACTAAAATGAGGAGATAGAAAAATACGCCTTTATTAGAATAGTTTACGAACATAGAGGGCTGGGGAAGTTATGTGGATGTACCATATGAGGATTTAAGAAAATGAAGCTACTCGCATTTAATGAAAGCCGTAGCAACGTAGCTATTAGAAACGCACTGAGAAATTTGGAAGGAAACAACAAAAGAATAAAAAAAAGTAGTTGTATTCTGTAACACATTAATGTCCATGAATTTAAGTACTACTCGAACTGTCGCTTTTATATGGGATGATGTTTGTTCTTGAACGACACTAGACGACCAACAAATCGGAGTCCTGCGGTGATATACCGCATTCTCCGTAAGTGGGGTGCGACAAGCGCCAAGTAAATCCATATCTAATAAATACTGTTTGCGCCAAGACAAAAATTCAAATGTTGCCAAAAGTGATGAATGAGGAAGGTAGAGAGTAATGTTTCTGAAACAATCATAAAACCCCACATTTTTTAGCTCACATAGTTTCCATAATGCAAATAAATTGAATACAAATATATAACAACATTCATCGCGACATAAGCACTATAATGACCATCATTATTTGTTGCTATGTATATGTGTTCGTAATCAGTCAGATTTGATATGTAAACTGTTGACATGATGTGCTAAAAGAATTATTCTGAACAAGACAAGGTATTTATTAAATTCGAGAGGGAGCAAAGAGTTTACTTCTAGTTAGTCCTTAGAAGGCTGTATCTGCAGAATGTGAACTGACATGATGCTTATGAATGCTTTGCAATCGGGAAAACGTTTTTTTTTTTTTAGTATAGAGAGTTCAAATCAGTATTATTCAGTTGTTCTTCCGTTTAAAAGTCAGGTAATGGTGTATCAAAGTGGTCAACTTGCAACTGAAATGGGACACGAGGTAATCCGCTTGCTCCCTTACCAGTACAGTTCAGTCGATTGAATTAATGTGGAGTCAAATAAAACGGGGGAGGGGGTTACTAACAGAAATAACACTTTTATAGTGAGTGACGTTCAACGACTTATACACGAACAAATTGAAGAGGTAATACAGCGAAACTGGGAAAACTGCCTGAGATATGCGCAAAAACTACAAGAAGAAGACTTTTAGAAAGAAACAACTCGTGACGAGATTTTGGAGCCTATCGTCATAAATTTGCAACCTAAACGATGAAGGCACTGACAATGACGAATTGTCTCTTGACATAAGTGTCACTGACAGGGAGGTGGATTAGACCCTGCAGAACAGGTAATTCATAAACTTTATTATAATTTAGCACATAAAACACATACATAATATGCGAATATCCTTGTTCAAATTTTGAATTTAACCACTGCATTATTATAAAAGTTTGGCAAATTCAGTTTGGGTTCCCTTAAATCTAACGCCAAGTGGATTTGCATGCCCTAGGATAATGTACGAAAGAGAGAAAGCAAAATATGAAAATAGTGTGGTTAAGGAGGTGGCAACGCTGAGCACGCAAACGTATCTCGTTTCCTACAGGCCACAAATGTTCCCATTTGTAAAACAAAATAGGTATCTGCACTGGTTTTTAACTCAGTAGTTTAACCCTAACCTCATGCCTCGTGGTTGATAATACGTCATAAAATAACCCCGCTACAAGAAGAAGAAGAAAATGCGGTTTTGGAGAAATTAAAATCCATAAGTAAATATCTGTGACCACAAGCACAGAACATATACTTATCAAAAGTTTGGTCACAGTTTGGTATTTTGCGAAGGCATACCTGTGAGACATAATGTGGACATAGGGCCCAAAAAACCTCGCTGTCGACGGGCCCTAAACCAACGCCCACCGTAATCGCCTCTCGGCGTTCGGAGACATAACACACGCGGCTGCTAGTCATTGAGTACGGGAAGACAGGAGCGTGTATTATCAGGACTAGGATTTATATCTAGAATAGAATAGAATAGAATAATTTATTCGTCATAAACATTTACACTGGTTGGGCAAGAGCCCAGTAACAAGTGTCAAAATATGTGCATATATATGTAGTAAAACGTGTCAAAATATGTGCATATATATGTACTAAAAATTTCAAAATGTTTACATGATGTGCTAAAAATGTCGAATTACGTACATATATATAATGCACACATATTTGGTAAAATAGAACCTATAAAAATACATTATAAATACTAGATTCATAAATTAAATTATTCAATTTTTTATCCTTTCACTTGTATTTATTCATTATTTCTGCTAGAATAACAATATGCCACAAATGCCCAATTTCACCAACAAATGTTAAAACCGACGTTAACAAATGTAACGTAACATTTGTCACAACGCTAAAACTAATGTTAAATTTCTTGCATTTCACCAACCTGTTTTCTTAAAATGTTAACAAACCTTTGTTAACGCCAAGAAACTTGTAAATATCACAGCTATAAAAGGCTATGGATGATTTTCTGAACGTACTCAGATGCGCTTTTGTTTTCATTTTCGTCTGCACAAATGGCGGATGAACAAAATCATAAATAAAGCCGTGAGACAAATTTCTCATCGACGGAGAAGGAATTGTTAATTGAAATGGTGACGAAGTGTAAGGATATCGTGGAAAATAAGAGGACGGATGCAGTGAATGTAAAAGAGAAAGATGTCGCAGGGAAAATATTGGAAACGAATTTAATTCAAATGCACGTGTCACTACTACAAGCACCAAACAACTTGTCAGTATTACGTAAATTTAAAACGAGGCGCGAAGAACAAGTGCCTTAAACGTTTCAAGACGGGAGGTGAAAAATCTTTTATCCACATAATTCACTGAATTATAAAATCGCGAAGTTATTAATACTTGAAGCAAAGGCGAGATCGGCATATTCCTTTCGATGTATATTCTAACTTATTATTACGTAAATTTAAAACGAGGTGCGAAGAAGGACAAGTGTCTTGAACGTTTCAAGATGGCAGGTGGACAGTGTATTATCCACATAATTCAGTAAATTATAAAATCGCAAGGTTATTGATACTTGAAGCAAAGGTGAGATCACCATATTCCTTTTGATGCATGTTGTAACCTCTCTTGTACTTCCACAGTAACCTTCATAGCAACGTGTTTCGGCAGTCTATACCTCCGTAAAACACTTTTCTTCGGATAGTTCCTCAAAATCATTTCTCCTCATAGGCCGTACTCTACTATGAGTGCCATTTTATGCCCTATAAACATTTTATAATGTTTTTTATT